>JADFUC010002401.1:0-600000 GCA_019722365.1 Lithospermum erythrorhizon
CTCGGTATGTACTTCGTTTCAGTTACGTATTGCTGATGGTAAATTTCGGATGTCGAGTTGAAAAGTAAATGATAGTTCGAGGCTAGCTAACTAGCCATTTTTTTTAAACCGTAATATTATAAGATGGTTATATGAATTTTTTCATTAAAGGCATAAATTTAGAATCGATTAAATTCAAATGACTTCACAATTATATATTATGGAGTTCCCGAATCTAGAATTTGAATAGAAATTAGTTTTAATTCGAGAAATAAATAGAAAAGTAATAACGTATTAGTAACTTAAAAAGCGATAAATCGCGTCTTACAACAAAGCCTCTAAAATGAAGGATAATGTTGTAGCTAAGAAAGATTTTTATTATGTACGATGTATGCGTCTGTCTGATAAAACCTTTTTTTGGGAAACCTATCTAGGTACAAAAGAAGATTTATTAAGCGATTGAGGTCAGTATCGATCATTGATACCAAGCGGATTCTTTAACGAGATCTTTGGACATGGATTTGATGTAGTCTTGGGCTTTGATTTGGACTTGAGTCTTGATTTAGAGCCTATTTGTGGGCTGGTTGTCTTTGGATCGTTAATGTGATCTTAAGTTAGATTCGATTGTGCTTAGACCGTTATGTGATCGTAATTTGGTTGCATTTTGTGCCTCGGTGGGATGTGAGACGGATAGGAGTTTGGATCAATGTGATCACAGACGGGGATATAAGACTTTATCTTGGACTTGGTCTTTGACTTGGATATATAGTTAGAGTCGAGGAGGCGCAGCTGCGTATCACTATCTTGTACTGAACGTCTTTTAGTGCTTTAGACTAACTCTTTGAGACTTAGACTTCATATTATTACAGCTAGAGTGCATGACTTGATGCTAGGCTCGTAGGCGGAGTTCGGGTGCTTAATAGGCACACTCTAGCTTCAAGTACTATCCTAGCAGCGAATATGCTTGTTCTTGTCAAGGATGCTTTGCCGGTTTATTCCGTGTTTTCTTGAAAGGACGGAGATATGCATTGTAACTTGATACAGGCATGATTTACTAAAAAGGCCTTTTGAGGCAATTACACTTGATAATTTAATTTATGAGATACGAATGATCGGATTCTGCATAAGTTTTTTGAATGTTAATCACGAAATTCTTTAGCGTTTGTATAACAATTGAACTGTTTCTTTAATATTAGGTGCTTATTTTGGTCTAGAGTTGAAGATTTTTGTATTCTTAATTCGGGTTGAAATTCCGGTATTTTTTAGTGGTTACATGGTGTTTTCACTTGAGAAGCGAAGAGAATAATCTTCCTCGTTTTCTATGAAAAGAAATACACATAGAGTTGTTTTTATGCTAAATTCTCTCGGGAGATTTTTTGTTATATATTTTTTTTTATTATGTTTGACATGATAATGGTATTTCGGTTAGGGGAAGGAGGGGGTTTTATCACAGGGCTTTCGGAACAAACGATTAGTTGATGCATAATCACTTGAATTTTTTGTTCTTAGTTGAATTGAAGGGTAAGATAGAGTAGTCGAGATTTTATGGAATTCTTTGTCACTGGTCCAGAGCATATGGGCGCTATTATCGTGAAGTAGGAAAGTTCAGTTCTTAACAGGTCAAACAAATATTCCATATTTGCAGCCGATTCTCTTACGTCTTTATTTTAAACTTAGTTCTTTAGAATGTTTCTTTAATAGAAGACATACTTTCCCGCTTTTAGGCCAAATAGCTTCCGATTTTTATTGTAATAAAATTAGGGGTTTCGAGCCTTAGTTTTGGCTGACATTTAATTCGATGCTATTTTCTCGAGGATACTTCCCTCATTTGAGTTAAATTTTAGGGTTAATTAATGTATAAAACCTAATTTTGACTTCGGTCTCCGGGGGGCTTAATTCCCGGAAACCCTTATTATTTTACACTTGTTCGATTGTCATTAGAACTTGAATCGAACCCTAATTGTGCGTGTAGTGCGAGTGATAAATTATTATTTAATCGATTTCACCGATTAAAACAAATCAAATTAATTAAAATTGTTACTTAAAATTTGTGCGCAAATGCCCCGCCGAACTTCGGGCGCGTACTTGGTAAGTGTAATAGGGGTTTGGCTGGCTTGAGTCTTGATGCCAACATGAATTTGGCACACATTGTACTTCATTTAGACTTGCGTTAAATGTCATGTATTAATTAGCTCGGGCTTGCTCGAATCGGCATTAATTCGTTTCTATTAGTAGAAGATTCCATATTGTGAGAATTTAACTTCTGGTGCTCATGCGTTTAGAGTAGCAGCCACTTTGAGGTTGGCCGCCACGAAGTTAAGATCATAAATAACGCTGCCTTCAGAGTCACCGGTCGTGATCTGACATAAAAGACCGTTTGATATTAATAATACAAAATACTCTTTTAGTCCGTCGCGGTGATCCCCAACAGCGCCATAAATAAATCCCTAAAATATACAACCCAGCGGTACTGACTTAGTATTCCTGATACACCATAATAATGGTATGGTCACACACGACCCGTAACGTCGATCCCGCTAAATTCCATCTTATCACTTTCAAAACACAGCACAAACTTATAAGTCATTCTAATAATTAATCATCAATTCCATAATTAACGACATACTCCGAGAAATATCAATTATAACTAAATTTGGAATTTACACTTTTTGACATAACATCCTTTAATCAATTTTAAATCACCAATTTAACATCATAACAGCTTAAATAAGGTCCCAATCACAACCTCCTGCGCATTTAAAGTCATAAAAATATCCACCTAAAAGTCAACTGAAACCCCAAAAGTCAACTCGACATGCGTCACCGGGCGAGCTCTAAATCACCGAATTCATCATATATATCGTCCAGAACCCGCTAACCAACTAAGAAACATCATAAAATTAAATTATGGAAAAAGTCAACCAAAAGTCAACCAAGAAAAATCAATCAAAACTCCAATTTCTTACCTCAAATTCGTAGGGAAAGGCGATAGAAAGTCTTAGCAACCAACTTGAGGATGTTTATATGCAACAAAGTGATGAAATGGAAGAGAAAAATTTATTAGTTTTTGCTCGCGTGGGGTCTCGGCCGTGAGGAGAAAGAAAGAAAGAAGATGAAGTGTGATGTGACTGATGTGGAGGATAGGAGTATGATTAGATATTTAAAAAAACCACGAGTCAGCTCGGTTTCGGTTAATTCTCCGCTTATCGTACTTAAATCTCCACGAACCCGATTTCAAAGATAAAATTCTTCCATGGCAAACACTACTAAATTATAAATGAAATTCGGCTCAAAAAGTTTTCGAAATAATATTATCATCGAGAAAAATTTACTATTCACGGGTCCCACCGCCGACCGAAAAATTCCAAAATTTTTTTTTTTTAAATGCTTGGGTTATTCTACCCACCTAATAAAATTCGACCTCGAGAATTTAACAACCCAAACAACCAAGAACATATAATAACACAAAAACAAATACCATATCCAAAAGTAACAACTTCGCGTCTACTCGGCTGAATATGAGTTCATACCGTCCTATGACTCCCAGTCGCCTCTTACACACTTTGAGAGGATTCCTCCGGGCTTTCACTTAAAGCCAGCGTCTTACTCCTCAAAACCTTCTCTTTCGGTCCAAAATCTCCACGGTGCTTTCCCTCAAATGTCGGAGTCCTCCTCGAAGCTCCACCGGAGGTAAACTAAGAAATGCGGGCTTTCGTCCCACAGAGGGGATATACTTCCTCAAGCAGGACACATGGAACACATTATGAATCCTACTCCCAAGCCGGAGGCAAACGCCAGCCGATAAGCCCTTGAGGAGCCAACTCTCCCAAAGGATCTCAAATGGTCGGCACTCACTTGAGGACTCAACTTCCCACTTTCCTCCCAAAACCGCATCGCTCCGGCTTCGCGGAGAATACTACCGAGGCTTGATCGCGAGCCTCGAAACGCGACAAATGCACCTGCGTGATACGCATATTTCTTACGCATCACGAGGCGTCGCTTAGATGCTTCTTTGAATGATACGATCCGGCTCTACTAAACTCGACCAACTTCAGAACCGTAAACTTTCCTCTCTCCTACCTCATTCAAACAAAGCGGGTCACGGCGCTTTCGCGTCTGACGCCTCAAAGGTGCCATCTGATACTAGCATGGAAAGCAGTTGTAAGGCGGAGCTACATCTTTCGGCGACTCATCGTCCGATTCCGGAGAAGTTGAGCCTTGAAGCCAGACATATCTCAATGTCCGTATCGTCCTCTCGGATTGCCCGTCGATGCAGGGGATGAAAAGATGTACTGACTTCATAAATTCACAGGTGCCTCACGGAAACCGCCGAGCCTCGAGTGAATCTACAGTGTCGCGATTAAAAGTGATCGACACTTTGGAACCCACGTGCGATCTCCGCGATCGATCCACATAAATTTTAAGCTAGTCTCTGGGGCCCATGCGTAGATCGATGGCGGAAATGAGCCGACCGATAACTATGTGATACACCCAAATCCCATCATGTCGCCTCAGCGTCTTGGAAGCCCAAACCACGAGAAGTCCATGGTGATATTCTCCATTGTCCACTCGGGGAATAGGAAGAGTGCACCCAATAAACCCGCGAGGATGTCTATCTTTCGGCGCCGCTGGCCAGACCAAGCTTAACACGCTGAGCTCTGCGTCTACCAACACCATTCACGGCCACGATGTCACGTCAACCTCGAATCACGATGCAGCATGCTTTGTACTACCGGGTGTACACTATAGGGACTATTATGAGCCTCGTCAAAAAGTCTCATACCGACTCATCACGAATCTGGCCTGGCAATCTGCTCATGCTTGAGGCTCGGCTACCGTCAAGCGTGAAATCGATGGGCTCCGTTCCTCGCGTCCCTACCCCAGCCAACTGCGGTCACCGTCACGCTCTTTGCGAGAGCTATGATTCGATCCCTGAGCAACTGGTCGAACTCTCGTATGTTGAAAATCTCCCCATCGCTCGCAGAGCGTCAAATCCAGCTCATTTGTTTCATCTGTCTCTTTGGGTCCTCTGATTTCCCCTTCCTACTCAGTGCATCAGCTACTACATTTGCCTTCCCTAGGTGGTACTCAATAGACAAGTCATAATCACTAATGAACTCCGTCCGCCTCCTGCGCCTCGAAATTCAAATCTCTCTGCGTGGAAGATGTTTCAAACTCTTATGGTCGATGAAATCGGCACTTAACCCCATAAAGATAATGTCTCCACAATTTTAAACGCCAAAAGACTATAGCCGCTAAGCTCAAGATCATGTGTCGGATAATTCTTCTAAATGATTTCTCATTTGTCGAGCGTAGGCAATCAGCGCTTCCCGATTCTGCGTCGAGCAAGCGCTGATCCCAGTCACGAAACATCGCTATAAATCCGCGTGGCCACCGAGAGCCGGGCGGTGCTCGCCCAACGGCGCTTCCGTAGTCTTCCCTTTAAATACCTGAAGCGGAGTCCTCACTTGATCATCATCCCTCATGAACCCACTGCAATTCGACACAGTCGATGGCGTCGCGATCAAAGAGGGCTCCTTGATGAATCTCACGTAATAACAGTAACCCCGAAACTCCTGCCTCGGTCGCTTGGCTGGTGGGGCGGCTCCAATCACGTTCCACGGCCTCCACCTTACATTGAATTCAACACAAATACCGCCCGAATAAGTGCAGGGAATTGCGCTCACGCCAGCAAAGAGGCTTCACATTTTGGAAAACTTGGCATACAGTAGTCTTTGTCTCGAGGTCCCAAAACAATCCCATGGAAATGCCTCTCGTGTTCCTCCTCCCCTCACGGAATATATCACAAAATATCATCAATGAAGACCCACCTTGAGCTTCGTCAAATACTGCCGAAGCCACACATTCACATCAAATCCATAAGAAGGCCGCCGGTGCATTTGTCAATCCAAATGGCATCACTTATAAACTAAAATAAATATCCATACTTGAGATGGAAGCGGTTGGAATATCCTCCCCACTTTGATCCTCAGTGATGATAACCGGATCGCCAGAATGATCTTAGAGAACACCTTGGCATCCCTTAATTTGATCAAAACAAATAAAATTCAGTGCAGGCAATGGGTATCGGTTCTTAATGGTCACTTTATTCATTATGCATGGTCATCTGACCTCGTAGAACAATCGCTTCTTTTTTCCACCAAGCAACTATTTAGTGCGCTTGCGGAGATAAACAAATTAAAGTGATCTGTCAACAATTCACACACCAGCGAGTCCGCCAATTCTGCCTTTCAGTGAACCATCTTTATGCAGTGGAAGAGAAATTGGTGCCGTACGGGAATAACTTTCAGTACTTAAATTGATCTCCCGTTAAAGCGTGATCGGTAAGTCCTCGGGAAAAACATCCTTGAACTCTCTAACAACCCGCATCTTCGATGCATTCTCTTCCCTTTTCGAATCAACCACATATCCCGAGAATCCAACACACCCCTTAAGATCGACCTCCTAGCTTCAAGTCTTTGCGACCACCTGAAAACTTCGAAGGCAAAAGAATCTTGCAGCCGCCACAAATCGGATATAAAGTACAGACCCACAAAGTAATACCACCTTCCGATGGCAATCAATAAGCATGATGTTTCCCCAACCAATCCATTACCAAGACAAGATCAAAATCGGGAAAGCTCAAATGGAAGTAAATCAACGGACAATAGTACGACCGCATACAATCAAGGGCCGGTCTACATATGAAAATCTAACCACGGTGACACCATAATGGCGTCATAATCTCGAAATTAGGGCGAGGCAAGGCACCACTGACTTATACAGATAAAAGCGGGAATAAAACTTCACGAGACACAAAGAATCACGTAGCCAGATAAAACAACACCACAGGCTCAATATCACAAAGGAATAATGTACACATGCTTTATTTCACAGGAGTATCACGAGCCTCACATTGAGTAATGCGGCACATGGTCGGCCTCGGCAAACTCCTTTCGAGCTGCTACCCACGGCACTCCTCACGAGGTCCCTCACGGCTCCATATCCACGGCCCCCACCGGCGGCTGGCTTGGCTCACCATTTCCCGATAACCGCCTCGGCCAGGCTGAGCAGGTGCGGCCGTCTGCTTGGCCTCTGCCACTAACTTGGCCCCAGGGGCAATCCGCCGCCCGAATGTCACATTTGCTTGCATCGATAACTATATGACCACCCTCTCCCGGCAATCCTGGCAATCGACCACCAGCCCAGTGCTTGGCCGGACCTTTGCTACGAACCCCCAGGAAGGCTACTCTGAACCCCGCCCGGATCTCGTAGAGGCACCAGCGTGTAAAAGGAGCGGTGGAATAACTTCCAGGCTGTCGGAACTTGAAGTAACTACGCCCGGGGCGACTCTCCCGGGTCAAAGTCCTCCTCCCCACGAGACTACAGAGGCTAGAGGCCTGCCGGAAAGAAGTCTCGATTCGACTCCTCCTCGATCCGGCTCGCCTCACGGGCACCTGTAACTCCGTTTCCATGCTTGATTTGCATTCCACCAGCATCATGGAAACTAAGTAAACCATCGGTGAGATCACGGTGACGTATCTCCCACGTCAAACCATCCACGAACCTAAGTGATCCTCACCGCCTCCTTTGGGTAAACATCGAAGTAATCGGCCTGAATCCTTGAAGCTGTCTACCGTACTCTCGTGACCTCGAACCACTGGGTCACTTGGTAGGCTCTACTGCTCCCGAGGCCGCCATGTGGGTCTCGAGCAATAATTCTCCCGGGAAGAGCTCAACAAATCGCTCCCGGGGGAAACATGAACCTCCTACCATGATCGAGAGATGCGCTCAGGAGTTCTCAGCAAGTGCAGGCGCCTCGTGAAGTCTATAAGTAGAAAACTTCACCTCATGCCGCCCACTTGATCAGCCGGCTCAAAAATAGTCTTCATATCCCGGATAAACTCGATACTTTATCGGCCCCGAAAACCGGAGGATCCACTCTCAATCGGTCAGCTGACTTGCTGCGGAATTCGACCTCACTGCTTTGCTCGGCCCGCAGCAAGGCATTAGCGCTCTCCTCTACGAGGAGTCTACTCGTGGCTTGCTTTCGGGGCAGTGCACCTCCGGACCTGCTTGGTCCTTTATTTGTACTAAATCGACACTCCCCATACCCTGCAGCTCGGCCACTCACAGGCTACCTCTGGCGCTCTGTACCTCGCCGCATTACTGCAGGTGGCATCCTCAGCGATCTACGCAACAAAAAGAAAAAAGACTCGAATTGTAACAAAAGACACTTTGGCTACTTCCCACGACTCATGGAAAGCAATCGGCTCGCGGCCACCTTGAATAACCCAAAGAAATCACGAAACCTAGGCTACGATGCCAAAATTTTGTAGCGACCGCCCGAGGTCGGCCATACGAGTGAGAGTCATTAAAATCCGAACACGAGTCGCAAACCGATGGGCGACTCCGTTTAAAAATACGATTAGTTTCATCCAAAAATGGCTGCTCGTTTCCCCGATTAAGGCCTTGATTTTAAAATTTTTATAATCCATTGATATCGAAGCGACCAACCCATAAATATATACCTGACATATCCCAAAGGAAAGTAATGCCGGCAAGGCTGACGGGAATAATGCGTCTTTTGTAACCTAAATACAAAATGACTACCGACAAAGCTAAGATTTCAAAGAAGCCAACAACGATGAAAGCACAGTTGACAATCAAAAATGAGGCGTGAGGATCCTCGGCCACCCGTGCTCACTAGCCACTGCAGGAGCAGCTCTCCAACGACCTCTTGGCCAGTAGCCACTGTCGGCCTGGCGAATGAAAATGCCGCCCATAGCGAAGGGTGTAAGCCGCGAGGAGCACAGTGAAACCCAACACGAGGGGGTGGGCGAACTTGCCATACGGAGCCGAATAGTCCATAATTTGTAATCAAATATGAATAATATAAATATTATCGAGACTATCTAATCGGGTCATACAACATAATTCATGAGGAAATCTCAAACATAATACATGAGGATATAATAGAAGGTTCGAGCACACAATTTCGAGAAAAACAATAGACTTCCCGACAACGACTAAAACTTTAGTCATCAAACCTCCTATCCTACCGTATGTCACGCTGGGTATATGCAGTATTCATACAATACGGCGTATACTCGATCCGTCTCTACTGCCGAGGCGGACTAATCCCAATAATAAACATACGCGGTATAAGGCAAAAGCACTTATACACAAAGTATAAGGCACGCGCACTTATACACAAAGTATAAGGCACGCGTAGCGCTATACTTAGTAGTATAGGGCCACGTCAACTTGACTGCACCGTCAAAGTGATCCACGGACTCATACCCATGGCTATACGTATAGGGCCAAACCCTTGTATTTATACCGTAGTATGGGGCCACGCGACAATCTTGTAGCGACAAAGCGATCAAAAGCAGTCATGCGCGCTATACCGTAGTATAGGGCCACGCGCCGACAATTCGCACAGCAAAGCGTCAAAGCGGGGAGAATCATACGCGCGTATACCGTAGTATAGGGCCAAACCTTGTATACCGTGGTAGGGCCAATAGTGTCACGTATCACACCCAAGGAAGGAGAGTCGCTAATCACTAGTAATCCCGACTATAGAATTCGCCCCCGATACTCGAGGCCTGAGCTTCATTGCATAACCCAACAATACTCTACTCCCAAAGCGATGTCTGTGTAGCGGCCAAAACATCCATGATAAAGTAAGTCAAGCCGCTGATGTCCTTGTGAGGCCACCGCAAATCATAAGTGCCGACAAGGCCACGAGAAATCATAAGTGCCCGACAAGGCCACGAGAAACACAATCACACTTAACACAACAATTACATGCATATCATTCGTAATCATAACACAATAACATGCATATATCACAAAATCAAGGTAAGAAGATACGTAAAGTAACACCCGTGAGATAAATCTTCCGCCTCTGGCAAATACCATGAGCAACCAGCGAAAGACAATCAAGATGCTTGCCCTTTTCACGATCAGCGCCCTAAACAACACCGAGAAAGTATAATCGAGACTACTACTATGTAAAGTTCTAGAATCACATGGCTCAACTCGGGAAACTATCTCTAAATGGTATAAGCTTGGCGGATAAACTATCGATTCTGATCCCGTCGGACCTGACCAATCGATCCGCTAAATTCCATCTTATCGCTCTCGCTTACAACTCAAACATAAGTGGAATTCCCAGTGTCCATCAATTGTAATTAACAACCTATACTCCGATATCAATTATAACTAAATTTGGAATTTACACTTTTGACATAACATCCTTTAATCGATTTTAAATCACCAATTTAACATCGTAACAACTATAAGGTCCCGATATAACCTCTACACATTTAAAGTCTTATAAAAATATCCACCTAAAAAGTCAAGCTGAAACCCCAAAAGTCAACTCGGCCATGCGTCCTCGGGCAGACTCAAATCACACCCAATTCATGGCGTATATACGTCCACCGGAACCCGCGTAACTTGACTAAGATTTATCATAAAATTCAATTATGGAAAAGTCAACCAAGTCAGCAAGAAAAATCCATCAAAACTCCAATTTCTTACCTCAAATTAAATTGAGAGCGATAGAAAGTCTTAGCGACCAACTTGAGGATGTTTATATGCAACAAAGTGATGAAATGGAGAAAAATTTCTTGGTTTTGCTTTCGCTGCATGAAGTCTCGGCCATCAAGGGGAGAAAGAAGAAGAGATGAAGTGTGATGTGATGATGTGGAGGATAGGTATGATTAGATATTTAAAAAAAACTTCGAGTCCTTTCGGTTTTCGGTTAATTCGACTTATCGTACTTAAATCTCCACGAACCCGATTTCAAAAGATAAAATTATTCCATGCTTAAACACTACTAAATTACTCGTAAATTCGGCTCAAAAGTTTTCTTCTGAGAAATAATATTATCATCGAGAAAAATTATACTATTCCGGGTCCGCCGACGAAAAATTTAAAAATTTTTTTTTTTTTTAAGTAGCGAGGTTATCTGATGCACTTATTGTAGTTAGATTGGTATTAGATAAATATTTGTCTAGAAGATATGTATCAATCATCTAAGTCTCAAAGACTTATTATATTTATATATACAATCATTAAATTTATCATGATGTGAATTATTAATTAGATCTATCTATATGAGTATTATGTGATACGAGATATATTATTAGTCCAGAATACTTACGAAAAATATTTATTTCCTACCCTTATAATCTCACAACTAGTCTATAAGACTTGATTATGTATAGTTAAAAAAAATTTAGGTTATTATTAGTCGAGAAGACTAATCCACAAGATTTGTAGTCATAAACAAATTGTTCCTGACTAAAGACTCAAAATTTAGATTATAGTGCGTCCAAAGGGCTAAATATCTTTAGACAACTTTTGATTATTGTCTTGAATACTTATTTAAGCAGCGTGAATAGCGGAAAGATTAAGGGCTTAAAATAATAATCATATATATTAAGACATTTTGAATATTCTGAAGAATCTATGTGGTACCGTGTTTCTGAAAGGAAATAATATGGTGAATTCACTTATGAGCCACCGAAGACTCGTATAATTGAAATAATACAAATTAAAGGTTGCAATTGAGTTTATGAATTTGATTACTACTGATTTTTTTTAAGGTCACAAATTTACAAATGATATTATGCAGTATGTAACCAATAAGGGGCCAAGGTGCAAATTGTGCAGTATATAGACACGGAATGCCTGCTTTAAAAAGAGAAAGAGAAAATCTTCTTACTTGATAACTTGGAAGAGAAAGCGAATATTTACATCACCCAGTATGAGGTAGTGTAAAAATTGAAATTGAATGCTCCTTGGTAATATGTTTCTTGAAGGAACTTGAGGTAATTCCCACTAAATAAGCCCAGATTTAAGTGTTGTGATTATACATATTTAAGGCTGGATTACGACAAGAAAAGATTTGGTATTTACAGCAGTCCTTGTGGCACACCTAACTTTCAGGCTGCCTGGTGTATGATTTTCATTTCCAATAGAATTGTCTGTAACATGGATAAAGGGAGAAATATATCTTGCGGATAGTGCGACAACTCGTACCGTTCTAAAAAGATAAAATATTTTTCTTTTTCAACAAGCCACAAATAAATAAATAAGATCGCCATACTATTCTAAGTCACATGAAAGGAATCTAAGCAGGTTTCAAAAGCGTATAATGAATTGTCTACCATATTGGAGACAACAAGAGTGAAGGCTTCAGAAGAGCTAATATTTACATTAAAAATATAACAAAATCAATTGAAATAGGAAGAGCTAATATATTTGTTACATGAAATGCTTTCTGAAACATGTTTTCCATATCAAAATACACTTTTGTCAAACTAGAGATTTGAGAAATTGTGATAATTTTGTGTTGACATAAGCGGTTTAGACCGTCCCCGGGTTGAATTCACGATCACGAAAAGAATAATTGAATAGTAATTGGAGACTCATTGAAAGGGAGTCAATAAACTATTAAGTTTGAAGAATTTATGTGAGCCATAGTGTAAAAGCTCTCGATTATTTGTTGTAGAAGGGCACGTTGAATTCATCTGATACCACAGGTGTCGTTTGAAAAATATTTACACTATGTAGTAACAACACTTGTTCGCGTTAATAGCAAACTATTATAAAACTCCCCGATATAGTTGGTTTGGTCGAGAAACCACATATTTTACCCTCAGGTTATACGTGCGTAAGCATATTCAGGTACACTAACTGCACGAATAATGACTTTTTAAATGATTATTATACCCACGAAAGGTATGTACATACATACATGGAAATACTAAATTTAAATTAATTTATCAAGTGGATTTTCATTGTGATATATCAATGTTTTCAACATTGAGGGGGAGAATAGTATACAAATTGAAAAAAATTGACCTCTTTGAATTGAAATATCTATATATTAGATGAACCTTAAAAATGAATAAATATGAACTTAAAGTTAAAAGAAAATATGAATAAGAGATGATATGAACTAGAAGTTCACTACCAAACATATTTATGACCTCAAGATATCAATGAAGTCTTATACCGTTATGCTTGCTCAAAATAGAGTCTTGAGGTTTGGCGTAATTAGATTCTGAGAAAAAAAATTAAATTTTAATTAGGCGGTGGGACAGGGATATTTTAAATAATCTCGTGATAATATTATTTAAGTAAATTTTTTAGCCGAATTACATTTATAATTTAGTATTTTTCCATGGAATATTTTATCTTTGGAATGGGATTTAAGTGGAGATTTTAAGTACAATAAACGGAGAAGTGCTTGAAACGAGCGGGACTCGAGTTTTTAAATATCTAATTAAATGCTTATCTTCCAGCTGTCATCATTATCAAACACTTCATCATCATCTTTTTTCATGCTTTGGCGAAATATTCACCCCTACACTTAAAAATTTCATTTTCCATTTTACTATAACTTCGATTGTCGCTCAGCTCGAAGATCGGTTGTAGAATATTGTTACTCCCCGAAAAATGGAATTTCTCTTGAGTTAAGGTAAGAAATTTCAAGTCTTTGAGATATTTCTTGGGTTTTTGACATGAAGATTGACTTTTCCATAATTGAATTTTATGATAAATCTTAGTTGGTTATGGGTTACATGGCGTATTTGAGTGATGAATTCGTGATTTAGAATCGTTTGAGGGACGTTATGGTCGAGTTGACTT
The DNA here is from genome assembly GCA_019722365.1 of Lithospermum erythrorhizon. Classification (NCBI taxonomy): domain Eukaryota; kingdom Viridiplantae; phylum Streptophyta; class Magnoliopsida; order Boraginales; family Boraginaceae; genus Lithospermum; species Lithospermum erythrorhizon. Next base: position 13,648 of record JADFUC010002401.1, read on the forward strand.
TTAGGTTTTCGGTTGACTTTTTATGTGGATATTTTTATAAGACTTTAAATGTGTAGGAGGTTATATTGGGACCTTATTATAGTTGTTATGATGTTAAATTGGTGATTTAAAATTGATTAAAGGGTGTTATGTTGAAAAAGTGTAAATTCCAAGTTGAGTTATAATTGATATTTCGGAGTATAGATTGTTAATTATGGACTTGATGATTAGTTAGAATAACTTATAAATTCGATTTGTAATATATGAGAAAATGATAAGATGATGGAATTTGGGGAATCGATTGGGTTGTGTCCGATGGGATTATAATTCGATAGTTTATCGAGTCATGTTAATTTGTTTAGAGATAGTTCCTAAGAGTTGGTTATGTATGCTTCTAGAGCGCCGGTATAGTAGTAGGTCTTGATTATACTTTTACGGGTGTTGTTTTGGGCGTTGATCGTGAAAAGAGCCGGGTTACCTTGATTGTTTTCGAAGGTTTTGCGGTAGCTAAGGAGTACTTATCTCCGCGAAGATTGGTACTTCTGCGATACTTACTTTTAAGAATTGTGTGTGAACATGTTATTTGTGATATGATTATGTGAGAATGATATACATTATTATGATAACATAATTATGTGAGGAATGAATATACATGTCATTGTGTTATGATTACGTAGAGAATGATATACATGTAATTGTTATATAATTATGTGATTATATTACGTGGCGTTGAAGATTGCTTGAGGTAAGTAATAGCTTGAACTCGACTTATATTTAGACTACGTGGCCTTGTCGGCACTTATGATTTACGTGGCACTTGTCGGCACTTATGATTTGTGGCCTTGTTGGCGGTGTGTTTGACTTGATTGTGAGATGTTTTAGGTATTGGATATTGTTTGGGAGAAAGTAGGCTGGTTATTGAGGTGATGGTTAGAGTTATCTATGACTTGAGGTGACTTGAGTATCGAGGGGGTGAACTATGAGTGGGGATTACTAGGGATTGGGTAGCTACTCCTTCACTTGCCGAGGGATATGTGGCCTTCTTATTTTTATACTACGGTATAGCGTGCGGTTTGGCATATACTTGATTATAAGAGCGGTATGACTCTCTTTTAAATCACTTTCTTTGTGTCGTTGTAGGTGTGGCCCACCTTATACTCTTGTATAGCGTGCGGTTGGCACTTACTCTTGATTATAAGAAGCGGTATGAATCTTTTGATCACTTTCTTTGTGTGCATGTCGATGTGTACATGCTACGGTATAGGCGTGCGGTGTGCCTTATACTTGGTGTATAAGGCGGTGTGCCTTATATTTAGTGTATAAGGCGGTGTGCCTTGTACTTAGTGTATGAGTGCGATGTGCCTTATACTTTGTGTATAAGTGCGATTATTGTGCACTTATACTTTATTGTATAAGTCACCCGGTTTTGGCCTTATAATGCGGTATAAGTGCGAGGTGATTATTGATTAGTCCATTCCTGCCCGAGGTAGGCCAGTTGAGTATATGCGCATTAGAGGGATGGCATCTGCGGTGGGGATATGAAATTAAGAGACATTAATGACTAGAGTTTTAGTCGTTGTTGAGGTCTATTGATTTCTTTAAATTGTGTGGTAGCTAGCTGAACTTCTATTATATCTTCATGTATTATGTACGAGATTTCATGCGAGATTATGTTGTATGACCTTTTTAGGTGATCTGGATATATGCTTATTTTATTCATATTTGACTATTATATTATTGATTGACTCGTACGTATGGTAAAAGTTCGCTTTGTGTTAAGTTCCACTAAGCCTCGCTGACTTCGCCCCACTTTTAGCGTTAGGCGGCATTTCGTTTGTGCGGGTTGACGAATGACCCGGTTGAGCCAAGAGAATTTTGTTTGAGAGTTTTTGTTCAGTGGCTAGTGAGCATTGGGTGGCGAGAGGATCCTCGTCCCGATTTTGATGTGTTGTCAACCGTTTTGATTGTTGTATTTTCCTTTTGAAACTTTAGCCTTGTCATTTGTTGTCATTTGTATTCGAGGATACGATGCGTATCATCTACATTTAGCCCGGCATTACTTTATTTTGAGATATGTTGTGTATATATATATGGGTTGGTTGTTTAGATATCAGCTGATGGATTATAAATTTTAAAAACTGTTTTGATTGGGAAACTTAATTGTGATCACATTTTTGGATGAAACGAATTGTGTTTTAAACTGAGTAGATCCGTGGTTTAGTGACTACGGTGTTCGGATTTTAATGACTACCGCCTCGAGGCGGCCGACTGGGCGGGTCGTATTCTAAGGTTCCTCAAGAACAGATTGCCAAATGATATAGTTCCACCGTCAAGATATGACATTGAAAATGGTCTAGGAGAATATGCCTCAGGAAGAGGGGCATTAGATATATCATGAATAAGCTAAAGCTCTAATGTCTAAAGACATTTTATATAGCGAAATTCATGACTATAATGAGATCTGATTACCAAACGAGCATGGTGGAATCAAAATTAAAAAGAATTGTCGATAATAAATTAGAGCTCTATATAATGAGAAGCGATATGAGGATCTGAAATCTATCTCCTTAGAGTAGTAGATATATATATATACATATATTTATGAATGGCCAAGAGAAAAGCGTGAGTAGAGTAAAGCGAAACTCACTACGTTAGTAGAGAAATTTAGACTCGAGAAGTCTAATGAAATATGATTCTAGTGAAATATATACGATGCAGGTCTAAGCAGAAACTCATTATAGAAGTGAGAATTTAGACCCGAAGTCTAACCAAATATGTAATCTTCTTCTGATATATATTGGGTATATGTGCAAATAAGCGAAATAAAATTTACCACAAAGATTTGTACTGAAAGCACTAAGCTGAATTATAAAGTGTCATATACGCCGTGATGGAGAATATCGAAATTATATATGTTTGGTAGCAATAAAATATAGCATCTTGATATGCGTATATGGCCTTAATATAGCATCTTGAGAAAATACGTATGCGTAGAAAGAGTTATGATGCTTGAAGGCGTAAATATATATCCACGAAACTTAGCTTCGATTGAGTTAAAAGTGAAAATATTTGAATATTTAAAGTCATCACGGAAGATGGATTACAAGTTCGAGCTGCGTTATTAGACCTTTGTGCTTGCATGATCATTTTTATTGATATCACAGTATATGCGAGTCTATCAATAGTATGTCATAAATGTTTAACTTCTATGTTTATATTATATCTTAACGATTATATGATTATATGATCTATTTATATACTTATTATGTGTATAGTGTATTTGAATTATTAATGCAAGTTTATATTGATGCTACGTATATTTATGATTTAATTATTTGTCATCATTGATGATCCGAATAATCATGATACTATTGAAGAACTATTATAGTTTATTGAGACTCCAGAAGAGTTCTCGGTGACTAGATTATCATGAGTAAGTTAGTACAAGAACTCATGTAGAGTTCTTAGTTATCAAACAACATGTCTATAAAAGGATTTGAAATCAAATGCCTTGTAAAGATATATAAAAGCCAATTTCAATTGAGCATGATAGAAATGTTCATCTCATTTAAATGAGATACATAAGAGATAAAATCTCATACGGAGGAAGATATGAAATTAGTCTGAAGTATCAATTCTAGTATATAATAACACAATGGAAGCATGATTGTATGGCGTACAATATTGGATAAATGTGTTAGCATTATTTGGATTATGCAGCGAATAATATGCGATGATTTCATCAGGGGGATATATGTATGATATGCATCATACTCTTTTTTCCTTCAGCGATTCTTTCCATTGGAGTTTTTTTCTCGATTAAGGTTTAGAGAGAAATATTTATTTCTTTAGATTGTTTTTCCGGGGTTTTTTCCTAGTGATTGTTAACCAAACAAGGTTATACGAATGATCTTACATGACGTCGTATTTACATGTATTGATCAGGAGAAAATTTTGTGATAATGAAGATTTATATTTATGACTTAAATATTATTGGAACTCCTGAAGGAACAAAGTTCTAATCCTCTTGAAGGAAATTTGACGATCTGATACCTTGAATAAGTCGTGTTGAACATCAATAGTTATGATATCACCAAATATGAACATTGGCTCATTAATGCCAAGAGAAAATACAAAAGAATTATATGATCCCGAAGTACCATATATAAGTGTCCTTTAAAACTATTTCAATTTATAGGCAATTGGTTTTGCGAATGCATGATATTGATATGATCTCTATTGGAGGATCGCATAAATGATATTTATTTACTAGTAGTGATGTATTTTATGGTGATATACAAAACAAGCTATATCAGCAACATCATCCAAACGTAGAAATTATAAAATACTCGAAGAAAGTCGTGAATGTGTTTGGTAGATAACTATGATCCAGCAGATCCATATTATTACTATGATCCAACAAATTATTACTTGTGGTTTGGTCCAGACGACCTTGTAGCAATTGATGTTCAACAAATTCGCTCATGTGATAAATCTAGCAGATATTATCACTAAGTCACCCACTACACCGACATTAAGAAGTTATCCAGTAATGGAACTAAATGCGACTAAAATGTCAAGTGATGTGGTCGCGGAAGTTAGTATGCGTGTACTCTTTTTCCTTAAATCATAGTTTTGATCGATGGGTTTTTCCTATTCGAGGGTTTTAATGAGGCAACATTTTATACGTATATTACAAATATGCTCTCTTTTTTCTTCACCGAGGTTTTTGTCCAAAATGGATTTTCCTAGTAAGGTTTTAACGAGGCATATTCTTGTTGATTAGACATCCAAGGGGGAGTGTTATGGAAATAATGGATGTCTTGTCTTGCACACCAAGTCGTCTTGTGTAGCAAGAAAGGAGATGGATTGATGAGAAAGAAATTAGCCTACTTGTTTACCAAGTCAAGTATTTACCATATGTATTGTATCTTGAAGCCTATAAATAGGCACTTGTAATGTATTTGATATCAATCAATAAAATCCCTATTTCCTCCTTTCTCTTTATTCTCATCACATTTACATTGTTTACTTAGTTATATTCATAACAATATCTATTTAGCCTCATGGGAATTCAAAGTTGTAGATCATGGCTATTTGTAAAATGGTTGAGGCCCTAATAAAACAATAGTGGATATATAAAAGCGAGGTAATTGTCGATTTAGTTCCAAATTATTTGACCAAATTGTAGTTTAATTATTCCTAGATAGTTACGTTACATATTAGTCCCCGAAAATGGCACAAATGTTGCACATTCGTTTCTTAAAATATGACAAATAATATTGCGCATTTATTCTAAATATGACGAGTTTGCACATTAGTCCACGATTTTGATCAGTGTGCACTTTCGGAGATCATATATGAGTGCAGCTTAACATGCCTGCCACTTACATGAACACTAATACTACAATAGTCTAACTATATGAGACTAATTTCTGTTGGACTACGAGTCCGTACACCTTATTTTAATGATGACTTAAATATTAATTTACTATCTAACATGTGTGCTTAAGTGATTTATTTCATAGGCGTCTAATAAAGGTGCTTGCATGTGCAAAGTTGATATTCATATCAAACAAGTACAAGATCAAGGCATTGAAGATAATGAAGAAATGTCATGAGCTTCAAAGCCAGGATTCAATGCCAAAAAGATGAGTATGGTGATAGAGAATAAGAATCAACCATACAAAGCTTCAAAGTGAAGAATGACAATGAAAAAGAAGATCGTCCGTTTACGGTCATGAAATGACAAGTAGAAACTAACGAAGAATCAAGATGTCTTGAAGAGACAAGTATTGGATGCAAACCGAAGTATAGTACTTGATTGTAAACTTGAATCTAACTGCTTCTTTCCTTGATCTTGATTAGGCTTGCTCGAGAGATATTTTTCAAATCATTTTGGCGACAAAAGAAGTTAAGTATTTCAAAGTTTTTACGAATACTTTGTCAAAAGAATATATTTTGAAAATATTAATTTTATAAAACTGGAGTTTGATCTCATATTATTAAAGTATTTGAAAAGAGTTTTCCAATGCATTTTGAATCGTCAAAATCGGAGTTGAAACGAATGAATTATTTCAAAATCAAGTTTGAAACTCATTTTTGTAGTGTGCTAAAAATACGATGTCGAGACTAAGGTCGGGAGAAGTGTTGCTCCCGAACAAGTCCCGAACTTTCTCTGAATCTCAGAGGTTGGGAGGTCGGGACTTGGTCGGGACCAACACTAGTCCCGACCTAGGTCCAGATCTTAAGAAAACTAGCCGTTTTTTGACCGTTTGAGCTCCATTTTTATCACTATAAAATCCCCAAATCTTCCATCTTCCCTAACTCTTCCCCAACTCTTCCACCCGTTTTGAACCAAAAATACATCTTCCAAAGCTTTTATTTCTCATCTTTAAACACAAAATCTCTTAAATATGTGTGCTTCAATTTGATCATCAAAGAGAGTAAGTTTGGTTTGTGCCTAAACTTTTAAATGAGAAATGGAAGAGGTAGAGCACTCAAGGATAATGATGAAGTGCTCAAATGGAGAGTTCAGAGTGCTTCAATTTTGGATCTACTCAAAAAGGAGTTCAACAAGCTTCAATTTCATATCTACTCAATGTAAGGAGTTATAAATATTCTTAAATTGTAATCCTATTGTAGCTCGCTGAGGGAGGCGTTTTAGATTAAGGACCAAAGGCTGTCGATCTAAATACATAGAGATATCTATTAAGTCGGGATTTGTTCTTCGTACTAGAGACTTGAGATTCGAGGGTGTTGTAAGAGCTTACTCAAGCTAGAGATCGAGGGAGATCGTCGTAGTGGTAAGAGCTGAGTACTCAAGCAATAAGACATAGGAGGTGCTCGAGGTAGTGGGAGTTGCGTCTCAGCTTGATATAAGTGAAATCCTAGGCAATTCCTTGGATTCCTAGTATTATACTAAGAGTTGAAAATCCCCTGGGTTGCGGTGGGGTTCTTAAGCGAAAGGAGCTAAGAGATTTAGAAGTTGGTTTGCTTGGGCTTCACCGAACTTTTGAAGAAGCGTCAAATGAGTGGATTCTAGAGAAAGTGGGTGAAGCCTTAGGTCGAGGATGTAGATTAGCGAACCTCGGTACATGCCTTGTCGAGTTTGCATCTTCTATCCATACTCTTTACTTTCTAGTTTATATTGATATATATGCTTAGAATTGCTAAGATTCGATTATATGCTAGTTTATGCACTAATTTGAATATGTCGGCATATAATTGAATTAACTTGTAGTATTGATAGGACAAGTTTAATCGAGAGAGCTAAAATTGAATCTATGTTGGTCGTAATTTAATATTAAGCGATTAAGATAATTTAGTTTGATCAATGAACTTAATTGTTATATTCCGCACCGATCCAATCATAATATTAATCAATGTGAGTTTTTGAATTGAGATACCTTTGTATATCTTTGTATTGAATTGAGATATTTTAAATAGATTGCTAGGATTGATCAATATTATGCATGAATGAACTTTATGTTAATATTAATCAATGTGAGTTTTTGATGTTTATTGTACATGATGATTGCTAAATCGTTTTAATTATTTTACCTTTAATCTAGCATTCATTTGAGGAGTTTGGAAACTTTCACATATGGTTAATTGTGTTATAATTGACTAAAGTGTTTATTTCGGGTGAAATCGATTAAGTAAATTTTTAAAAGTCGAAAAAGCAGTCAGCCCGACTGTAAACTTTTGTTACCCTGCAGGTGGTCGTATAATTAACATTGATTTGGTCGTATCGAGGGGATAAAATCAATAACTTCGATTAAAAGCTTAATAAAATACTACATTTCTTTTATTTGACGTTTTCGTATATCGAGGTGAAACTTTGACCATTCATTATTAATTACTCATTATTTTAATAAATATAAAATTTATATTATTAGATTCGTCTTTGAAAATAGTTTCATAATATTAATTTCTTATAATTTTTGAACATATAGTTTAAGAATAATCGATAATCAAAGTTCTGCCCTCGATATTTTTTAAACGTCAAGTAAAAAAAATGGTGGGAGTAACAATGTGGACTAAACTGCATTTTTAGTACGTATAACTTGATATATCATTTCCTGTCAAACATGCATCACATATATTATTAAAATTAAACTACAATTTATCGTTATGTCATTATCAAACAATTTCTGTAATTTTCTCATTTGTCCTTAATAAATAGATATCGGCTGAGCTTGGATTACTTAACCACAAAATCAATGAATGAAATTTTATGTTCTACAATAACATGAACATGTTTAGTTTGTCATGTTCAAATAATTGTATATTCATTGTCAGCCAATACACAAGATATTTGGAGGTCAAATTAGTAAGTCTCATATATAATTCGGACCACATCCAATTTATTTTATGAGGGTTTATTGAGGAGCCATTATGCAGCCTACTATCAACAATAGGTTAAGAAGGATATCCAAATTTCTTGTTCATCATTTTGGTGTCAAATTAGTATTTCAAATATAAACTCCCTCAACATCCAATTTGTTATGAGAATTTGAGGAGAAATTATGTAGCCGTACTATCTATAACAGGTTAAAAAAGGATGTCCAAATTTGAGTCATCATGCAAACAATTCTCGCTCGAAAAGCTCGCAAGCAAATAAACTTTTTAACTGTTTTTTGTTAGCATAAAAGGACATAAATCGGCTGCATTTGTAATATCACGGGAATAAGTCTTCGTATGATGTTTTGGATGTGTAGCAATGACGGAGTTAATGACATTCAAAGAAAAAATCCATTCAATTGTAAATAATATTCAATGGTTCAATATTTCAAATAACAAAAGCTTTGAATGTATAGTAGTAGTATTAGCGATTTAGTTACCATATACGGAGTGTAATTATCACAATGTTGCAAATTGTCTCGAGCATCATTTATTTAGACCACATAACATATGGTAGTTCTTCAACGGCTGAGACAAAAAATGCAACACTGTGAATTGTGATAAATATGAGAAGAGATAATTGCAGAAATGGTCGATAATTGAAGGGCAGTTGTAGTTTAGTGCCGTAAAGTGGCCTTGAATGTCTGAAATGATGCAAGTAAGTATGTATCGTTGCACAAATATTTAAATTAACTATTCCATTAAATGTTAACGGAGAAAGAAAATTTAGATCTATTTTTGGGTGAAAAATATAATTTAATGAATATTTTGGGAAAAAAAGTTAAATTCTCAAAAAAAAATGAACTTAATCAATAAGAAACTAAGTTGGCTTCTCAATAATTTTAATTTTGTCAAATTTTATTAAATTTAAGTTTTTTCTCAAAATATTATCTAAATTATCAATTTTGACCCAAAAATTTACCTAAATTCTCTTTTAAAGTAATAACAGAGATGTGATAATTTAGGAATAGGCCCCAATGTGTTGGCACCGGGATATTAGCAGCGTCGATCTGCAAACATGGAACAAAATGCGATGGGGCCAATTCGCTAGCTGATATGAGAACTAATAAATTGCACATTTGCACCTACCCTTTCTCACTTACACCCTTAAAATTATTATTGGGACCATTATTGTAATTTCCTCTTTTGCTATTCTATCTTTTTATAAGTGCGCCAATAGTTGGATATCCTAGCTTGCTTTCTATGCTATACTTTCTTCGATTCGGAACAAAATTAATCTTTACCGATTTTTTAAAAAGATTGTTCGTTTTTTATTTTTTAAGCTTTTTAATAGTTTGAATTTTGATCGTAAATATTTTATTTTTGTTATAATATTTGATTAAAAATATATCAATGGAAAGAATTTGAAATATATTTTTTATTGATATATTTTTTATAAAATATTATAAAATGCAAACAAAAATATTTACGATTAATCTTCAATTATTAAAAAATAAAAAGTGCACAATCTTTTAAGAACGGAAGAAGTACTACGTAATTCCACGGTAATGTGGGTGAAATTTGAACCTAGACTTTAACACAGTACGAGAGTTTTCAAAATATAGTAGCGTGGGGAATATCTATATTTTAGCTTATAATGATATGAGTATTTGGACTTAGATGGATTCGAACCAAATCAAATTCAAATATAATATTTGTCTCTATTTAAGTGATCATTTATTAAAAAAAAAATCTTTTCATTATAAGTGATTGTTTCATTTATCAATACAACTTTTTTATTGAAATTTATTTTGTCTCCTAATATTCTTTTTTCTATTAGTTGATAATTTTTCTCTCTCCTTGAAAATTATACAATCAATGATTGTCTTAAGAAAATATTTTTCTTCTAAACAATTAAATAAATAGAGACGGAGGGAGCATCTACTTTAAATTTTTTTACCATCACACATTGTATTCGACTCAAACACTAAAATCAAGTTTGAGTTCAATTTGTTAATAATTCATCAATTATATTTTCAACTTGAAATTTGAATCAAGATTTATGTTCAACACTTAGGAAGCATGGCCTTTGTCCTCTAACAAAGAGAAAGGGGAAAGATGGTGTCTGATTAGCTAGTTGGTGAGTCAATAGCTTACCAAGGCAATGATCGGTAGCTGGTCTAAGAGGATGATTAACACCCAGCCTTGGGGTGAGGAGCGAAATAACAAACCAATTACAAGATGCTATTTTTCGTTTTAATTAATTGGCGTTTTGAGATTTTAGGTAATCAAAACTTACGACAACAAATTAATTTTTATTCACTAGCTCAAAAATATACAAATGAAATATCATTGAATTCGTTTTTAAAAATATTTTCATAATATAATTTATTATATTTTTCGAGAATATATATAAAGAAGTAATTAATAATTAAAGTTGTCTTTCAGCGAAAAGTAAGAAATACATTAATTCAAAATGGAAATATAATTATATTCTTCTACAACTCAAATAAATTAGTGCGTTTGAATTCGGTTAGAATAAAAATAAATCTAATATCAATTCGACCAATTCTATTACTCGGTTACAATAATAAATCAACGCCTATATATCCATATACAATGTGGTGACAAACCCCCCTTATGATACGCAATTCAAGTAGGGAGTATTTATGCACTTCTTTCAAGACATTGCGGTTATATGCATGACAACAAATATGAAATGCACGCCTTGTCTACCATATTCTCTCTTCCTTTTTCTCTCTATCCAATGTCCGACATTCCCAAATAATACTTGTTAATAACAATAGTAATAGTAATAGTAATATGGACATTTTTTCTCACAAAATGAATGGGTTTGCATAATAATCAGGTCATATAGCATCTGCAGCTTTCATCTCTGCATGCCATTTGGTTCCAAATACTTGAAGACAAAGCTTGATTGAGTTGTTTTATTTCTTTCTTTTCTTTTAGGGGGCTCTTGTACGTAGAATGTCCGAATGTTTATGATGTGAGAGAACGTGTAAGACAGTCTGTTTGATTGTCATAGCACAAAATTTTGCAAAGATCTTCCGATTTCACATATTAACTTGATTTAGCATAGTCTGATGTTTGATAGTGCGTTGTTATCCAGATTGAGTCTTGAGAGTGGGGGTCAATGCTTATGCGAGATTTAGATGACTGTTACTGCAACAATATAATAGACTAATAAGCGAAAATTGATCACTATTTGGGATCAACATGGCCGTCTAGATTCGAATGGAGCACGGTACAAATGATGAAAGTAATTTTGTTTAAACAAAATGGGACAACTTGTATTGAATTAAAAAACAAAAGTAAAAAAAGAAAATTTCAACTACAACAAAAATAATAAAAAGAAATTTCACATTGGGGATCTATCTTGAATTAAAGGAACAAAAACTTAAGCATTAAAAAAAATTCATCAACTACAACAAAAGAATAGTTGTAAGAGGGCTTGAACTCACATGACTTGTTGCCCACTATGTTTATCGATTACACTAAAGCTTTTGTTACAATAATTCGTAATATATAAAATATTGAGGGAGTCATATGGTTTTGGTAGCAATGCGGGCAAACCCGAGGCAGCCCTCAAAAGCCGGGCACAGAGATCAAATTGGGAATTATCGCACTCTAATTTTATGCACCCAATTATATTATTATTACGTATAAATTATCCATATGGACAGAAGGAGTAAGAAAATCGTAAAATATATCGTCCGAGGGTGCTTAAAGTGCTATCGGAAAGAAAGGTTAGCTGAATATCTTTTCCTCGCTTAGTTTTCAAATATGATATTTTATGGAGTATATTATGTACCCTTTAATAGAAAACCATTTAATGCTATTGCTCTAAATAAAGCTTATTTGAACAAGATATTAAGTGGAAATAATTTACGGAGTAACTTTTTTGATGAAGTGAAAGAAATGAAAATATATATATATAAAAGCCGAAAGCATTTATGAATTCAATCTATAAGATTTAAGAGTTCCTAAGATTATTCGCACTTCTAATGCTTGTCCATTTCTAGTTTCGTCCCCCTCTGGATCCTCCAAAAACAAAACTCCAAGGAAAAAACAACCAAAATCACAAAAGGCAAAAGGTTAGTGAAAAGGAAAGTTGATGCACACCTATAAAGCAACCAAAAGAGGCTCCATCTTCTCCAAAGTGAAAAGAGGTCATTTTGAGACAATTTGACAGAGTAAATTTAACCCATTATTCCTCTAAACGAACCCTTCCATGTGCTAAAATTCTAACATTCTTTGGACTTTTCCTTCAAACCCATTCTAATTTATCTTCATTTTTGCCACTCGGCTGATTTTCACTTAAAACAAGTACTTCTTAGATTGGGTTCTTGGCTTTTCTTCTTGGAGTTGGTGGCCCTTAGCCGATTCTCTATGTCATTTTAGTTAGACATGTATATGCACATTCTCTATGAATAAAATATAAGAATTCCATATTTGGTTAAGTCGAATGGCCTCATCTCCTATTTTGGGTCAAATTAACAGATTTGTATTCCATCAACGCACTCAGAATTGTATCGTTTTTTATGCATGGCATCAGACTAGAAAATAGATTTAATAGTCTATAATATAAAGAAAATATAAAGAATAATTATTTTAATGATGCAATGAGTAAAATAATATGATTTAAAAGGTCTTGGCCATTCCACTTATAATTAATATAATCAATTCATTTTCTGATAGGAATTATAGATTCATAACATCACTAAGTCATAATTGTAGTGATCAAGAAGGAAAGAAATGACTATTATACGAAAATAAAAGAATGTTCATTAAATAAGAATAATGACGAATTATTAAGTAAAACATTTGTCTTATTTATCAACTTAACTACAGTATATCATTGGGGTTCATTATTATTCATCAAATAAGTTAATGAATAAAAAATATTTTTATATACTAAGAAAAGTGGAAGAAAATAGAAATAGCGTTAATGGCAAGTTCGATCATACATGTTTCAGAACGTTCACCATTCGATCATACATGTGTAGAGAGTCGAAATTTAATAAATAATTTTAATTAAATTCGATTTATTTCAATCAGTGAAATCGATTAAATAAAAATTGATCACACGAGGTACAGGTGACGATTAGGGCTTCAACTCAAAATCCAATGAAAATTTAACACGTGTAAAATAATAAGGGTTTCCGGGAATTAAGCCTATGAAATTAATCGAAGTCGAAATTAGGGTTTTTACATTAATTAACCCTAAAATTTAACTCAAACGAGGGTTTCGAGAAAATAGCCTCGAATTAAATGTCAATTAAAATTAGGGCTCGAAAAATCCCAATTTTATTACAATAATTTCGGCTATTTTGGCCCTAAAATAAGGATTCAGCTTCGGGGCTTAAAATGAAAGGCTACAGAAAGAGCGGGTTTAAAGCGAAATTTCCAGAGTTGGAAATTTAATATGAAAATGCGTTTGACTTAAAAGAATCTGGGCAGCCCCGCCAACTGCCATGAAATAAGCGCTCTTTTGCCTTGGAGTAGGGACAAAGTAATCCATAAAATTGACGGCTCGAATCTTGCCTCGAAATTCAGCGGTCGAATCAATCCAGGAATGATTATGGATCATGCGTCGGAAAGAGCGCAAAGCCTATATAAATCCCCCCCCCATGGTTCGAAATTTACATGCTGAAACACAATAAAAATACAACAAAAAGCTCTTGAGAGAATTTAGCATAAGAACAACTCAGAAGGTATTTCTTCATAAGCCCTCGAAGATTATTACTTTTCATGAGAAAACATCAAATCTTCAACCTATAAGTCTAGAATTGAAGAGCGGAGAAAAGAACACAAAAATTCTTCATCTCCGTCAAAATAGAAGCCTAAAAACGAAGGCACAAGGTTGAATTAGCTACATAAGCGGTAATTTCATGATCGAGGCCAAAAACACTTATAAAAATCGATCATTCAAATCTCATAAATCAAAATAAACTACGAGTTAAGCCTCGAAAGGCACTATAGTAAGTCGAGACGAGGGATATAAAATTTGTACAACCCGCATCTATACGTCACAGAAACACGAATGCGCTACTTAAGCGTAAATGCGGCGATGCAAGCATATCCACGAGGATAGCACACGAAGCTTAAGAGAAAAGCTACTAAGCACTTGAACTCGGTCTAAATTACGAGATCGATACTAAGGCATTAGGTAGACTCATAGTCTGAGTCCCATTCAGGTCTAAAAACCAAGATCAAGTCAGACGGTCGTACGGGTATATATGCGCTAAGGCTCCCGTGTCGAAAAAATTTCCTAGTCAAAGGCCGAGGTCGAGACCCAAATTACTATCTAGTCTAGGGATCACATTGATCAAGACTCCTATCCGATCTCACATTCAAATTGAGGCACAAATCTAAGCCAGTCTAGGATTATTTGAGATTCGGACTCTATTCCGGCTTAGGATCACATGCTTGGTCAAGCACAAATTCAAGTCGAGTTAGGATCACATAGCGGTCCGGACACAAAATCGACCACAAATAGGCACTTAAATGTCCGAGACTCGAGTCCAAATCAAGTCAAGACTACATCAAATCCAAGTCCGTCGTCTCAATTAGTCCAGCGATCCGTTTAGAAAGCGATAGGCGATGTAATCGGACCCTATCGTTTGATAAATCTTCTTTGTACCTAGATAGGATTTTCCCAAAAGGGTTCTATTATATTGGTGTGCATACCTTATAAATAATAAAATCTTTCTAGCGGTTACAACATGTTTCAAAATGACCTTTTTTATCATATCTTACCTCGAATTAATTGAAACTTTTCGCTTCGAGACACAATTTTGTCATCAATTACTTTTTTATGTACATTATGAAAAATTACAAAAATTAATAATATTATGAAAATATTTTAAAAACTAATTCAATGATATTAATTTTATATTTTTGAATTAATGAATAAAATTTAATACGTAGTCAAAAGCGACACGCGATCCCAAATATCAATTAATTTGAAATGGAGAAAGTATGTTTCAAAAAGTGTCCCACATGAAACTTTTGTTATAACGGACGATAAGTTTGACTTTTAGGTCAAACTAGCAAGGTAAAATTGTCCAAACCTCATTTTTTAGGCAATTTTTAAATTTTAATAAAATTTTAGGATAATATTTTCATATTTGGGACTATTTAAATAGTATACAAATATTATAAAATAATTCATAACTAAACATAAATATTTGCTCCGAAATGTTATTAAATTGAAAAAGTACGTCAAAAATGAGTTTTGGACTATTTTACCCTTGTCAATTTTCTCAAAAAATTAAGATTTAACGTTCATTATAACGGAAGTACCAAATGGATACTTTTTTGAAAATGTGTGATAAAAGGTTATTTGGCATGTCGAATGGTGAACGTTTTAAAACATTTATCATCAAACATGCCATTAACCCATAGAATTATCCTGGAACAATGTGAAAATATGAAAAACTCAGGTTCCAGTTGATATTTAAAATAAACTACTAAATTATTATCAGTAATTGTACATGCATCACTCATTTTAAGTTGTAAATAATATTTCTTTCAGTTTTATATACTTGTCATTCTAGTTATTTACATAATTATTAAGGATTATTAGAGTTTTACATGTAAACCTCTAATTAATAAATATATCAATGACTACAGCATTTTATTGATACTAACATTCGATCATTATTAGTAGGGGCTCGGCGGGAACATATAGTCAAAAAATGCATTCCTGGCTTGCCTCTTCATGTAATTTAAATTAAATTTTTAAAATTTAGATGACAAGTATATAAAATTGGAGGGAGTAGGAAGTGGTGTATGGAACATAATTATTTGGGAATATCATTCAAATTAAAGTTGAGGTGTAAAAAGACTATTTTAACCACATACCCATGCTCTATAAATATGAAATGCCTGCCCATGCAACTTGTAAGATCATCCTAGCTAATCAATATTTTTATCAACTACCAAACTGTTATATTATCTTGAAACACAATTCTGCCTCTCTTTTCTCGTATTCATTCTTTCTTTCTTTCTTTTGCCTTCAATGGTTCAACAAAGTGATCAAACAACTATCAACTCCTCAATTGCTTTGTTGCAGAGAAGGTTTAGAGAATTGGAGAGAATGAAGATATTAAGGCAAGAAAAAGAACTTATGAGGATGTTATTACAACAATCCGAAGAAAAATATCATCATCATCAAATACCAAAATTTCTTCATCGTAATCATCATTACCATCACAAAAAACAACCCTCTAAGCCTAAGGTTCATCAATTGATCAATCATGAACCTGATGTTGAGGTAAAACATATGCCATCTATTCAACTTTCCCTCTCCCTCTGGCCGGAAACAGAGAAAAAACAGCCCGGCATCCACCGGTCCATCAACGTGGAGGCGCCCTCGTCACCTTTGATGACAAAATCATGGCTCATTAATGATAGTGAGACCTTTGAGAAAAAATGGGATATCAAAATTGAGGAGAGTTTTTGTGATGTTGATACTTCTCTTCATCTATAAGAAATATATGAGGGTTAATTTCATGTTTTGTTAATGTTATGCACTTATGCAATATTGTAACTAATCGACCACAAACGACCAAACGTGTACTAATAATTGGTTGTCTAATGAAGTTAAGGTCATGATATATATATTGTTGCATATGTATAACTACCTATGTTAGATTTTTAGGTCAAAATCAATAAGAGGAAATCAATCAATCAAGCATAATATTAATCGAAAATGTTCGGTTCAAATCATATATAGCTAGCTAGATAGTGAATGCCGACCCCATCCAAGCTTGTTTATGCATGTTAGTAATCTATATAAGCAACGTTAGGAAAAAGGTTAATTCTTCCGAATTATATGGATGCAATGTACTCCCCTCCAGGCTCCATCACTTAACAATCATTCAGTTTTGATAAGTTATCATTTTAAAGTTTAAATTCAAACATCTCTCGGATATGTTTGTATAATTTTTTGTAAATCTATAATAAAAAATATAGCATTTTCAATTTATTACAGTACTATTAACATAGGAATATTAATAATTAAGTAGAGGAATGTCAATTGATGTCCCAGTGATTAATAGGAGGCTTCCAGAGACTTAGAGCATGTACATCAACTCCTCTAAAATTTCTTTAAAATATATTTAAAATAATCAATTTTCTTATTTTAGGGATTAGCTTTTTATGTATGTCTTTTGAACTACTCATTATTACTTTAAAATATAAAAAATGGAAGTGTATTTCAAAGATTTTTTTCATTAATGTAAAGAGAAGATCAAGTATGGAAAAAAATGTTGTAGGGTACAAATTTGGGGTGGTAGTAATAAATTTTTTTAGGGGGTTAAGTTATTTTAGGAGAACTGAAAAAGCATCATTTATCCATTTTTAGTTTTTTCATCCTCTATTATAGCTTTTAGGGGAGCTGATGCACATGCTCTTAAAGGCAGTGTCATCTCATAAATAACGGGACCTTGTGCTTAGATACAAAATGAGATCCATTTTTCATTAAATTTATTAATAATATTTTAACATATTATAAAAAATTATGCCCCTTTTAATTCATTCTTCCTCCTAATAAGAAACAAACTAATGCATTATTGTTATATTATTCCTAACAATATAAAACTTAAAAATATGTACTACATTTTCAAATTTTAAAAATATACTTTCGTTTTATTTTAATATTTACTAAAAATATTTTATTTTTAAATGTGGCTTAACATATTTTGGAAAACTTGAGGGGCCCCTTTTGTGCGAAATGACATGTTGGCACAAGGTGTTAGGAAGGCCTTTTTTGAGGTTTTAAATTCTCACCATGTAAGGGGATGTGAGGATTTTTTTCAAGAAATAATAATAATAATAATAATAATAATAAATAATAATAATAATTCAAATTAAAATTGTTTTGTGATAGTTAAAATCGTCAAATTTGTTAATTTTGATCTTTGAAAAAATAAATTGAATCGCCATTTAAGTAATGGATATAGTAATATTTATATAGAGAATACTATAACTTTCGAAATTCGAATCTAGCTATGTTGAAATGGTAAGAGTCTATTGCATTGACAAGAGTCAAACCTCTTAATAAGGCATGACTCATCAATTAACCTTTACAAACAAGTTAAGGAAATAATTTCTCTTCGCATGCATTCAATTTATATTTATCTTTAACAATACACCTCCTTAAAGGATTTATATTAAAAAAAAAATTAGCGATGAAGAGTACTATTATATAGTATTACAAATTACGAATATAGATATTGAGTATTACAAATAACTAATATAAAAATTTCTAACTAAACACATTCAGGGTAAATACTACAATGAAAATAAAGAATATATTGTCAATATTTTACAACTAAGGTTATGGGTGGTCTTGTTATTCTGGCTTATGTTGCAGTGTACAATAAGAGAGTAATTCAAGACTCTAGTAACTTATTTGCAATATCTTACGGAGTATTAATCTATCGAGATAATATAGTTCCTCTTAGGGTGGAAGAAATTCATGAATTATTAACACACCTAACCTTGATTGTTAAATTCAATTATGAGTAAAATTTTCAGCTTGATTAATAACTGAGTTAAGCCGAATTCATTTATCTATTGATTACCAATTAACAGTTGACAGCGAAACCATTGAAATTTGAGTTGGGGAACAAAAATCTTAAAATATGTATGCAATGCTCATGTTTCTCCAATATATCTAGATGAGAAAGTATATTATTATAAGTTGACATGTATTCAATTTGTAGCCGTTAATTGATTTGATGAACCGCATATATATAATTTGTCCTTCAAAGTAGATTTGTTGGTGTAAGCTAGTGTTTGGACTATCATAAAAGTTCTTTAGGTTTGTAATGTAGTGTTTGGCATGTTGTAACCAGTTTGTTTTGTAAATCACAAACAGAACCATCCTCTGTTTTTTTTTTTTTTTTTTTTGGTTAAATTTGACAACCCCACTCAAACCTAGTAGGTAGAAATGTTTAGTGGCAGTAGTCACCTTTCAATCAAGCTTAGCAACATCATTATTAGGACATAAGCTAATTTTATAATTAATCATAATGGTTACAGACTACAGTGGAAGTAACCACATTATTGTTCAATTAATTATGTTATCAAATTTGCATAATCAACCGGCCATTGCTTATAATTATTGAAGTGGAAGCAACCACATTTGAATAACTCAAGTTTGAGAATTGGGTGATATATATAGGGCGGTCTCGTTTCAAATTGGGCCCTATATTAAATTAAAAAATCTTAAAGTAAAAAGAAAGTTTCAACTACAATAAAAATAAAATCGCGACGGGATCACATCTTGAATTAAAAATAGCCTTAGAAGTAAAGAAAAAATATCAAGCTAGCAAAAAAGAATAACAATAAAATAGAAACTAGAACTAAAGAGAAAGTATCAACTACAACAAAAAGAATAGCAGTAAGATATAGAAGATTCGAACTACATATTAGTTTGGCACCACTATATTCTGGAGATTATACTAAATTTTAATTACAATTTTACGTAATATATAAAGGCTCTCCAGTAGCTAGATTTAAGGGCCTGTGCAAAAAGCAGGAATGATTATATATACTCCGTCCGTCCCATGAAGATTGTCCACTTTTTTTTATAGTTGTAACTTTAGTTTGACCTTAAATATATTTGTTTGTGTTGTATAATATTTTATAAAAATATACTAATGAAAAGAGTTTGAAATGTATTTTTTCATTGATATATTTTTCATTGATATATTTTTCATCAAGTATTATATAATATAAATAAAAATATTTATGATCAAAATTCAAGAGATATAATAAAAAATCAAAAATGGATAATTTTTGTGGCATGGAGGGAGTATATATATTGTGACCAACACTAACGCTATGATTAGAATGTAACGGGTAAAGAGCTGTCATCCGACACTGGTTCTGAAAAGTCGAGTTGGCTACCCGTCGGAAATTCAATCAAGCATGACTTAGGTCGAGTCAAGCCATGAAGTGTAGGTAAACTAAAGTTGACTAGTCTCCTTACAAATCGAAATGATTGAAAACGGGTGTGTGAGAATGAATGAATGATGGCAATAGTGATCAGGATTTGAGATGTTAGTTGAAAGCTCGACAGTTAGTTTTCTTATGGAGATGTGCATAAGTCAAGTCATATCGAATGACTCGTTCTGTTAGGTTCGGACCGTAAGAATTAAGCGGGGACTTGATATCCCTAGCGAACCCGAGCCGTAGGCGATTTTGAGCTCCAAATCTCATCAACTAGCTGTTGACTATGTAGAAACTCCTTTAAATTAATGTCGATAAATTTATAAGCTTCTCCAAGATAATAATTTTTGATCGTATTTGATAATCTCTATAAGCTACTTATGGAAATGAAATTAATAACTCTATAAATTAATAAATTTCACCTACTCGGACAATATTAATTTATAGAGTTTTTACTGTATTAATATCTACAAATAAAAAAAATAGTAAATTATGCAGCCCACGGCCAGGTGGGTTTAGACATGTTATCGAACAGGGCCTTGGTGGGCAGATCCGGGGCCCGGCCCGCAGTTCGGCCGGATTAGAGCCCGACCCACAGTAGGCCACGAGCGACCCCAGGCCCGCTCTAATAAATTAAGGACGAACTGGGGCCGAGGGATCGAGCCCCGAGCCCGAGGCCAGTTCGAGCCCGCTGATATTCGGTGGGTGTCGGCCGGGCCGGTTCGAGAGGCCCCAGTCCCGGATTATTAACGTGGTACCGTTTATATTAAGCGTTACTCTCGATAAAGTAAATAAACATTTGTTATTAACGTGGTACGACACATAGCGGTACCACGTTATGCTGATCAGTGTTACATTCTTGGTATTAGCATTGGTACCTTTTTTAAAATTGCGGAGTACCGTTAATGCACTAAAATAGGCGATGTTCAACGAAATCTGATAGTGTTCAATTTAAAACAAATGATACCACATTAACAACAATTCACAAAGTGTAATCAAATGCGAGAAATCAAACATATTAATGACCGAAATTAGAAAATAAGTAGGCGCATAACATAAAACTAAATTGTTAGAATACTAAACATCAATATAATCAATATTCAAAGCTTGCGTTATTCATGGAAACATGTTCTCAAATTGAATCCGCATTTGCTCACTCTTTACCGCCATTGCTCTCTGCTTTCGTTAATACGGCTCCTGCTCACCCAATCATCGCTCTGCTACTTGACCTTAGCTGCCCTATATCCACTTTGATGCTCTCGTTATCTTGAAGCAGCTTTAACATGTTAGGCGTGTCGATTCGAGCATTGACATGGCTACATCGGATGATCCGGGAGCAGGGAGGGACCACCTTCTCCGGGCTCGGTCGACCCCGGCCGGTGTTGGCCAGCAAGTAAGTACGTCCACTTTAAGGGGTAGCGTTGTTGAGCCTCATACACCTCATCTTGAACATCAGCTAAATGTTCAAGCATCTCCCATTTAGACATGATGCCCGTCGTAAAACTTGCAGCTGTCAATGATTGCCTTAAGATTTTAAGTCATGCTTAAAATCAACCCATCTACATTCTCCAATAGGAACCCACTTTGATATTAACAACAAATGAGAGATAATCATGCCATATTGAAGGGGTTGACTTCGCCTTTGATAAACGTATGTTTAAGTATAAGCGTGGCATATTAACCCGTCGCAAATTGATATAGACCACGTAACACCGCAGTGCAAACCTAACTTGGATTCGGATGCTTGACTAGTAGACTGGCAAAAAGAATCTTGGATCGACTTTCCAAACAAGTTTTTGTATGCATTCAGTTATTCTTATACGCTATGCCTTCTTTGCTTGCTTCTGCGATTGTTGTTAAGCTCACAGGCCGATCTTGTAATGTGACAAGCGATTAGTACACCGTCCGCTTTCCGGGTAATCATCCGCACCCCAACTGAGCATACCAAATGTTTTTATTAAATCGTTTTTCGTTATCGTACCCTTAACTCCATCGATATTGTACGTAACGGCTCCTACATTTATCATTTATTCACGGTCGAGCGGATTCATAAAACTTATACCTGATAGGCGGGATACCAATTACTAGTAAAAGTAGTAAATGTACTAAGTTTGGCATGATCTAAAAATTGGAATAAAAGATTACCCATTGTCGCCCTTGATTTCTCCTTCGTCAGGTACATCCCGCCCGTATCTTAGTACCTCAGCCTCACTGCCATGAACTTCCTCCGGCCATTTGCACCTACATCTTCTTTCCCTCTTGTGGTGAGGTGAATGTGGTAGTGATTGTGAAAGTGGTGACTCGTATTAGACTGCTCCTCCTATTTCTTGTTTGATTCAACAATTTCCTTGTTTTTTGGGAGACTCTTTTGGTGCCATTTTAGCAAATTGATACTAATATAATGTAATTAACTAATTGAAAGATGATTTATAGAGGAATTGAAGATTGAGTTTGAGAGAATTTTGGTTTTTGGAGTTTGAAGATTGAGGAATTGTGTTTCAATTGAATGTTTGGAACCACATTAATCGTTTTAAAATAAGCGGTACGCGTTTAATCTAAAAATGGCCGAAAGTTTGGAATTTTTCGTTACGCCATTTTTCAGGTTAAGCGATGGTACCGTTTATTTCGAAAAATGGCCAAACTTTTACGCCATTTTTTTAGGATTAAGCGTGGTACGTTTATTTGTAGCGATACCCACGTTTGAGCTCGAAAAAAATAACCCAAACTTAATTTTTTAGGATTAAGCGTGGTACGTTTATTTATAACGGTACCGCGTTTAATCTAAAAATGTGGCATTTTACATCCATTTTTTTCGGATTAAAGTTTAAAAACAATAAGAATCTATTTGTATGGAATAAAAGAACATTTTTATTATTTTGAGCCGTCCAGGTTTATACTGCGTGCGGGCCAGGAGTTTACATGAGTTTCGTCAATAATAAAAAAGTTATTAAAGTTACAAAACTTCACAATTCTAATCATCCATAGGTAAATTCATCTTCGGACTCTTCTTTGTCGGAGTCTTGCTTTTCGGCGTCTATTGTGTTGCTCTCTTCGTGGCTTCTTCAATTTCTTCTTGATGTCACTAAGATCCTTGAGCGTATCTTTTCTTTCCGTTCCGTGGCTGTGTCTTTATCTTTGCATCTATGCTCGACCGCCGTCGATCCTTGATGCACACACATTACTTCAATCGCCGAGGCTTGTAAGTCTTAAACGTCTTTTGAGTGTATTGTAGCTTACATGCATGCTAAATCTTGGATTCAACGGCTATTATGGAGCATAGGGATAGAAAATATTTTTTTTGCCATCTTAGACAAGACCGGAAACAAGGCTTCCTTGCTCGCCCACCATTTAATATATCAAAAGGATTCTTATCATTATATTGACTCAATTCAAAGTTAGTAGTTAAATATTGAGTTAACTCATTCGTGTCTTGTGGAAGCGGTGGATCTATTTCACTAAGCTTGTAGCGCATTTCTAAGGTGATCCTTGGCTGACCGTATTTTAACGCCCGTGCGGGGCACATTAAAACTTTGTATACTACTTGAAGGTGTGGCCTTACCTTGTCCATACCTTGATTGATATTTGCTATACATATTATACATATACGTTTCAATTCCATCTTTCCATTTTTGAACATCAAAACTCTTTAGTTCCGGGTTAAAGGGCAGTAAAGATTCATAATACGATTTCACATAGAAATTAAAATGCTTTAATTTAGCGTTAGGATCCAAGATTATACCAATTGCATATGCATGTGGTATAGGATGAAAATATTTTAAAAACTTATCTTCCATATTCGGAATCATATCTCCTTAGCATATAATCAGAATTTCATGTTTAGTCATGAATGGAGAGATTAACGACACATTCTAAAGCAAAATGAATATTTGGCTCGGATTGAGTTAGAAAGAAACTTTTAGTATTATAATCTTTAAGTGGCTCCTAAAAGCTTAGTAATTCATAACAATGTTTCCAATTAGTATATGTGAGTGCATAATACTCGCTTGATCGAGACATACCATAAAAATCGAATTCCAACTGCTTATACATATATGCATGACTAGCCCAGTAGATCGTAAGTCGAGTTCGAAATGGTTTTGTTTGATGTGTTTCTTAAACTGCCCATGAAACAAAATTAGCGGCTTTACGGGTGTAAAAATAAACTCGTCCACGACAACTTTTTATTCCATCTTTAGCAACTAATTGAAGGGCGTGACATAAACATCTAACATACAGAAAAAAGTTCACTAAAAATCCGGTTTGTAGGCCTCTTTAATTTTTCGATTAAACGGTATTAGGAGATAGCATTATCAAATAATTAGTATCTTATTCAAGCATTTGTAATGTTGGCACATCTTGATATACCTTCGGAATTTGAACTCATTGGTATGTTTGTCGATCTAAAATATATAATTCTTCTTTGAAGACCAATCTTGATCGATCAATGACATTGTTACACCGCATTATATCAAAATCAAAAGACACCAATATCGCTAGTCGAACGCTTCACATTTTTTTATAAGGCAAATTCTTCAGAGTGTTACCTAGAAGATCTCTTTCATTTTAAAATATTTAAAAGCATGGGGTTAAGTAAAGTAGTCACGAGGGATAAATAGCTCGGGGATTAACGACATTTTGGATCCATTTAGTAAAAGCGCCATCCATCCACCGATGATTAAAAGGCAAAGAACTACGATTACAAATTTCATAGTTTCGACTATAAGCCGGGTACTAAAAAGTTCTTACCGGTTTGGATATGATAGTTCTTGTGTACCACCTCCCGCCCTATCTTTGGTGATCTTATGACCCTTCTTAAGTGTCTAGCCAAAGATGACCCGGTTCCCGCTTTACCCCGTTTTTCATACAATTTATACAAGTTGCCGTTTGTTTTCACGGTCTCCATTAAAATATTTCCAAATCGCTGAAAGTTTTTTTCCTTTCATTAGTAGTATCCGTAGCACTAGATTGAGGAGAGTTAATAATAATGGGTAGTTAAAACATACGATCATAAATCCTCTAAATTAAACATGTCATTAGACACTGGAAACGTACTAAGCGTAGCACTTTGAACATTTTTACCAAGATTGCGTTTGATGCCATTAATTTAAAACAAAAAATATCACAATTTATAAAAAGTTGTGAAATAATATGCGAACGGAGATGGGCTTAATGTAGGATTGTAGATTGTAGATTGAATGAGCAGCACTGAGATAGAATCCTTAAATTCCCGATATAATTTGTACAATATAAGATTTTTGAGATTGCTTGTTATTGGCTTTGAGTTTGCCCACAAATGATTGTGAATTGTGAAATGAAGGAAGGTATTATCCTTTTATAGACCTCTTTTTTGAGCTTTCATGACGATAAGCGTGGTAGCGTTTGATTTAAAAAGCGGTACCACGTTTATTACCCAGCGGCTATATAGCGGCTATTTTGTATAAGCGTGGTAGCGTTTAAATCGTTACCCGCGTTTATACAAGTGGCGTTATTCTGATATATGCGTTACAAAACTGGCGTTGGTGGAGCAGCGTGAAAGTGCGGATTTAAAACTAACGGTACGTTTGTTCGAAGACAAGCGTGTTACCGTTAGGTAGTAAGCGGTACCACGTTAAGGCGTCGAGGCCACATAAAGTGGGCCTCCCGAACCGAATAGGGGCCCGGTACCGCCGGGCCGGCTAGGCCGGTTAGATTAAGAGGGCCTCGGGCCCGTCGAACATGTTACCGGGCAGCCCCGTTCGTTAGGGGCCGGGCCGGGCCGGCCCGGTTCGTTAGCCGCTGACTAGGTGGGTTAACGATATGGGTTTATGTAAAGGCCCGTTAGTTTTGTGGACTTAAGCCTTGGCGTCTGGCTTGGTACGTCGAATAGCGATGTCTCGTTAAGGGGAGGACTAGTGAGTCCCAACGAGCGGCCCGATCCTCCGTTAAAGAGGTAGAGACGAGATGGGGAGGCCGCCCAGTTGGAGCCCCTAGAGCCACCGGCCCGGTCCGAGGCCATGATAGGTGGGTATTCGGTAGGCCTCGGCCATAATAAAAGCGCTGCCGTTTAAGACCTGAAAGTGTTCTACATACATGTTGTAAGTAACACGCAATAAATGCCGTTTAAGACGTTAAAAGTGTTCAACATACATGTTGTATTTTGTAAGTAGAAAGCAATAAACGTGGCAACGTTTAGTACAAACGTGCCACCGTTTAAGACATAAATGTTGCAGAATACAATAGAAATTAAACACCATAACAATTAACAAGTAACATAAATTGAAGTTTGCAGCAAGCGATAACCTGACCTAGAATATTCGATAACCACATAAGATAATCATTGGTCAAATACTAAAATGCATAACATAAAATCTAAATTGTTCGAATAAAGTATATGACATAAAATAAAAAGGAACCATAATTGTTTGAAACTTGAAAATTTTATAACATGAAACAAAACACATTCGGTCATGTGTTTACAGGTATCATTGGAAATTAGAGTATTTTGATTTCCATAATTATGTCGTTAACGACGATTGTTGTAACGATTCATTTTACTAGTTTAGTTAAATGGGGATTACTCAAACTAAGTGTTTAATAAATAGTCATTGTAAATTATTTAAAATGGAACTCACAATAATATCAAGAATTTACGCTTGATTGCTAAGATGCAAGTACATAATCATTATAGTAATTATAATGATCAATTATATTTATTATACGACTAATATTATCGAGCCCCAAAAGTTCACACACATACAATGACATTGAGTGCTATTCCATGTATGGAATTAAATCACTATTGCGAAATTGGGAGTTGATTGGAATCAGTGTTTACATCGATAATGTAAAATTCAAAATTGGATAAAGCCAGAATCGATTAACTTGTTAGTTCAATTGAAGGTTTAACGAGAGAAGCTCATTAGTAAGCTTGTTAAAGTTTACTTACGATTAAATAAGTTAGTTAGCGGCAACGAGTTAAGCTTTATTTTATCGAATAGTCTGAAGCTGACCGAGGCTGAGAAACAAAAGGGTTATATAAGGAAAGAGATGAAAATAGAAAACCTAAGTTTTCATTTTTCATCCCCTCCCCAAAAGAGCCGCCCGTCCTGCTCCTCTTTTTTTCTATCACAGAATTTGGAGTCAAGTTTTTGACTCAAATTCTCATCAATTAGGAGATTCTAAGCGAGTCAAATCATGAGACTTTACACTCTCTTGGTGTGGACTAACAAGAGGCATTTCAATTGGTGCTATGGACTTGAAGGAATCGTGGGATAAGTTTGAGAACATCCATTTAACGTATCTTGAAAGTAAGTATTCTTTTATTCGTACATAATGTATTTTTATATGATTTTTTATTGTAATTCCATTTTATACATTTATTCGATCTTGGTTGCATTTGTTTATTTTATTATAAACAAGTTGCGTAATTTTCCAATAGTGGCATCATGAGCATGTTTAAGTTGTATAATTTCGATTACATTTATATATAATTTGTTATATAAACACAATTTATATCGATTTTCATATTATATATTCTTGACCATGAATATATGTTATGAAAAATTGATTCATGATTAATTTGTGTTTCATGAATTGAGAAAGGGTTTTTTTTTTAAAATATATTTTGATTAAAAATCAAATCGTTTTATTGGATTTGAGATATTAAAAGTGTTATAAAATTTCCGTCAATTTTTCTTCTTTGTTTTTAAAGGCGAGAATAATCTCGAAAAAATTCATAATTTTTTGGATTGTTTAAGTATTCCAAAATAATTTTTTGATTTCTGGAATATTTATTGATAATTAATTTTTGGTATAAGTTTATTAGAAAATTCCAATTGAGAAAAGTTTAATAAAATTATTGGCTGGAATATCACAAAATATTTCGAGAATTTTTGGACATGTGTTTAAGGCCTTGAATCGTTGTTTTTCCAAATATTTGGTTAAATCAAAAAACTGAATTTTTGTGAAATGGAAGCGACCTTGCGGTGGCCTCGAGGGGCGTCCGGTGGCCAAGCGGGGCGTTCGAAGGCCACCGTTGGGCCAGCGTCTCACAGACGGACCGGCCCGGTAGTCAGCGTGGCGACAGTGGCGGAGGCCGACCGTCCGTGCGGATAACTTCTTCGGATTTTGTTACAAAACCTAATCCATTTTAAAATTATTAATTTTGAAGTTTCGTGTATTTATTATCATTTATTGCTATGATAATTATAATTATCAATTTTAATGATAATAAGTTTAATTCAATAATCCCTTTCATTATTTATCATTTTATAAATGTATTTATTTGAGGATATAATCATGGTAACAATCTCTAGTTAAAATATAAATATGTTTAGATAAAAACTTGCTAGTTTATCTTATTATATTTATATGAAATGATTATTGTAATAATTTGTTTAGTGTATAAATAACATAGTTATTGCAATAACTATTGAACACAAAATATATATATGTTTATTAATGCATTTTAATAATATATATATTTCATGGATTTAATTATGAGACTCAATGTTGAATTTATTTCCTATCACATTTAAATTGTAATTTATGTGATTGATTTTTGATTTGTATAATCAAAAAATGGGAAATATCCCCATATATGATTGTGTCCTTCTTATTTGAAATTTGAATTTATTGAGAGTTTTTATTTCAATCTATAATAATTAGTGTTTATTGCATTTTATTATACTAATTAAAAGCGTGTTTGTTTGCATATTAAATGCGTGTTTATTATGTATTAGTGAAGTATTTTTTGGCCCCAATTTATATGCTTTAAATTCGCTTCATGACATTCGTAGAATTAAGCATTTAATACATACCATTTAATACATATTAAATGTATAATTTATGTGTTTCAATTTTTATTATATATTGTAATGGGAATGGAAAGGGGATATATTGATATGACTGATTATTTTGAAATCACGATGCGCGGAGCTTCGTTTATCTGTTGTACACGACGTGCTGAGTCGTTTTATGTTTTTTATTTTATTTTATCCACAAGCGTGTTGTCTTAGTTGGGTTAGTAAATAAATGTACAGCGTGAAGATGGCGTTCGCGTATCGGCTTAGGAAGTTTCTAAAGTTGAAGAATCTGGCGCACTTGATAAGTGTTGTAATAGGTTTATTATTATTATTTTTAGGGTCATATCATATATCTCCTAAATGTGTATTATTTGTTTTATTTTTCATGATGTGCATATTACTTGAATATGTGTTGCATAACATGTTAAATAATTAATCAAATAATATGAATCTCACCATAAAATTTAAAAGCGTATCAGCCATTTAAAGTTGTGAAGCTTTATCCACGATCACCGGGCACGGCCTGTGATGGCGGGGTGTATCGGCAGGCTCTCTTAATGGATCATGTTGGAAGTGATTTCCACTAAAGTTTTTGGGCTTTTCGGATGATCATTTCCAAGTAATAAGTTGGTTTAATTGAATTGACAACGGTGATTTTCACTTACGCTTGATTGTGGGCTTGGTGATACTGTTAGGTAGCATCACAGCAGGCATTGCTAGTAACACAAGGGTATGGCCAGATTAAATAATTGGTTAGTTAACCTACTACTATGTTGGTCTTTCAAAATGTGTTGCAGTGTTGCCGTTTGAAATTTGATATGAAGGTAGATTATTTGCGTACTAATACATTTATTGATTTTGAGTATTGGGTGTCCTTACAATTTATTTTGTAGCAAGTGTTTAACATGATGGTGCTAAGAAATTTGTTGTCATTTACATACTATTTAGGGGTGGAATGTTGCCCACTAATCCGCCCTAGAAACTCGGCTTCGGGCTGCACTTGAGGAAGTCTTGTCCTAAACTTTGAGTGGTAGGGGTCGCAAGAGGCAGGGATTTAAGAGCAAAGAGAGAACATAGTATGTGTGGAACAGCAGAGATTTGCCACCCGGACTAAATGGCAGCTGCCACTAATAGGGAAAGGGGAAGCCTAGGGAAAATTTTAAGTCGATGTTGGCAGTGTCCAATGCTTTATCTTTAGCGATATGGAACATCGTTTCCAGTATGAGAAGGTGGCTTTTAGCAGCATGGCTTTGACAACTTCTGATGAGAGGTTGCTCCGAGAAAGGAAGCTAGAAATGAGAGATATAACCTTTGTGCGTGCTCGTTGTGTGGCCCAAGGAAATGGGCGCAAGCCAGCGTATCATTAAAATGATAGGCTTGGTCGAACGACTCAATGTCTTGGGCTCGGTGTTTCGAAAATGGTTGTAGACTTGTATCGCTGAAGAAGTCCCCTCGGAGAAGTTCTCTCAGTTTGTCATGAAATTCAACATGCATAAGTTTGAGTTATCTACAAATAGGCGCATAAGATGATCACGAATCTTTGAGACAAATTTAGGAAGGACAAGACTCTGCTTCTTACATTTTGAGGTGGTCCCGAAAGAAAAGAAATTTAAGAAGAAGTACAATGGTAAGACTAAATATTCAAAAGGAAACCTAAAAGGTTACGGAAGCATTTGGGCGGGGAAAGCGAGTAGAAAGGAGGACAAGTGTCATTCTTGTGGGAACTGGAGTCCTTTGAAGTCGACCTGCGAAGTTCTTGGAAGATAGGAAGAATGAATTACAACGACCGCTCGGCTACGTATATATGTATATATATATGTTATTGAGGTTTGTATAACTTTTGAATTCTACTTAAATGAGTGCTTGTCGTGGATTCTCATATTTGTCGTAATGTGCAGGAACTACAAGCAAGTAGAAATAACTCGAAACAGGAGAGATGGATCGACGTAAAGGGATGATCACGAGAGAGGTTGCGGCCACAGCGATGGGATCAAATGCATTTTAATTTGCCTCTGGGCCGTGTTTCTAAATTTAAACAATGTTCTTTTGCACCCTGCCTCTTGGGAATATTACTATTTCTTTTTGGTATTTTTTGAATAATAAAGGGTTTTTCCTTCCATTTCAAAAGTGATCCCAATGCATTTAGGATCTCTATAAGAAATGTGTGATATAAAGTAATACATTTCTCCAAGATGTGTCTAGACTCTCTAGACACATCAATCGAGGAACATAACATTGATATGGTATTGCGGAATAGGTCATATAAGCATTACCGTATCAAGTAACTTCACTTTGGTGGAATACTTGAAGGTTTCGATTATGAATCATACGATAAGTATGAATGCTTGCCCTACTAGGCGGAGATAGTCAAATCGCCCTTCATTGGATACAATGAAAGGCAAATGTTTGTTGGGGATCATACAAACCAATGTGTGTGGGCCAATGAACACATCTGCAAGAGATGGTTACAGTTACTTCATTACACTTACTGATGATTACAGTAAATGTGGTTATGTGTATATAATGAAACACAAACGTGAAATCCTTTGAGAAATCTAGGGAATTTCATAATGAAGTAGAAAAACAGAGGTGAACAAGATTATAAAAGATTCTTGATGCGGTAGAGGAGGAATATTTAAGTCAAGGGTTCAATACTCATCTTAAAGAGTGTGGTATTGTTTCTAGCTTCAAAACTCCTACGAGGAGCATGGCAATTGCAGTGTCGAAAGAATCGAACCTTCTTCCGACATGATTTGATATAAGATGAGCCTATCAAATCTGCCAGTTAATTCGGAAATATACACTACAAAGCGCATCACTCACATTAAATAAATGTCCAACTAAATCAGTAGAGAAAACTCCCCATGAACTGTGGTTTGGGAAGGCTCCCAAGTTGGATTTTCTCAGGATGTGGGCCTGTAAAGCTTATGTCAAGAAATTGACAAAAGATAAAATAGCGCCCAAGTCTAATAGATGCTACTTTGGTTATCCGAAGGATGCGTTGAATTACCACTTCCACGAAACACGAAATAAAATTTTTCGTGCTAGATCAGAGCATTCCTTGAAAGGAATATGCATCCCGGAAAGGGCTAGGGTGAAGTATTGAGGAAACTCGAGATGATGAAGAGGCTGTCCGATACACGAGTGTAGAGGCGGCTAACCCGCCACAAAATTAGTGCCTTCATACATAGAAGATCAATTCTTGATTCCACGGGGAGATTATGGAGGCCAATCCTTTTGGAGATCAGTAGAGATGCGTCGGGGAACCGGACCGTTGGTATGGTAAAGCTCATATTTGAAAGTGGCAGGCACTGCCTACGAGGAGGCAATGAGTAGCAAAGATGCTGATAAATGGCTGATAGCCATGAAGTCCGAGATGGATTCGATGTACCAAAACAAGGTTTGGTCCTTGTTAGATTTACCCAATGAGGTTCATCATTGAGTGTAAATGGGTATTTAAGAAGAAACATGTGAGCGGGGAGCGTCGAAAAATTTACAAAGCTAGACTTCGTGGCGAAGGTTTCGAACAAAGTTAGGCGAGCATGAACTATGGTGAAACACTAGATTGCTTATTTGACTATGCTTGAGTCCATTCAGATAATCTTAGCCATTGCGGCATTCCATGGTGATGGCTTAGCGACAAATGGATGTAAAGGGCAAGGTTTTCTCCGAGCGAGTCACGAGAGAAGCGTCACAGTACACAATCTCATCTTTTCACGTATCCCGGGAGGACCTAAGAAAGGTTTGCAAGCTATAGAGGTCCGTTCAAGATCTCAAGCAAGCATCCCGTAGTTGGAACCTTCGTCTTAATAAGGCAATCAAAGATTTTGATTCATCAAAGACGAATAAGAATCTTGTATAAACAAGAAGGTGAGTGGGAGTTATACATATAACACTCATAGTCCTGTATGTCGATAACATACTAATCATTGGAAACAAAGGAGTAGCAGACTTCTTGAACTTCGGTCAAGTATTGGATTTAAATGGATGTTTCTCAATGAAGGACTCAGAGTAGGCGAAATCGTCCTCGGAATCTAAATTCACTTCGAGATCGGAGTCAACTTGACTGTTGTGATTGAACCTTGTAGGAACACTTATATCAATAAGGTGTTGCAAAGGTTCAAAATGAATGATTCCAAGGAAAAGTCATCTCCCCATGAGACGTGGAGTTCAACTCAGCAAGTCATAATCCCACCATGAATGCTGAGATGAACAAGATGAAGGACTTACATTATGCTTGATTTGTATGGTCCATCACAATGTACACCATGTATTTTACGACGTGTAATGTCGTATGTACCGTGCTACCCGACAATACCAAGCTAAGGAAGAGATGAAAATAGAAAACACGAGTTTTCATTTTCATCCTCGAAGCCGACGCCCCTCTCCTCTTTCTCTCTAAATTTGAGTCAAGTTTTGACTCAAATTCCATAAATCAATGATAAATTCTAGCAAGTCCAATCGTGAGGCTTTACCTCTCTTGGTGTGGACTAACTGGAGGCATTTCAATTGAGGTGCTAAGCACTTGAAGGATGAATTATGGGAAAAGTTTGAGAACATTCGCTGCGTATCTTTGTAAGTATTGTTTTATTCATACGTAATGTATTTCATATGATTTTTATTGTAATTCGTTATTATACATTTATTCGATCTTGGTTGCATTTGTTTAACTTTATTATGAACAAGTTGCGCTATTTTTCCATGATGTCATCTCCTCGATGTCATCCTGCTTACGTTGTCATCTCGCGGCGATCGGTGGCGGTGGTGGTGGTGGCGTCACTGCATTGTCGATATAAATATCATCCTGCGTCGTCAGAGACGATCCATCCCAAGCCTTATTCCATACATCTCTCCAATGGCATGTTACACACATTATATCAAAATTCGTAAAGACACCAATATCACTAGTCAAACACATTTTATAAGGCAAAGTCGAAAGAGTTGCACCTAGAAGAGCTCTTTCATTTTTAAAATATTTAAAAGCATAAGTTCGCAAAGTAGTACGGGGGATACGGTTAGCTCGGGGATTAACGACTTTTTGAATCGATTAGTGAAATGGCGTCAATCGCGATGATTAAAGGAAAAGAACTTCTGATTACAAATTTGATAGTCTCCGTCCACATAAGCCAAAATATCAAAAAAATAAAAAGTTACCGCCCGGTTTGGGTGATGTCGTTCTTGTGTGTACCCGGCTTGGCTGCCATCATAGTGATCGATAACCTAATAAGTGTCTAGCAGATGATCGGTTCCTCCTTTAGCCCCACCGTTTTTGCATGATGGAGCTACTCTTTACAATCTATACAAGCTGCTTTTGATTTTGCCACAAAATGTTGTCAAATCCATGGCCAGTTTTTTCCTTTTCATTAGTAACTATCCGTAGCACTAGACTAGAGTAAATTATGGGTAGTTCATTCATACAATTATCCTCCTCTAGATTAGCCTAATCATTAGACATACTAGCACTACCAATTTTATTTTGAACATTTTTTGCAGTGCGTTTGATGCCGTTAATTTAGAAGAACAAATATACTTAATTAAAAAAGATGATAGATAATGCGAACGGAGATGGAGCAAGATAAGATTGTAGATTCTGGCAGAAACGAGCCCAAAACTAAAGAAAGAATCGTTAGACTTCGTCGAATCCCTAGACTTCGATAAAAAAACAAGTAATGAGAATATTAATTGCTTAGAAAGTGATTGTAGTATTGTAATTGCTTAGAAATGATTGTGAGAGTTGTGAAATGAATAATGGGGTTTGCATTTTATGAAATTTCTCCATGGTGTCTTTGTAAAGTTTCATGGAGGAATAAGCGTGGTAATGTTTGATCAAGCGTTACCACGTTTAGTATCTAGTAGCCGTTAGGACTAAACATGGTAGCGTTTTTATCAAGCGTTACCCGCGTTTATTCATAAAAAGTAATGATCGTTACTTGTTGTAGCCGTTGGGGTGGTCGTTGGGATCGGCGTGGCGTTACCACGTTTAGTACAAAAAATAGCGTTAGATCGCCGTTGGGATAGCGTGGTAGCGTTCTTTGGGCGATGGTACCGTTTGTTCGATAATCACAACTATCGACTTAATCAATTTACAATTGTTTATTAGCATATTGTTATGCCTCCAAGAAAAAATTAGGAGGGGGTGCAGGTGTAAGAGGTTTTCGAGGTTATCGTAGATCCATCATGAAAGGCTCAGTACTCCTGTTAACGTGTCAACTTTTTGTAGCCGGTGAGTGTAAGTTAGCTATGAATGACGAGCTTCATGATGTCAAAATTGAAAATGGAAGGTTCGATGATGGTGACGAAACACATCATGTTTAATTCACGGATGGATGGCGTGGGTGTGGGCGTCACAACATAGAATGTGGAGACTTTGTAACTTTGAGTTTTCGCCATGAGCGATTTGAAACGTATTAATCATTATATCGTTTTCATTATTGTCCATTTATGGGTATTAATTGTTGTGAGAAAATGTACATTGTATCTTAAGCTACACATTTGAGCTGATAATAAATCGTTATTTCATTAGAAATGTTATTTGTTGATTAGAGTAAATCGATTTTAAATTTTTTAACGTAATAAGCGGTATGCGTTAAAGGTAGCGTTGGGGCGTTTTAATACGAAAAAAATAAATGATAACGGGGTAAATGTGGTGCGGATTTAGCTGAAGCGATTGTCGCGTCGGCGTCTAGCGAGCCTCAGCGAACGAATAAGGCTGTGTACTTAGCAGGCGGCCGGCTTAGGTGAGGGCACTTGGGCTTTCCGTCAAACATGTTCTTTGCCGGTTCGATCTTTAAGGGGCAGGCGGGGCCAAGCACATTTGTTAAAGCAGCATTAAGAGATGACCATATGACCCGGCATAAGATTAGTCAAACCAATGATTGTTTAGACTAAAATTGGATATAATCATTATACTTTAACATGAAAACTGAAGTTAGGATATAAAATGTAAAGATAATAAAAAATTAAATCACTTTTATTCAAAATAATTAAGTATTTTTATACAAGTCTTTTAGTCTAAATAATCACGTATATTAACTTCATATTAAAATCAGTGAATCTTTTAGACTCTAAGTAACTTATTAAGTATGTATGTAGTGTTTTTTTTATTGTTACTATGTCAGATGACAATTACACCTACATATGAGAACTGAAACTCTATGAGAACAAATAAGTCAAGATAATAAAAAAATATCACTTTTATTCTAAACAATTAAATATTTAAAAATAATATTATTAGTCTAGAGAATTACCGAAACTCATACGGGAGAGTAATAAACTGAGATAACTACCGATTTGATCCCAAATAGTCGAATCAAGTCGTAGTTTAATTCCAAATATTTATATTGTTGCACATTAGTTTCCAAAGTAGCGTAAGTGTTGCAGTACCGTCCTCGAAATAGACAGATTGTGTAGTATGGTCTCCAAAGAAAAGGGATGAATATACACTTTTAGGAACTATATTGTAAGATTTATACAATTTCAAGAATTAATCTACAATAATATAATTATTTGATACTAACGTAAAACTTAATCCGGAGTTTAAATTGGGACAAACATCACTTACGAAAAAAAAAATGTCAACGGATGGTAAACGTGTGTCCTCGTTCTAACCTCTGTACTTTCCTCTTCTTCAAAAGTCAACCAAAACTCTCAACTTCTAACTTTTCATTTCACTTCATTTAAATTTAGAAAATAAAGAAACCCAATAAATTTAAGATTATTGGCTTCTGAAATATCCAATCTTTTTTGGGTTTTTGTTGCATTTTATTTGATGATGTGTTGGTAAGCATTTTATAACTAAATCTTGCTTTGTGTTATTCAAATTTAGAAAATAGAGAAACCCAATTCATTTTAGATTATTAGCATCATAAAGATCCAATCTTTTTGGATTTTTGTTGCATTTTATTTGATGATTTGTTGGTAAGCATAGAACTAGATCTTGGTTTGGGTAGTTTTCCTTTTCATTGCTCCATTTTGATGTGTATTAGTTTTCTTTACTTATGAATTTGAATTGAATAATTTAATTTAGTATTTGGTTAGTTGTCCCATTTTGAATATATATTTATTTGCTTATCATCTGAATTTTTGGGTATACATGAACCTGATCTGTTAGTGTTAGCTCTTAACTGGAGTAGCTTTCGTGGGCTATGAGACTAGTATTTTGGGATTCTTGTTTTAGATGAGATAGAGAAATACTTTTTTTTAAAATATAGCTGGTTTGTCGACGAGGATTAAGTGCAGAATGCCAACTAGGGTCATTTTACTGCTTTGAGCTTTAGAAAATAAATATTGAGGTAAATATAGGAAAGAGTATTCAAGTATGCATATTGTTTTGTTTACAAGTCTATGAGTCAAATTAATTTACTTAAGTTCTTTGCAATGCTGGTAGATGTTGTTCCAGTGCCTATCTTAAATGAGTGTAATTACTCGTATTAAGTTTCGGATATGTATTTGCAAGGATAAGGTCATGTTTCCTCATTTTAAGATCTGCTTAGTCATATGTAAGTATTAATTATGTGTCGAGTTCATCGTATTGGTTTATATAAAGTAAGCATCTTTAGTAATATTTTTTATTAGTAATGTCTTCATGTTTTACTTGTAGATTTGTTAGGAAAATAATCATATGTGGACATCATCTGGACCACACTTCAATCACCAAACTTCACCTGCAATGCTCCCTCCACGACAGCAACCTCGGGGACTGCAGACTTCTTTATCCTTGGTCTCTCATGATGTGAACGGGTCTCAAAATCTTCAAGAGCGGGGATCAAACTCTGACCAGGTTCGTGAGTCTCCATCTGAGAGTGCAAGCTCGCGTGATACCTGGCCAACACATGATGATTTGGTTGCAAGGAAGTTGGACAAAGAGAAGGAAAGGGAGAATGGTTTAGCTGAGAATTCAATTGTACGCCATATCTCAGGTTCTGATAAGATAATTCTTCGTGATGTGGTCCAAGAAAGAATAGATATAATTGCTGAAAGGATGCAAAATCTCCCAGATGAGTATTTAGATAGGTTGAAAAATGACCTTCGGCTGCTTCTCGACGGGTCAGGCAATGCTCAGCACAGGGAGGAATTCCTGTTTCTCCAGAAGCTAGTTCAAAGTAGGGGTGATTTGACAGATAAATCATTGCCCGTGACACATCGTGTCCAATTAGAAATACTTGTTGCTGTCAAGACTGGAATCCAGGCTTTTTTACATCCCAGTGTTTCTCTTTCTCAAGCTGCACTTATTGATATATTTTTGTATAGGAGGTGTAGGAATATTGCATGTGGAAGTGTTCTTCCTGCTGAGGATTGTACATGCGAAATTTGTTCCAAGAGGAATGGATTCTGCAGCCTTTGCATGTGTGTAATTTGTAACAAGTTTGATTTTGAGGTGAACACTTGCAGATGGATTGGTTGTGATCTATGTTCTCATTGGACCCATACAGATTGTGCTATTCGTAATGGGCAAGTTGGCATGGGCCCTAGTGTTAAGAATGGATCAAGCTCTCCAGAGATGATATTTAAGTGCCGAGCATGCAGTAGGTCATCTGAATTGTTAGGGTGGGTGAAAGATGTCTTTCACAATTGTGCACCAAGCTGGGATAAGGAAGCTCTAATTAGAGAACTTGACTTTGTTAGTAGAATCTTTCGTGGCAGTGAGGATACCAGAGGCAGAAAGTTGTTCTGGAAGTGTGATGAAATTATTGAAAAGCTGAAAGCTGGTATAGCAGAACCCATGGCTTGTCAAGCAATATTAATGTTCTTCCAAGGTGAGTCATAACCGTAACGAATTTTATCTATAGTCTTAGCTAATATTTATTTTCACTTATGGTGGTTCATGAACATGCTGCTTTTCCACCAGCGGATCTTCTCATTTGGTTAAAAGTTTGACTGTTGACATTAATATTTGTTTACCATGGTATCTGCTAACTTTATAATTGAGTCATTAAAGAGACAAAGGTACATGTGACTTATTTTGTTTTTTCTTGTATTCGGAGGATGAATGCTCAATCATATACAGCTTGAACAAATTTGTATTCCTCTTAGCTCTATGAATTTTTTCATTAATTATCTAACAACAATGCCGGAGAATCTTAAATAAAGACATACTCTCAATATAAATGTGAAGACCTTAGTCATTGCTAGTTTTTTCATCAAAGTCTGTTAGCATTGACTATTGCTGCTGGTAAATTATCTGAGCACAATCGGACTTGTTGGAAACCTTTCACATAAAAGAAAACAAAGAAAGAGAAAAGAAGTCACTCTTAACGTAATCTTTTTTGCGATATGTTGGCCGAATAAAATCGTTTGTGAATGGTTTAAATCATATTGGAGGCTTGATGATTAAATTTTAGTTGTACGTCCATTCGCTTTTCTTCTTAAATGTTTAGATTGTCTTCTCTTGGGTTTCTGATCAACATCTCTCCGCTCATAACTATTTGAGATGTACCTGTATTATTAAAGGCCTAAAGCTTCTTGAAACAAGCTAATGAAACCTTGACAACTAGGAGATTAAATAGAGATTCTCTTAATACTCCCTCCGTCCCATGACGATTGTCTCATTTGTCCAACTTTTGCATTCATTTTTTGATAGATCCACTTTAACTAGTTATCTCATATTTTTTAAATAATAAAAAACTAGACAATCTTTATGGGATGGGGAGGGAGTAGGAGATATGTCTCTTGTCTTTTATTATAATCCCGATTCATCAGAGGACATGTTCACTGCTTAGGATATGAAATTATATGATGACATTCTTTGTTACAAAAATAAGTATATACTGTACTAGAGTTATATTATATTCCTAGATTATTTTAAAGTTGGCTCACATGTGCAGAGCTTGAGGTCGATCCCTTGAAAACTCAAGACAGTGAAGATGGTAACCGGCTGATAGCGCCACAAGAAGCGTTTAATAAGATTGCTGATGTAGTACAGGAGGCTATAAGAAAGATGGAGATGGTTTCAGAGGAGAAGCTCCGGTTAGTGAAGAAAGCCCGTCTTGCAGTTGAGGCTTGCGATCAGGAGCTGAAAGATAAAGCTCGGGAAGTAACTACTCTAAAAATGGAGCGACAGAGAAAAAAGCAACAGATTGATGAACTCGAAAACATTGTTAGGCTTAAACAGGCTGAGGCTCATATGTTTGAGATGAAGGCCGGCGAAGCCAGAAGAGAAGCAGAGAGGCTCCAAAGCATTGCACGGGCAAATACAGACAAATCTGGAGATGATTATGCAAGCAGGTATCTACAGCAACGTCTAAGTGAGGCTGAAGCAGAGAAGCAGTTTTTGTTCGAGAAAATCAAGCTTCAGGAAAGTTCAAGGGCCATCATGGAGCAGAGCTGGAGGAAATGATTCCCTCCTTACATGATAATGTACTGCTGCAAAATCCATGATCTGCTAAAGATTGGTTAGCCTACCTTCAAAGACAGACGGCAATGATCTTCGATTGATTGGCTCTGCATCTTAAGTATGTTTGAAGTTGTAGCTTGTATTTTATTGTATGATGGTAGTTATTTAAAGAATTCCAATCAACTATCTTAGAGGACTTTTTGTGTCTACTTGAATGTGTATATGTGTTTCAACTACTTAGAGCCTCTTTGCACTTCTTCTTGATCCTATTTAGGTGTTTTTTAATGTTCATCTTTGTACATAGATTATTGTATAATTGAGTTAGCAAATGACTAAAGCTCAATGGCTAATATATAGCAACATGTTTTGCAAATCTTTTGTTGCAGCTTGGGAATAACAAATTCATGATTAAACATATATAGTGGCTTTGCATATTCTTTCTCTTCACTGGCTGGAAAAAAAAAAGCAAGCTGAAGAACAAAATGGAAAGTGAGGAATAGAGACATGGTTGTACACAAGATTTCTACTTTTATTACTTTGAATATCTTCACAGGTAGGCAATCTTTTATGCTTTCAATTCTTTACTCAATATTCCCCTTGGATATATTACTCCATATTTTTTTTATTTTTTTTTAATCCACCCACCACTTTGTTACCATGAGAATCGAACCCAAGACCTCTAAGTCACTGGAAGAACTCTAACCACTAGGCTATTCGATGTTCTCATCAGAATTGTTAAATATATTATTCCGTATTATTATTGTTTTAAATCCTAAACCCCTCCCTCAATTACATAAGCAATTTATTGTATGTAAATTTGGTGGTACTCAATCAAGACCTACAAGTAATAAGGCATTTCAACAATCAAATTAAATGTCCAAATCTTCAATTAATTAATAGTATTGTTTTCCTTATTGATATTTGTCACTGCCATGAAGCGTTATTGCCATCAATTTCTTTTTATCGAGGGAGATCCATCCTTCAAACATGTATGAGGTTGATTACATGACCACATGGTACACCACCTATCACTGGTTGGTGAATTATTAAGATAATTGGTTTTAATATTTTCAATTAGAGAGAAAAATATTAACAAATTATGAAAATAAGAATATTCAGAGACAAAAGATAATTTTTCTTAATTTCAATACGAAAAGTTGCATTGAAAATTTAAACGATCAATTATAATAAAACAATAAATTTTTATTAAATGATCAATTAGAGGTGAGATGGAAGATATTTCAAAAATACAGATCTTGGCATGGATAGTCACAAACAAGAACAATTAAAGGCATTTTTGGAGTAAGTAAGTCATGATCGCCATGTATATAAAATCCCAAAAAATGGTGAAGTGCATGTGATTGTGCGTTGTCCCAAAATTGTGAATTATTTTGACGATTACGCTTCTTTAGCCCTGGCCCCAACTATATAGTTTTTATATAGTTATTGGCTTATAAGTACCACATTTGTCAAGGTCGATCTAGATCAACTACATACAACTTCGAGTGGCTAATCAATTATTACAAGATTCCTAGACTTCACATCAATGCCTTACTTG
Source organism: Lithospermum erythrorhizon (assembly GCA_019722365.1). Lineage (NCBI taxonomy): Eukaryota > Viridiplantae > Streptophyta > Magnoliopsida > Boraginales > Boraginaceae > Lithospermum > Lithospermum erythrorhizon. The sequence goes on from JADFUC010002401.1 coordinate 55,631, forward strand.
TTGATGAAGATTTCAATTATTGTAGTCTCCGTTTTAGTACTATGTTCATTCAAATCTGGTAATCTCTTTAAACGTTTGCATTTGTTAATTATGTTATTATTGTTTGCTTCATGATGTAATTTGAACTCTCAAAAGAGTTTATAGTTTGAATATGTGATAGCTCTTAGTTGTGTTATGTGATTATATATGTCATCAATGAGTCGTTTATTAATCAATTTATAGTACGTTTAGATGGATGTTATATATTACATTCTATCCCTTTTAGTTGACGTTTTTATTTTTGAGATAAACTTTTATCAATTTTTTAATTATATTGTTAAGAATATTTTTTGAGACAAAACTTTGATCAATTATTTTGAATTAGAATAAATATGGAGTAAATTTCGAGTTTAGAATTGTCACTGTGGACTTGTAAAACTCTTGGTTATTGTTACTTGGACTTGTATTGGGATCGGAGTAAGTGAAGGTCCACATTTAAATGTATGTTACACTGAATCTTTATTTTTATTCAAATAACTTATACTGTATATAAAAATAAATTAGGGTAATCAAATAAAAAGTACAGTAATTATCTTAATTTGGATCCTATGAAGTTCTAAGTTCTACAGCAATTTCCTTGAATTAAAGTAAATATTAAATTTGGTGACATAGGTCATGTTTGGTCTTTGTTTTTTGAGTGTATTAATTGGGATATGCCTCGATGACTTCTTGTATTTTTTCTTCTTATGAAACGCGGAACTCATACATGCAATTTTGCAATGTGAGTTTTATATTTAAAAAAATATCACAAAGTTATAATCTTAATCATTCTCATCTGATTACATTCAATATATATGCAATTTGAAAGAATTGATGGAAAGAAAATTTAGAGATCTTAACTCGTAACTGTTAATAACTTACAAATATGATGGTTTTATTGTGATTTGTAAAGTAGTAGATAATGTTAGCATTTACTCTTGTACTGATTCGGCAAATAGTTTCTCTATTATCATAGAGATAAGATTACTTATATCCAATTCTTTTCCTGCCCCGTTTATGTGGAAGCCTCTTCAGAGGTCTAGAGCATGTTGATGTATAATGCTTCGTATTAATTAATGTGTTGGTGATGAATAGATGCTCAATATGAGGACTATTGCATAGCGGATGAGCAGGTCCCAGATGGGGAGTTGCAGGCAGCCCTTAAATGGGCTTGTGAAAATGGTGCAGACTGCAGATTAATTCAACCTGGGCAGCCTTGTTTTACTCCAGATAATGTTAAGGACCATGCTTCTTTTGCTTTCAATAGTTACTATCAAAACATGAAACACAAAGGTGGAAGCTGCTACTTTAATTCTGCTGCTCTTTTGACTGCTGCTAATCCAAGTAAGCTAAATTATTATTCGGCCACCATTAAATTTGCAATATTATGTGAAGAGAAAAAAAAAAATTATAGGTTCAATTTCAGTGGTTTAGTACTTAGTCGGGACATCATTGATCTAATTTAGTTGGGATCACAATACTTTTTCTTTTCAAGTTTTACGATATTAGATGTGATATATATTTTCTAGAACACTATGACTTCACAATTCTGTTGAAATTTTTTCATTTATAGTATTTTAATGGTTTTTTTTATTATATCGAGTCCAGCCTTGAAGCCTCACTTGGCTATGTCACATCACTACTAGTAACAGTGGCGGAAAAATGCCTGGGTCAAAGTAGGCTAAGGTCCACCCTGGATTTTTTTAAAAAAATACATATTCTTTTCGCTTTAAAATAGATGATTATTTAGAAAAAATTTACTTTTTCACAATAGTTAATTGTTTATAATTTGAATGTATCTTTTTACAATTCCAATATCTTAGTTTTCTGATAAATGTAGACTTACTTAATCCTTTAATGAAATATTTTCATCTAAACAATAAATCTATTTTAAGACGAGGAAGGTATTCTCCGTATATATTAAAAAAAATTAAAAAACACTACAAAACAAATCAATTCCTTTCTCTTCTCAACTTAGTCTCTTAGTTGGAATAGTCTATTGAATGAAATTGATTTTTAAATTTATATGATTAATACTTTACATTTTAAAAATTATTAATAAATTTGAGAGTTTCATTTTGTATCTAGGCTGCATTATTTATGAGGCAGTGCTGTCTCTTATAGCAACAATTTAAACCAACTCACTACCGTCCCTTCTGCCCAATGGTGATATTGAGTGGTTTACCAACACATACATATATTGTTTCCATTGCAACATGAAGTAATTTTCATATATGAAAATTGTGTGAACTGACTCCCATGACAAAATGTGTGATGATTATCTTACTAATGCTTTGCTTTTGTATATTGAAAGATAAATAGTAGATGATTTTATTATTGATTCTCTTATCAATGACTTTCGTGATTCGAAAGAACATAAGTTTCTGTTGTAATTAAGTTAATAAAAGTTTAATGACTATTTATTTATTTATTTGGCTACCCTATAGACATTAGGCTCTGACTTAGTAATAATAATTCCCTCAATGTTTTACACTTCTTATGTTGAACTGATTATACAGGTCATGATGGGTGCAAATATGAATATATAGATTGAAGATCTATTAAACTGAAGTAATTGGATGCATTGTCCAAGTTATGATGAGTGCTAAGCCATTGGTGATTGTTTGAAGATTATGAGGAGCATGTGCCAACCTCATTTACAGTAGCAAAATTCAAAGATTTTTGAAAATTATAAGTTTTTTGTTATTTAACGATGATATTATTTTAAATATAAGAGTATTACAACTTATGAGATTATTACAAATCTGAGACTCTTTGCTAAATATTACAGCTAGAGAAATATGTCTCCACTGACACTTGAACCCAAGATCTCTTGATTGAAAGTCTAGAATGGATGTCATTAGGCTAAAAGTCATGTACAAATTTTTTAGAATATCGTGCAAAGAATAATTAAAGAAAAAGTAAAATTTATAAATACATTATCTGCAGTTCTCTAAGTATTTTCCTCATTCTTTAATTATCAGCCAACAAAATTGGGCTTATTGGGTCGAAGCATTAAAACGAGAAATTGGCTCGGTCCCTTGACATGATAGATACAATCAAGTCTCAAACTTGCAGGGACTTATCATTTCCCAATGCAAGTCCCAAAAAATTTCTGAATTAATTTCGATCACTTTTGGAACATAAGTCAGGATTTGCAACTCCCGACCACAAGTCCCGATTCCCTCAAAACAACAGCACTAAAGACGCATGTCACGATACACTCGGGACATATTCAACATTAACATCATGATAATCTTCATTCAAATAAAAATTACGTATATCGACTAATTTCTCAAAATTTATTAATTTTGATTATTGAAAAATTAAATATTTTTTAACGGAGTAGTTCTAACTTCTAACCTTAAAAAATTGAACAAACAAATAGAAAGACAAATGTTGTTTGTTGAATTAGTGAGAGAGTTTCACACGCGACAACTACTTATTATTGCTGTTGGATTTGAATGTACTAAAAAGATGAAGCTCGTGCATGCATGCTGTATAAAATTTCTTCTGTGTACTTCTTGGGGGAATGTATCATGCATGTTTGTTTTATAGCCCCACGTTTAAAAGAAAAAGGAAACTACTTAAATCATTTTGTATATTAAAACTCTCTTAAAAAAATAGGGCAAAGGTGTCGCGAAGCCGGCCTTCTGCAAGCCAATATAAGGGTTTCGTGTCGGTCTCGACCGGCGCCCTGTCGGCGACACTAAATTTCATACCGACACGAAACCGAGACTACATAGAAATATTACCAAGCCGTTTGGGTTCGGGCTACCCGGCCTTTGCCAAACACATTAAACATTTTAATTCTTTTGATTTATTTTGTGCAAATAGCGCTTCACAAGCGCTTTATTTAATTCATTTTATTTTGATTTATTTATTACGACACCATTACCCGACACTTTATTTAATTAACTTTATTTTGATTTATTTTATTACCGGCCATATATAATTTATATGCCGACAATATGTGAAGATCGACACAAAACAAACACATATGCTACGGCGCCCGACAGCGCCATTTGGTAAATTTTCGAAAAAAATTACCTTTGACACAGATCTTTGCAACATTTGCATCAGTACCAAAATTCCTAAAAATACCCAAAAACATGGCAAGCGACATACAAAACATCAAAAATAATATAAACATCAAACAAAATATCAACAACATAAACATCAAACAATAACACAATATCTAAAAAACATGAACAACAATATAAACGTATCAAAAATAACCCCAAGCAAATATCAAAAATCATCAACGCAAACGCCAGCATCAAAATTACCACTTTTTTCTCTTTGAATGTTCTACAATAAAAGCGAAATGTAACAACATTATTGCTCCAAGATAAAAAGTAGATAGACATAAAAAATAAAATGTAACAAAATTAAGCAAAACTAATTAGATAGGCGTAAATATATAGAAATAATTCGCAAAATAATTTTCCATACTAAATGAAACATTATAACAAAGGTTGGTAGATAATAAATAATTAGATATCTAACAAAATAATTACCTCAAATAATTTTCCTACAAAACAATGTAGAAAATTTAGTAGCCATTATTATAAAATTAAGCAGAAGCAATAAGTAAATTATAATTGAGGTATGAGTTACGGGGTGGCCAGAAAGTTAAAATGTAAAAAATATAGTGATTGTAGATTAGAAGTGTTTATATAATTGGAAGGTATGAGTTACGAAATTTTAGGCAGCTTTCGACCGACGCGCGCGGCGCCATTCATATAAAATATTTTAAAAATTCCCGACACTACCCATTGTACCGACCTTATGCAGTACAGTTTGAATAATGTAATCTGAGACCGACACGACCCGACACTAGCAGCCACCATGCATACGTATAAGGCCAAGGATCATCAAAGAATTTCTTGCAATGACATACAAAACTCCCAACTTAATGGGAGAAATCCCCGGATGACCCACTTTGTTTTCATATTTAAACATGGTATTAAACGTCATTAGTTCTTGAAAAATAAAGCAAAAGAAAACAAAAGAAAGTGAAGAAGAGATGAGGGGAGACGAGAATGAATGATACCCAAGCCTAATAATTACACCTGAAATCAATGATACCCAAAAGCCTAATAATTCACCTGAAATAAGAGTTAGAGATATATATGGGAGATGAACAATTGAAATTAGAAGAAATGATTAATGTAAATGTGAAAGTAGTAATTATGATTATTTACACACACCATAAGGGTTTGTCGATTATTACAACTTGAGAAATAAAAAGCAGTGAATCCTGATTCTCTTCCGAGGCCGCCTGTTAGTGTGTTAAATAGTCTTATAGAGTCTAATCGATTTATCCGGGTAGTCCGGCCAGCGTCTTGTGAAGCATCGCTATGAAGTAGTGTCCCGAATCATCTTCGGTAACAAATTGGAATATCATACCTGACAATGTGTCAACATCGTTCGATGGATCCCGAAACAGGCGGTTGTTGCTCCTCTTGAAAAGATATCTTGATATTTAAGGCGACGTCAACATTTTGCATATGAGGTCAATCAACTAGGCTTAGCGTTCGTCTTCGTTCTGTGACACACTCGCATTTTGTACTCTCTACCGTGAGGATGTAGCGAAGATAGTATACTTGTTGTGCCTGTGATGCTAGGATAAAGGGGTAATCTTTAGAGGCTCTGCTCTTGTGTTTGATTTGAACCATTCCGTTCCTCGGATGTATTTGCATCCACACAGCGTGTCAGACCAATAACTTTGAAAGAGTACAACTTTTTATCCGCGTAAGTAGCCGTGCGACAATTCCCAAATCTCTTCTATGACCTCATAATAATCAACATGATCATCATTATAAATAGCGAGGAACCTTTAACCACCGCGCTCATTTATTGTAAGTGCTCTTTTGTTATGATCACTTGCCTAATGTCAAGTAGTACCGGCCCAGCATGGCAAGCTCTTGTGCCGTTTAATTTCGGTAGTGGGACCGCGCAGGGTGTGCGAGGTGTGCAGCGTGCATATTATTCAAGTATATGGTTGTGAAACCATTTCTTGGTAAGCCTGTCGTGATTTATTTTGTTCCTCCCGTCAAATGAGGCAACTCTTCAATCAAATCATGAGGCACATCACAGGATATAAGTTATTTGTTTGGTGCTATTATAATAATATACAAATTCATTTTTTATTGAACATTAAATGTACACTAAGATAATATTAAATTGTCTTGGTGTGTTACTAAAATATCATTATCTTATTTAAATAAATTGTATTGTTCCTTGGTCATAAAATGTCGTCTTCACTTCAAACGTGCCTGCATACCCAGGTAGCAAGCTCTTGTAGTAGATGCATCTTCCGGGGCATTTAATTTTGTGTACCTCCCAGAATTTAAATCCCGTTTAAATTCCTTCCTCGAAGTACATTGAGCAGTTTGAAACCTCTTTGACTAAATACATACCATGACCCCTTCAACACGTGCCTTTTGTCTTACCATTTTCTTCAATCCCCCCAAGAATCTGCAAACATGTAGAAGGTTAGTTAAATAATTAGATAGATAAACCGGCAATCAACATATATTAATAAAGTCAAATACCAGGGCTGGCTTGGGTACATCCGTCATCTGCCAGGACACTCCATTAAAGCCCCGTAAGGCAAATGTGGTAGTGTCATTACATCAAAGAATATTGGTAGGGATATTGTCTCCATACTGCAAATTATCTCGGCAATGCGTCAAAGCTCCTACGCGTCAGCATTAAAGTTGTTGATGAAATGTCGCGAAAAAACACCACTACTTATTCTGATTTCCCGTATCTTATGGGCGATACATGACAAAAGTCCTCACGAGGGAGTAATTTGCACAATAATATGCATCGTGACTTTTTCGATCCGTTGAAGTTCACATTTGGTAGCGTCTCGAAATGTTTGAAGCATATCCGTCGGGGTAATTTGAGGCGTCTTTAGCCAACTCCCTAAACTCTTTCTGTTGTGTTGTGGTTAGTGTATACAAAGCCTTTGGTTTCGCTTTCCTCCCACGAATCTCATGCATATGCAATTGGGGTCGTGAACAATGAGTTTCAAGGTCAATCCTTGCCCGTTCATTATCTTTCGTTTTTCCTGGAACATCCACTACAGTGTGTAATAGGTTCTCACCATTGTTCTTCTCTGTATGCATGAAGTCGATGTTGTGTCTGATCTTGTTTGTAGACGATAACTTTCGGAAATCCCAAAATACCACTCTCTTGAGTTGTACTTTTAGCATTATACCTACGATTCACGTGTTCGCATGCGCCTTGGCAATCGGGATCCAACAAAGATAAAGAGATTACATATACCTCGGCTCGGTAAGTCGGCTCTCGTTGCACGGCACGACAAGTTTGTCCTTTGGTAAATGCACTTCTTTGCATCCTAAATGGATGTCGGCCCGAGGGAAGAAAGGGCCGGTATGTCAGGCCATGAAAATTTCATAGACCTACCGTAGTCGAAAAGCTTTAGTATGCTCCATACAATGCGGAAAAGCTAATCTACCGTGTGCTCAACCCGGATAACATGCATTATGCGGGGAAAATCACTAATGTCGTCCACGCGTCAAAGCAACCCGCGTATTTGAAATTCTACTCCTAGGCGCGCCGAATGTTCCGGCCTTGGTATGCAGCAACTCCTTTGACTCGTCAACGAGGTGAAGAAAATATCTGCCTCTATCGGATTTTTTAGATGCGGGTATGTCGAGGATAAACGAGATGGCTCCTTATTGCACAATCGGTGGTAAATTGTACACCTGAGATAATAGCGTGAATATTGGCGTCGAAACTTGCCAAAAGGTGCAAAAACCATGCGTACACAAACCGATCACGAACATATCTGTGCTCCAAAATGCGGATATATTGCATCAAATGTTTCCCACGCTGCTCCATCCCTCGAGTCGTCGTCACCCGTCATGCATGCGGATCGATGGTGTGTAATAAATAATGTGAGCTTTCTTTCTTGACATATACAATCGTTGTAGTCGAGGGGCTAATATTATATATATAAAAAGCTTTCTTTGCAATAAACTACGTTGTTCCTCCCTTCTTTCCTCATTTTGCTTTCTCCACAAAAAACGGCATACTCAGTATTCTTCCTCTTTTTATTCACACAGCATGAATTTTTTGTTTAGGCAAACAAAGGACTCAATATTTTTTGCCTCATAATCGTTTGGAATGTTCTTTCCGCAATGGGAGGCAGCTTGATTAAAGAAATCACCTTTGGAAATGTTGTTGTGATATTTGTGATTCGAGACTTAAGACTAACCAGCGTGTTTTCATTGATAACTTTGTAAATTCGGTGCAACCGTCCATGACCAATTTGGTTTCACGGCCTCATTGAGTATAGTATGTTTCTCATTTGTATTTTGGATCTTCTCACAATCCCGTCGTGTTCTTCATTAGTATACCCCAATTCCAAATTGTGTGTCATCGCGGCGTAAGTTAAACCCGTCTTCAACATTATCGTATGGTTTCCCTGAAATCCAACACTAGAAGATGTTTTACTGCTGCATACATTAAACTTGTAGGAACATGATAATCTTATTATTGGTACTCTAGATGTAATATCTTTCCACAAAGCCATTAGGCATCAAATCGTCTCCCGAGCAGTAATGTCATACTTTTCCGTTTACGTACCTCCTACACGGACATGCTGTCATTCTACCTATTCCTCTCGACAAGCATGATTTTACGCAACCTCACGAAAACTCACTAAACGCATGAATATCTTGGGATTCACATAGCCATCGAACCATAACAATTATACATCCAAGAAGCGATATTTAGACATTTTTCTAAATATATATTGAAATTAAATAGAAAAAAAATTAAATAATTGGACATGTGTACACTAATTGAACATTGAAAATATATATTGGACATAATTGGACATTATTGTACATAATTGAATAAATGGACCTTGATTGAGCATGAATTAATTGGGCATAATAATTGGACATAATGCTTGAACATAAATAACTATTGTAGTTAAACCTAGATTTTGAATAAAAAGGAATTAAATGAAAAAAAATACTTGGACATAGTACACATAATTGAATATAATTAGAACATAAAAATATCAAAATATACCTACTATTCGGAGTTGATAGGCGGGGGATGGTAAGGGTGAGGAAAGTTTTTTATTGGGTTTGTTCTTGTCGATCTGCGGAGTTCGGTTTTATATATTACAAATGGCGTCGGAATGTGGTGTTGGTCTAACCCTACCGGCAGCACCGGCCTTGACCGGCTATTTTCGATACTCTAGTTTTCTTATTTTTTTATATTAATCTAATTATTCAGCATTATAATAAGCTATAGTTTATTCCATTAGTTATATGTTAAATGCTTCTATGTATTATAAATATAAAATATTCACGTCGATAATAGTACGATTTATATGATGTGTACACCGATACCCGGCAAGCGCCCGTACCTCCAATACCGGCAACATGACCGGCCACCAGGCCCTCTACATTGCCGACACATACCGTACCGACACGACGGCCTTAATTTGCGAAATCGAGATGACAAAACATCCCATTTATTTTATACAACCTATAAAAAAAAATTAAGCCGTAAGCACAAATCAAACTATAAACACAAAATCATTCCAAATCGAACTATAAACAGCATAGCATAAGCGTAAATGTTTATTCACCAAATTCTATGAACATATACTAATTGGTGTGATTCTTTTCAAATGTTTATAGATTCACTGTGATGAGTCTAAATAAAAACATAAAACACCAAATCGAACCATAAAACATAAAAATATCCATAAATAATTAAACAAAATAATTAAAATAAAATATCCATAAAAACCTCATATACAAAACATCTAATGCTCGAGGAGGGGGTTGGGGCTCGCTAGTCTTTGGGGGTATGTGGGGGCTAGGGCTCGCTGTGGGGGTACAGGTGGAATTTGGGTGGCGGGATGGGAAAGATGAAAGTGCTATGACTTTGGAGTATGACTCTGGCGAGGATAAAATTTGAATGGGCATAAGCAGTCACACGCTTAGTCCCTGACGGGCAGGGGAGCACGAAATCCGGCCATGTGGCGGCGAGCTCCATATAACCCTAGGCATCGCGTGCGGTTAGGCGCTTTTTGATTCTTGAGGCCGCGTGTAGCTACTTGGCGTGCATTGCTTAGCAGACTCGACAACGGCGTTGCACATCCCCAAGGGCGCCGGGTAGTTCCGATGGACGACTTCCACGTCGACATCTCGGTGTGGGGTATAACCGGCTTGACATCCGACTTTCTCCGACCACGACCTGCTTGGTGATGCGTCCGTCCACTTGTCGCGGGCCTTTAATGGATGATCCGGCCCGCGCTTCGTAGAACAAGACCCGCGTACTCATCACGCAAGTTATAGAAACATAAGAATGAAATATAAATAATGTATAAATAACATTATAAAAATAGCGTTTAGAATTTAATGTATAAAAATTAAACTTACAACGGTCTCGACCTCAAGGTTGTAGAATTCCCCGTCGGTTAGGTCGATTAGCACTTGTCCTTCTTCTTGTTAAAATTAGAGGCGAATATTCCGCGGCGAAGGGCAGCTTCGGTCCTGACACACGAGAAAGCAGCAATTAAAACACATAGTTAATAAGCGGAAATAATGAAATTAAAATTGTAGTAAAAAATTGACTTACACTCATCGAACCTCTCATGAAGGCCTTGCTCCCGGGGAATGCTTGAAGGCTCCATCGGAGGCCCGCTGACAAGAGTCATGCTGATTGTCGGTTCTTTGGGAGATCGACAGCTTTGCTAAAATCACGGCGCCCGATGCGTGGCGTCTTCTCCCCAACTTGACGGGGTCACACGGATCGGTGTTGGGGCCAGGTCCCAAGGAAAAGGGGATTGTGCTTCCACTTACGTGAAGATCTCGCCACCTCTTTGCTTGTTAGAAAGCCTCCCAATTTGGCGTATCTGTGGCTCCCTCACACAGAATCTCGTATAGATCTGAAATAAATACAAATTAAGTTAGTCTAATTCACAGTCGAAAATCACAAAAGCTTTTATATTTTAATACTGCTTTTCATATATACCATCCTTCACTTGATCGCGTCGTATAGTGTGTACAAATCTTCCACCGGTTCTTATTGCTTCCCTGCAACCAAGCTTCGCATAAACAAAACGAGATTTCATTAAGTACAAATGATAAATATAAATATTAATAAGACAAACTCAATAAATAAAATGCACTACGCTCCTGAAGCATGTAGCAGCTATCCTCACGGCCGGAAGAAGCGAATAACGTGAGCCCTATAGATTATGCAGGCAGCCCAAAGATCTCAGGGACGCTCTGTCCGTAAGGTCGTCGTCCTTTCGACCCAGGCTTCAAATCATTGTATCTCTCCGGTCATCGGCGTCAGCGTCATAAATAAGGTAGGCGTGCTCCAGCGAATCGCACAGATGGTCGGCTTGTCTTTGAGGATATGAGCGTCTCCTTGGCCCCGTGAGTGAATGCACTTTATGTCGAGCATGGGCCGATGTTGGCTCGATCCGCGAATCGGGATGACACCCACAGGCCTCTTCGTGACGTGCTCACTGCTCCTCTGTGTTACACTTCTTGCGTCCGATTTTGCATAGAGGCCATAAAACTGTTTTCAAAATTCAAAATTCTATATCAAAATTAAAATAATATCATTTAAAATCAATTCAATTAGAATCAAATCCAATTCGATCCAATTCAAACAACATTCAGGAAAACTCAAATCTAATTCCAAACAACATTCGATCTAATTCAAACAACATTCAAACTAATTCTTTATCGATTCAATTGAAATTGATTAGATTTAATACCGAATGTGATTCAATCAAAATCAAATTCAAACTTAATCAATTCAATTCAAATCCCGATTAGGTCTGCGTCAGGCTCGAATCTAATATACGTTCAAACTCAGTAAAAGACGTTAAATCAACAGCGATTCCAGGTACCCAATTCGATCAATTAAAACAAATTACGTCAAATAAATCGACATTCAATTCCCCGATTCAGTAACTAATTAAACTTGAATTAAAAATGAGAATTAAACTTATAACTATAAAATTAACAATTAAGCGAATAAATCCAAAATAATAATTAATTAAACAACAAATTAAATTTATAATTAATACTAGAATTAACGAATTATACAACAACTAATTAAAAACAATAAACAAAAAAAGCAATTAAAAAAAATTGATCATAATTAAACATATAATAACAAACAATTAAACATTAAGCGACAAAAGCGAAAAAAAACAAAAAAGCAAAAACCGCGCCTTTTCCGGTGGATGCGGTGAATGAGCCGGTAGGGCGGTGGTGGGGAATTCGGCGGTGGCGTCATGGCGTTGATAGGTGGAGGTGGGGGCGGGGTGGGATCGTGGGGTTTGGGGGGCGTGATGTGGAAAAAAAACGTATTTTTAAATATATATAGGTCATATAAATTATTCAGGTTTGGTGTCGGTCGATAATTAATTTTGAATTTTTTTAAATTAGAAAGGTCGACACCTGTAGGCTAAAAAGGCCCAAATAAAAAAACAAAACGAGGCCTTTAAAGCCGACACCGAACCGACAACATCTTAGGCATATGGGGTATCGATGCATTTCACCGACACCCGCCGTACGTTTCTAGTAGTGTTCTTTACCTTATGAAAGCAAATTGCTTGTTAGATCCTTTTGTATCTTCTACTAGCACGTGCTTATCGAACCGGCTTGATTCGTTTACTTATTACCTTGCAATGGATTCGGCAATCGATGAGTTAAAAGCTATTCGAAATTTATTCGATTTGTAATTCAAATATGTTATAATTTATTGCAATGATTCGAAACTCGGTTTGATTCGCTCACTAATAGCTCGTTAAATTAATTTATCTCATCATATTTATTTAATTATTATCACTACCATAAATAAAATGATAGGGTTATTTTGATTTTTATATTATTTCGTAGTTGAACTTTGTGAAATAAATATTTGTGTTTGTGTTATATAATAATTTATGAAAACCATATTAATAAAAATACATTGAAATTCTTTCCAGTAATATAATTTTTCATAAAATGTTATACAGCCTTAGTAAAATATTTATAGTCAATTGACTATTTTAATAAAAAAGTCAAAAATGTCTCTATCGTTAGGATCTTATTAGGATGGTATGATTGAACCAATTAAATTGGTAATTTAGTTATCAAAACAAAATTTGAAAAAGATATAGATCCCAAATCAAAAAATCAAATCAAATCTAAAAATGGTGATACAATTGCACTAATTGTATTGAAATTATGTTAATTTTGTACGGAGTAGTTAAAAATGGACGGTTGGTATAAAATTGACCATTAACCTGTAATTTTAAGATGACCGAAGTTTGAAAGTTTAGGGATCAAATTAACCATTAGCCAATAGTTTAGGAGTTAAATGAATATAAGCCTTGTAACAATAGCAATTAGTAATCAAGTCTTAAAAGCTAGACATTGATATTTTATACTTTTCTTATTTCGATTTAATTAATCATCTAGCTCAAAATTACTTTATTAAGATAATAATTGATTTTATTATATTCGAGAAAAGAGAAAATTATTATCTAATGAAAATAAGAATATTATAAGATAAAAGCGATTCTTCTTAATTCCAATATAAAAAGTTATATTGATAAAATAAATGATTAATTATAATAAAATAATAAAAATTTTATTAAATGATGAATTAAATTGAGACCTAAAGAATAATAACTTTGGAATTTAATAACAATCTCTTTCTTAATCTTTCACATAGTATTCCATTTTATAAAAAGGATAAATCTTCATCTTTCTAAGAACCCACTTTACTATCTTTCTTGGCAGTAAAGTAGACTTGTACTGTTGTACCATGTATTTAAATAGGTGGTTGGTATGGTTTTAGAGACCGGTGAAACATTCCACTCTCATTTCTTTGCTAAACAACTTCTTCTCCTCCTTGTCTCAAATTGGAAGTCCATTTCACTTGAACCTTATTATCATTCTATCATAAAAAAACATGGGAAATTGCCAAGCTATTGATAATGCTACTCTACTAATTCATCACCCAAGTGGCAAAACAGACAAGTTATATTGGCCTGTTACTGCTAATGAAATCATGAAGACTAATCCTGGTCACTATGTAGCTCTTCTACTCACCACCACTTACTCCCCTCCACCTCTGTCCACCACCACCACCAAAACTACCCCTACTACCACCACCACCATCACCGCCGCCACATACCCATCTGCCAATAATTCCAATGTTCCTGTAAGAATCACACGTATCAAACTTCTAAGACCAACTGACACACTTGCTCTAGGCCATGTTTATAGACTTATCACAACTCAAGGTTGGTTCATTTTTATTGCATTAATTTGTCAAAACGGTTTATTCCACTTTCTATGCTTCTCATCTATTATGAATTACGGAGTGATATATAATATTTACAGTTCACTCTTTGATCAACTCAAAAATAGTCTTAGGAATAAGGTTGAGTACTATCCGATCCTCTTGTTTCTTGATTTCTATTTAGGTTGGAGATTTTTCAAAATTATTGAAAAATGTTGATGTGATAAATTTATCAAATAGTTCATGTTTTTTAGAGATTCTTTAGTAATCTTGTTTGGGTTTATGAGATTTATCATTTTCTTGTTATTATTCTACAGAAGTGATGAAAGGATTGAGAGCAAAGAAATATTCAAAGTTGACAAAGGAACAAAAGGAAAAGATTATTACAGATAAATTTACCGCTTCAGATTTTGAACATGTAGCTAGAAAATCGATGGAAAAGAATACTATCCAGGTGAACTAGTGAATATATTGCAACACTATTTACAGAATAAATAATTCTTTCCAAAGCATGTTGAATGTTCACATTTTCTATTTTCAAAAGAGAAAAAGATTGTTCTGCATCCTATCCATAGTTCTAATTACTATTTTCATTACTCCTCGTACCTAAATCATAGAAACATTTTAATTTTTTATATTATTTCATAATTGAATTTTGACCGTAAATATTTTTATTTTTATTATATAAAATTTATAGAAAACCTCTCGATAAAAATATATTGAATGCTAGTGTAATTTTAATTAAATATTATCTGACACAAATAAAAATATTTATAGTAAAGTTGGCTTTATTTCAAGTAAAAAAGTCAAGCTCTTACTATCGTTTAGAGACGGAGGGAGTATAATTTATTTTGGTATTATTTTTATTATCCAAATCAAAATTAAAATTTTAAGTATGAATATATTTTAGTATATTATGAAAATTTAAGAGAAAACAATATTATAAAATATTTTAAGGCAAACTCTAGGAGCCGATTTATGCATTAGCGAGATAAATTTCTCAAATAATCAACATGAGAGAAATTGTTGATGGGAGAAATTGTTGGAGTTATTATCAACATTTATGTCACACATGGATCCTTGATGTCACTGCCATTATAAAATAATTTTAGGACGAATCTAAACAGTTTTAATAGTAATTAATGTTGTTTTAGTACAAGCTTTATTTGTACTTTTGCTTTCATGGGTATTAATTTTGTTTTCTTGAAAACAAGGAGACAGAGTGATCTTAAGTATCCCAATTCATTTGTTGTCATTATTAGCTGGTCTTGAAATTATTTTTCTAAATTATTGACTACTTATCTATAACTACAGGTGAAACAACATAAACACCAAGGGATACGGGTGGCGCCGCCACCAGCAAAGGCATCCACCACCGTAGCTAAGTCAAGAGGGGTAGGGTGGCAACCAAGGCTACAAAGCATCTATGAATCTACAAGCTAAATCTAAAGGGAAACAAATCAAGTTGAATCGAATCGAACCAAAAAAAATCATGAAATCATATTGTCCAACTCTCTTAGCAAATTCTTTTGGGAAAATCAGAGAATCTTCCAACATCACATGTAATAAAGATAGATCGATGGGGCAGTCAGAAATGAGCGTGCAGTTCAACATGTAATTTACAAAAAGAAAGAAAAATCATGATTTTACATCATCATTGTAACAGTGATATGTTTTTTTATCATGTTAATAATTGGAAGACATAGCGCAAGGAAGAGCAGGCTTTGCTTAAAGTTAGATGTTACTTTTATGATTATTTGCATGGGGTGAAAATCAGTCCTATGATCATGTGTTTTGTTACGATTAAAATTCAGGGTACGAAATCTCAAAAACTATTTAAGGAGAACAAAGTTTGATAGAATACGTGACTTAATTTATTGTACTGAAAAGATCTAAAAGATATATTGACACTATTTCAAACTCTATGGAGCTTGTGTCCTAGTTCCATTCATCTTTTGGTAGAGGATGAGGAACTTGTCCATCCATATTGGTGTCACTCGATCGGACGGATTGTAAATCGAGAAATATGCATGAGCCATATTTCTATGTGAGAGAGTCTAAAAATGACAGCAATTCGGCCTCTTACCCAACTCTAGTCTCTGGCATCTCTATGTGTTCTGATTTAGTTGGTAGTGGACATGCATGATAGATCGAGGATTTTCAGCTTTTTAGCACATATCTTTCCCCAGTTCCAATATCTAAAAAAAAAAGTGTCCAAGGCCAGACGATCTACATGAATAATAGAGAATGCATCTTTAGAAATATAAAATGAGGAATTACTTATTATCTTTTCTTTGTTATTGAATCTTCTGGCTCCCAATAAATCTTTTTGATTGTGTATGCAAATTTTCTTGGTTGTCTATTAAATGCTTTGCATAAATTTTTATTTTCTTTTAATTCCTTTTTTAAAAATTAGGACCCCTTCTAAAGTGGAGCCTATATAATAAACTTAATGGAAATACCGCTCTACAGGAAGCTTGGCAACTAAAATTCGAACAACAACAAATGACTTTTTATATGGAAAAAGCAAGACAGTATATTGGCAGAATTTGAAGCGAATCATCCGCAAGCATCCAGCTATATTAGGCAAATTTATTAAGAGTTAAATACAAAATATTGTAACAATTAATGAAAATACAAAAGTGCAGAAGACAACTATCAGTATTATCAAATTTAACATTAAAAAAAAAAATTTACCATCACAAATATTATAACGTACAATATTTAAGCTACTTTTATTTGTCAAATATATAAGAAATAGGGCGAGATAGATCCGTGCTTAGTACACGGTCTTTGCCGGGTCTTTTCCTCTGTTGAAGAATGAAATCAGGACTAATATTTATGGAATTTGAAAGTCTGGCTAGGAAAAATGTTGACTATTGTTGGTGGAGATGTAAAATAAAATTGTAAATTATGTAAATAATTTTCAAAATCTAACGGGGAAGTGCAGTACTCCCTAGCTGATGTACTTGCTCTCGTGACATCATATGTTGTTCACTGTCGGGTGAATTTCTAAGTTAATACATGCAGGTATTTCACCTATTAATATCACCCAAAAGAAAAAGCTCTTGAATGTATCTGTTAAAATTTTTTTTTATATTTAACGATGATATTATTTAACATAATCGATAATTAGACATTTATTTGTTAGAATATAGGTCGATAATTCGATCAATACCACTAAGACCTTTTATTAAATAGCACAAGAAATTATTATGTGTCCTTAATTCTCCATGATATCCCAATAATCATTACAATACTTGGACAAATAATTGTTGAAACCTCACATGAACCTACCCATTTATTTCACGGGCTAGCTAGATTCTCATGTTAGAATTACAAAAATCCTCCTAGGATAGGCATGCAATACAGTGGTAGAAATTCTAGGAACATAGATATCACTGCCCCAGGAAGCAATTGATGAGCATCAAAGTTGATGCCACCAAAAAAATCCAATCATAATAGCATATGCATGCTTAATTGCTTAGAGAGAAGTCTAATTTTGACTTGGAGCAATCATTTCTATTCCTTGGCACCTTTAATTTGTTGCATCATTCATCTCTTAAGTCCTAGACATACATAATGATAAGATATCACTACCTATATATTGTTCTCTATTCTTTATAGAGAGGGGGGTCAAAGAACAAAATCTAACATTTCTTTTCTTATCAATTGATAAACTAATTTCATTAGGTTTTAATTGATGAGAAAAGTTGACTCTAAAAAGAGAAATAAAAGAAGACATCATGGATTATCCTAAATGATAAAATAATCAGAGATTTGTAGCACTTTCAGCCTGTAATCAGCTTGCCACAATACATGAAACTATCAAGTAGGCATACATTAGTTTAATATAGCAATATGATGATTCATTTCATGCCAATAACACACATTATCATCGCTTGGTGGTGTGACTGAGTATACAAATCTAATCATGGCCATTCAGTTTGACATGTGAGGGCAATAAAAGCCTTAACAAGTTGCATCGCGCAAAAAAAGCTCGGTTAATTGTAATGTGCAAAATCAAGGGTCGGTCTATTAAGTATTCGCGGTCAATAGAATATGTTTCCAACGACTCAAACCCGTGTTTTAGCTCAACCATTGCCTCAATGAATAGTAGTTTTGTTATGCCCACAAATTTATGATCTTTGACTCCTGCCAATCAACATTTTCTGAAGGGTCCATACAATACATATTGTAGTTGAATTCCCTAAATAGTTCCAAAGGACAAAGAGTTATTATAGTAGGTGCATGTGGTAACTGGAGGTATCAAATTGATGACAAAGCTGATGACAGACTGGAAAATGGATATCTCAACAAGTTTTTATAATTGGTCTGGAGTTATTGTAAACAATATTATTGTAACAAAATTTACACAAGTGAAGTAGTGAACTCAAAATGTTTGATTATTATGTTTAGGAGACATTGCCCTCTCATCACCTGAGAAGATTATGTTTGAAATAAATATCATTTGGTCCCCTTTTTTGGGCCACTTTCTTATTCTTTATTAAATGATGAACAGCCTCACTTTGAATTAGTTTAGTAAGATCTATCTTTGACCATGAATAATTCAAACTCACTTGTCATCAATATTAATTGCAGTGGTCCAATCCAAAATTTCTACACAGATTGATTCTCCACAAGAGATCCAATGTATTAACTTATTTACAGTAAAAATGTAGGGGGGCACAAATAGAATTTTTTAGATATAAATTATTTTTTAGATGTATCTGAGAAAGAACATTAGTTAAGATGTCCATATTCAACAGTCTACAACTCCATGGATTGATTAAGATTTAAGAATGGTAACAAGAAGGGGGTTTTCAGATTATGGAGCAAGCAACCTAACAAAATACAAGAATAATGGTCTGTTTCAAACAAAACCACCTTCACTAATAAGACTAAAGAAAATCAACATCTCCTCAAAACCAGGCTGCCTTTCAGCCATTTTCTTGAATGTCAAATCAGATGAAAATAAAATTCTTTAATTTGGTTAATAAGATGAGTCTAATGTGTGAATTTTAATGAATGGAGGCATTACAAAAGATTTAAGGTATTCTAATCTGAACACAAATTCTTTTATTATTTGATCAGAAAATATAAAATTGATATCATTATTAACTTTGTATTTTCGCAATGTACATAAAAAGTAATTGATGATTAAAAGTTATCTTAAAGAAAATGAGAAAGTCAATTAATTTGAAATGGAGGTAGTATTAATCTGATTGTATTGATTGAAGGCATTAGCAAACATCGTCCAGGTATATCTTATGATGAAACATTGTAATTTTCAACCATCTTATATTTAATTTCCAACATGTATATTAAATAATATAATATTAATTATATTTATTGGAAATATCAATTATATATATAAAGTATTAAAAGTTTGAATTAAACTAGAGTAAGATTTGAAGCTTTGGCAAAAGCATTGTCCCCAGAGAGTTGCGTGTCGTTTTAAAGGCGAAACTCGAAAACGGGTACGATAGTTAATCTGTAGTTTCCTGTGACTAAGGTTCAAAGATAAGGGTACCAACAAAGACTTAAAAATTTAGCTAAGCTAATTAGAAATCAAGGATAAAACAAAAAAGTAATAACATATTACGACCCATGAAAAAGAAAAGAATAAAGTATCACCTCTACAAGTGCTTTCGTTGTTAGTTCCACATCAGACTCTATCCTCTGGACGAATCACTTTACTGTATCAAGAATTTTTCTTTATTGCATAGTTCCAAGTCATAGTGAAATGTCGGGTTCAAGTAATAGGCTGAAAAGGTATAAAATGACAAGTTAATAATTTGCTTCACCAAACATATGTATAGACCAAAATAAGAGCTAATAAATCAATACAATACATATCGACATAGATCCTTCTTTTGAGTGATTAGCTAGCTAATACATGTATATATTATCTCCATTGTAACAGAATTCATTCAATCAATCCATTCACTAGTTTTCTGTCCAAGATATCTTAGCTGTAGATCAAATTCTCTCAAATCTGTTTCATATCAAATTGTTCAAATCACATCAAACTATGAACTATAACAAGTTCACACCCATAAATTTTCCATGGTATAACTGGTTAAGAATAGTTATATAGTGTGAGACGAATCAAACTAGTCATGTCATAAGTCCACAACCATCTTATTGTGAATAGGGTCTTTCATATAATATACCGAATCAGCTTTATCTCCTAACAGAACAGAAGATCAAGATTTCATAGCCTATAAGGAGTATTTTCTACCAGAAATTACCTTGTTCGGTTTTCGTTTGAACCAAAACCTTGAGCTATTGTCTACCAGTAGTCATTACATGAGCAGTTTCCATCCCTGAAAGCGTGAAACCGACAACGATCTCTGACAATAATTTCTCTATTATAAACTACTGATACGGCTTTCAGAAATAAATGACAATCCTCGCAAGTTCTTAAGTTTTTCACAATTCGGATGGAGGATTCAGGGGTGGTAGTCATGAGCCCAAATGCAACAGCTAGCTTCTCACTATGCCATGCCACTGCTTTCTCTTTATCTTCTTCATTTAGATCAAATGAAACAGGCGACGTATTAGCAACATAACCTACTAGGCTTGCTTGTTCCAAAATATCATCCAACTTTTCTCTAATTTCCATAATTTGGCTATGCATTTGATCTGCAACTCGAAATTCATGAATCACACTGTTTACTTCAATCCAGCTGCACCCAATGTCCATATGAGTCTTTCGGTCTCCCATTTGCTTCCTTGTTTGATCAACTTTCTCCCATTTACCTAGGGAAGAATACAAATTGGAAAGTAGCACTTGACCTTCACTATGACCGTGAAATTTATGGGGCTCAATTTGATGAACAATCCTCTCTGCCAAACAAACATTACGATGAACTTTGCAGGCACTAAGCAAGGCCCTCCAGATAATGATATCAGGTAGCAATGGCATACTCTTAATAACTCCAAATGCTTTCTCCAAATAGCCAGCACGGCCTAATAAGTCAACATAACAACCATAGTGCTCGATTTTGGGCATAATTCCCCAGGAGCTATCCATGTTGTAGAAAATTGATGACCCCTCTTTAACAAGTCCTGAATGGCTACATCCTTTCAAAACCCCCAAAATTGTCACCTCATTTGGTTTAACTTTTTCGTTTAACATTCTATCAAAAATCAGTAAGGCTTCCTTCCCTAGCCCATTAATTGAAAGTCCAGTAATCATACTTGTAAACTGATGAACATCTGGAGTGACAATATCATCAAAAATTCGACGTGCAGAGCATATCTGCCCACATTTTGCATACATGTCAATTAGAGCAGTTCTGATATTCGAGCTCTTGGACATCCCATTATCAAATATATAACCCGAAATCCGGTTTCCCTGATCTAGTG
This sequence comes from Lithospermum erythrorhizon, assembly GCA_019722365.1. NCBI lineage: Eukaryota > Viridiplantae > Streptophyta > Magnoliopsida > Boraginales > Boraginaceae > Lithospermum > Lithospermum erythrorhizon. The sequence continues at coordinate 77,345 of JADFUC010002401.1, forward strand.
CCCCAAGATGAGCACAAGCAGATAATGCACAAACAAGAACTGCCTCATTAGGCCTCACATTATCCTCCTTACATCTACTCAACATATTCCCAAAATATTCAATCGCTTCAGCATACCTCCCACTTCCAACGAAACCCGAAATCATCACTGCCCACGAGACCTCATTCCTGACAGGCATTCGTCCGAAAATCTCACAAGCTCTATCCATATCTCCCTTCTTAGCATACCCACTGACCAAACAAGTCCAAGAAACCACATCTCTCTTCGGCATTTCATCGAAAACTCTCCATGCCTCCTCCATCTTACCAAACACACCATACAAATTCACCAAAGAATTCCCAACAAACAAGTTCACCCCATACCCATATTTCACAACCATCCCATGCACAACCTCACCATGTACAACACACATTTGCATAGCACATGAAGTAATGACAAAATTAAAGCTATAGTCATCAGGAAAAACATTAAAAATGTGACCTTTATTCATCATTTCCTGAAATAATTTAATTGTTTCAAATGAATTATTTATCTTGTAATAAGCTCTAAGCATTATGTTCCATACCAAAAGTGAAGGTGAAGACAATGGGTAATGATCAAACAAGAACCTTGAAATAAAGACATTTTTGTTGTTAAGGTAAGAATGGATTAGTGAGTTTGTAAGAGAAATGTCATGTGATAATGAGTTTGTTATTATTTGTGCATGGATTTGATGTAATTGGGATTTTGGGGGTTTTTGTTTAAGGAGTTTTGATAATGTTGTTCTTAAAATGGAGGGAAAAGTGGAACAGTTGGAAGCAGTTGTGGGGAAATGTTTGACTTTGATTCTTGAAAGCATTTGGAAGTTGGAACTGGAAGCCAACAAATTCTGAAATTGTATATTATTGGTCCGGTCCGGATGTCGGGAAAAAAAATTTGACAAGAATCGAACCGAACCACTAACTTATCGGGTAAGTATTGATCCGAGTAAAATCGATCCGGTTTTTGGGTAGTTTTCGGTTTACCTGGACCACTAATAGCTCTGGAGTTCCTAAATCAAGTGTATGATTCGAATTAAAATTGTGTGATTCAATTAATCCAACTATTTTTGTTTTTTTAATGTTTTCGCATATTATATGTTCAAAAATTATAAGAAAGTAATATTATGAAATTATTTTCAAAGACTATAGAATAATGAGCAATAGTAATTAATGATCAAAGTTATATCTCGATACACGAAAACGTCAAATAAAAAAATGGAGGAAGTAATACATAAAAGACTATTAATTTTGATTATTAAAAAAGTAAATTAAACAATATTTTAAGGATGGAGTGAGTATTAAATAGTGTGTATTTAAGTGTCTCAACTTTGTAGAATTGATGGAATAGCTTAGTAAAAAAATAATTTTACGAGTCATAAAGTGTCCTGATTAGAAACTAATCTCATTGCTAAATATGAATGGTAGGTACACAACATTGACATCAAACTGGACTTTCAAAAAGATGTGTTTGTAAGTGTAACATATTATATCCTACCAAGATTGAATTTTTACCAACAGGTAAAAAAGGATTATTTCCATATAGAGAATTTAAAGCAACGCACCAGTTTTTCACACTCAACCAAAAACCATTTATTACCCAAAAATCACAACCAAATAAAGAACAAGTTGAAACTCCTGAAATTTCTACATGGAGAAGAAAAGAGGCACAAGAAACTCTTATTTGTAACTCTATAAGATCTCGTTGCGCAGCATTCATCGTCTCACGCTTACAAAAACATATTATCAAGCCGAAAACAGCTCTGCAGGAGTTACATGCTCAAACATCACTCAAGTTGTTGTGTGGTCTCGGTCACAACTTCGCTGGCTTGTCCATTGTCCTCCATCTGACTAAAGTTGCCCTTGTGCTTAAAAAGCTGGGAGTGATGATGCCTGCAGTAAAGTCGGTGTTCGTGTGCCACGTAATTTGATGGACTGATCACACAACCACCATGGCTACACTTAAAGCAAGGTCTGTGGTATGAAGAGCCATCAACCGCCACCTACAACATCCGCAGGAGTATATAGATTACTATTTTGGGAGTAGTTGGCAGAATTAACTGGTTAATGTTCATCCACAACATCAGGTATTAGATTGCTAGCAATTAACTTTGAAGATGAATATATAGTTTTGTTTCACATTGAATGGACTATTTGACTCTTTTAACATCCAACTCAAAGTTTGGCCTAGTTTTATTACTAAACTAATACTGAGTAACACTTTAGCAAGAAAAATATATAATATTGCAGTATCTTATTTAACATAGCTTAATATGAAAATACTAATTCTTTTAGAGCACAATTCCTTTGTTCTTAATTAAATGAACTATTTATAGAAACGAAATAGATCATTCAAATAAAAATAGAGGAAGTATGTAAGAGCATAAGATTTGTAAGGTCAGATTCTACATTTTTTACCTTACAAATATCAACTAGCTAACTATCATTTCATAATTTTTTTACATAAGAATTACCTTCTCAATAGGGTAAACTGTTTTCTTGCAAGCAACACATTTATCTTGGGTGCCAGCAAATAAACTTGATACCTTGCTTTTTGTACCCTGTGTAATTTTCAGATGGTAATGAGGATTTTAAATATAGTTCCATCGAAGAGAACCAATCGCTTTGCTTGATGCTTTTACTTGTTCAAGTCTCTAAGAGATAGTACCTGATCAGCTGACCTATCAATCCTTGCAGTTCTTGGTGCACCTGTAAATCAGTTCTAAACGTGAATCAGAAATGTGCATATGAATTGGATAATACACGAACTAGAGCAGGATTTATCACCTTCGAAACTTTTATCTAGGCTTCCAGTCTGCTTAAACAATTGATCGAAGTGAGGCTTACAATACAAAACGCCTTCATAGGAGCTGTAGCTAGTCAGCTGTCCGAATAAGAAAATCACGGAAGTGTCGATAATATCGAGCTTAAGAATAGATTTCAGCGACTCAGCAAAATGATTATGCATAATACATCAACTAACACAGATTGCAGACTGAATTTGAATGTTAGTCATATACCAGACTTATATGATGCTATACTTGCAATAAGCGTTCCATTGCTCAATATCTTCATCATTAATGTAGTGAATACAATGTTACAAAAAGGTTTAATTACTTAAGATACAATGAAGATAAAAACATGATCCATTAATTCAATGCCTTCTGTTGAACCACGGCAGTTTTCCGACGAAACCAAGTGAGGAGAACTATGTGGTTAATCTTCCAAGTTCATTTTTGAATATGTGACTTAAAGCTGGAAAGACTGGTCCAATATATATATATATATTAATGGCCTCTAACAGGTGATGAGGTAGATTACCGAAGCTAGCATTTTAAGAAAAAGAGAGAGCCATACCTCTTACCAAACATAATGGTTTTCCAACAACACCACTAGAATTCCACAGTGATAAATTAACAATTTCAGATAACTCAATCTAATAATTTATGCTCTCAATTATGTTACAAGAAAACTAAATTCTGAAATCAATGTTCATCCCATTCATTAATCTCCTTACCAACCATCAGAATTATCCGCACCGATTCACATCCTTCACATCAAACAAATTAAATTCTTAAATTGATTCATCTCAAAAAAATGAACTTAATATAACCTCCTTACCCCACCCCAGAACATAATCAAACAGTTCATTCAAGAAACAGAGCAAACTCAAAACTTCAAAACAAAAATTTGAAGCACACCCCAAAAAACCAAACTAATCCTTTTTTCCTAAAATTCCAATCTTATTTCTAAAAAAGCCATTTTTTTTAAAAGAAGCAGATGAAAATAGCTAAACCAACTTGAGGGTACTCTTGCAAATATTACTCAACAAGAATTTTCAGCATACCCCAGAAAAGCAAACTAGTCTTTTTTTTCTTCCTAAAAATACCACTTTTTTAAAAGAATCAAATGAAACTAGATAAACCAACCTTGAGGGTACCCTTGCAATGATGACATCTGAAACAAGCCTTATGATAAACCTTCCCATCAGTCTGAAGTTGATCAACCAAATAAACAGTCTTCTCACAAGCCTTACACTTCTGAGTTGTTCCTGCAAAAGTTGCCATTATATTCAACTTGGTAGATCTTGTTTCAGAAGCAAAAAAGGAAAATGACACAACCCAAAAAAGAATGATTTATGATTGCCTTGATTAAAGTCTCAACAATCAATTTACGTAAATCTCTCACTAGATTTTTGGCTTTTTGGGTACTTTGTGTTTCTATTACAGGTTTGATGTCAAAGGATTTGAACAAAAAAGTAGGCATTGTGACAACTTTCGTGTTGGTTATCACTGGCAGGCAGCACTATGCACGGACTTAACGCTTTATACGCTTGGCAGGAATAGTATTAATGAAATGATAATGTTCTTATTATAGCTTACTGCTTCTACTGACTTTGCCGAAATAGGAGGGCAAAATAGTCGTTCATCCGTACATCTTATTTGGGTGTGTGTATAACGACTGAGACTATCACGCTGCAGGAATAGCAATTTTTTTAGTGAAATGATAATTTTGCTAATGTAACTATCTAACTATTACACTTGTAAATAGGGGGGCAAAATAATCATTTACTTTTGAGCCGACACTATTTGGGTGTGTATATGGCTTTCGAATCACTAAACATCTTGTAGGCGTATCTGTTGCCTGTGATTTATTTAACCGGGCGTAGGCAGTGGTTAAGAAACTGGATTGGTGTTGTGTCACGCCTCGGTCTTTGCAGGGGGTGATGAGTTGAAACCCCTTGAGAGATGTGCTCCATCACGAGAGTTGCGGTGGTAAGCAAGGGAGAATTGAATCTGTGGTCCTTGGTACATTGCAGTGAATCGAGCCGGTTGGAGAATTTTGGCTCGGCTCGGCTCGTTGATAGCTCGCTTGAGCCGAGCTAAGCCGAGCCGAGCTCGGCGCTCAATTGATTCAAATTTAAAATTTTAAAGATAAACATTAATCAACAATAAATAAATTGAACCTTGACATAAACTCCATTATAACAAAAGTCTTAACAAATTCTTGACAACAAATTCAAATCATCACAAAATTATAACAAAAATTGTTCTTGAAAAAAAATCCTTAGATTTCATAACAAATTAAAACAACATAAATCTTCATAATGAAAGTGGTCTTCATCTTCAAATTTGTAAATATTTAAATTCATGAATAAATTGGTACATCTTCTTCTTGGGGGCCTACAAATCAAATAAACTTGATATGAGAATCAAGAACTCAAGAACATGAATTATAATATACACATGTTACAGTTGTTCAATTTTACTAAAAACATACTAGAAAATAACATTTGATCAAATACTTACGTTTATAGTTTGATTAACTTTACCCTTAAACCCATGTCGAGTCTGTGTCTACGGCTAAAGCTAGCACCTCCTTGATTTCTAAACTGTCGAAGCCGCTTCTATCAATAACTTTCTTCCACAGCCTTTAAGGTAGACTTCAATTTTGCCGGTGGTTATAGGAATCGATAAAATATCTTTTGCCATCTTTGACGAGTATTTTGGTTCATTTACTTTCCACCATTCTAAAACATCAAACCTTGCAGGACTTGCATCGTTCTTATCTTCATTTCTCAAATCCAAACAATGGCTACTTTGAATAAATCAGAATAAGTATGTTCGAGATTTTGAATATTGGTATCACGCACAAATGAGCTAAATTTCTTCATATAGTAAGTTTTTGGAGTTGAGTTAAAAAGAGAGTTTCACTTCAGATTGCAGTACTTCACTCTTTCTTCATTGTAATCGTTCTCATATTCACTATAGAGCAACTTCAGTGAACTCATTACAGTCTCAACTTTGCTTTGGTAAAATTCTGGATGTAAGATTTTTAAAAACCAATCTATAAGGTTACCATTGTACCTAGGATCTAAGATTGCACCGATACATAGAAGAAGATTTTGCAATGACGTGCCATGAACCAGTCCATTCGAATTGCCATACATGATTTTGGATTAGCCTTATTTTGCAACAACTCTTTATTCTATAGAGTTCAATCAAAAAGAGATTAACAGTGGGGTACAAGGACCTACTAATCAATCTAGTTGCATCCTAAAAATACTCAAATAAATACGCTTTTAAATAAGAAATAATAGAATTAGAACCATTATAAATATATGTTAAAAAATAAAAGTGAATTGAATTACCTTTGAGCATTTTTTCCAATCTTTTTCCGTTGGCAAAAATTCTTCAAAATAACGATCATATTCGGCATATCGATCGAAGACTTTTTGAAACTTTAAAGCATTTGACAACATTAAGAATGTTAAGTTTCATTTAGTTGGGACATCAATAAACAACTTCTTTTCTTTTAACCCCTCAAATTGCCTACCTTCATTCTTGCATTGTTCTAGCCTCGGTAAAATAATACTTATCCCATTCCTAATCTTCTCCCTTTAACGTATTGATAGACTTTAACCCATCTGAACCAACAAATTCAATATGTAGTACTGTAGCCGTACATGTAACGACCACGGTGCCGTCCACGAGTGCAGAATCATTAAATCACAGACACGAGTAAATTGTCGATGGATAATTTAATTTAAAAAAGAACACCTATTCATAAATAAACCAATACAACAAACTACATTTGAAAATGAAATTTTTAAGAAAAATGATCCATGGGTATTTCTTAACCCACTGACGCAGCAATATACTCTGAACAACTTGAAGTACAAAAAAGTCAATATAACTGATGCGAAATCCCCGAAATACTGTAATCTGAGACAACCGAATACAATCCAAAACAACGAAATTTGTGAGGATCTCTGTCACCCGTCGCTTCACTTTTGGCTCTAAAACCCGTCCACTCGAGCAACTCGAAAATGCTTACGGTACCATCGATGCAGCGCAGAATGAAAATGCGCCCATGGCGAATAGGGTGTAAGGCTGAAGCTGTGAATATTTATCTCGAGTGGACATTAACCCACCTCTTGATTGGTGTAATTTTAAAATCATTAGTTTTCATATGATATAGATAGGTATTTCAAATGCTATCGATATATGACCGTCTATATAAAAATCATCCATGCAATCATTGTCCAAAGTACATAATTTATAGGCTGCGTCAACTGAATATAAATATTTCGAATAAGGGACATTCAACAAAGGTAATCATGCGTTTCCAACGGCGACAACGATACCCAAATAGGTCGCCTTCCCGATACATCGTCGACATGGTAAAAGGCACTTGCGGCTATACCACTAGACCACCCAACACACCACAACTCAATGGGCTCGAACAACCGAATTGACTCAATCAACTCTTATCGACTCATCGGTTTTCTCTGACTAATGTATACAATCAACCTCGACTGCAGATAGAAACTTGGCATGCTTTAGGCCTGGTACATCACCGAATAAATAGCAGTGCGAAACAAATACACCACCTTGCGAACAAGGTACAATACCGGATAACACGACTCACATACATGACCACTCCCTTGTTTATCTTTGTAGTAGGCAGCGGGTGTATAACCCCACACATATCAACAACTCCTCCTTAGAACCATGTTATGCCAATCCAACCAACAAGACACCATAAACATCAAAATGACCAAAACAGTCCTGGAAATCAACTCATCTCAAAACACCTATGAATCCCATATGACACATATAATCCAACTACGCGATTAATCCAACCATAGATATATATAACATGCTAGCTTCACCATCGAGTGCAACACATTCACTGAAAAGTAAACTAATCTACACCCATTGAGATAAATACTCACGCGGCTAACAACGTAATATACGCCTCGCCTACTTAGTCCGTGTCTTTTCTACGATCGCGCTTTAATCACGCGTACCCAAAAATTTACAATTAATACTTTTAATTTTACCAACAACGATTCTAGGCGAAAAAGATTACTAAGCAGCGTTTAACATGTGACCCGTCCAGTGGTACCTGGTGAAGTCGTTCATCCGGAACACGAGTCACCGGCCGATGGGCGACTGGAGTTTAAATACAATTAGTTCATCCAAAAATGTGATCACGAATTAAAGTTTCCCCAAATCAAAAGCAGTTTTAAAATTTATAATCCATCGGTGATATCGAAGCTTGACAAACCCATATATATATACACAACATAATATCCCAAAATAAAACAATGTAAGCTACAACGGATGATAGATGCGTATCACAGATACAAAATGACAACGTGAGCCAGGCTAAAGTTTCAAAAAGGAAAAATACAACAATCAAAAGCGATTGACAACGAGATCAAGAATTAGAGCGTGAGGATCCTCTGCCACCCGATGCTTTCCTTTTAGCCGCTTTCGGAACAAAACTCTCAGCTTGACCTCTTGCTCCAATGGCCGTGTCAGCACTTTGGCACCAAATGAAATGGCGCCCAATCTGCGAAAAGGGTGTAAGCCGGAAGCTTAGTAGAAACTTGAGGGGTAGACTTGCCATGCGGGCGAGTCAATCAATAATATAATAGTCAAATATGAATAAAATACATATATCGGGACTACCTAAAAGATTCATACAACATATTCCATGAGAAATCACCGGACATAATACATATGAAGATATAATAGAAGGTTAGGCAAACACGCGAATTTCAAAGAAATCAGCCAGGCTTCGACAACGATAAAACTCTAATTACATGAGCCTCACCTCTCTGTACACGGTATACCAACCTACAATGGCATATACTCAATCACGTCTACTGCCCAGGAATGGACTAATCAACAATCACCTGTGACATACCCCGCAGTATAAGGCCAAGCAACATACCTGAAAATATAAAGTAACTTTTATACACAAAGTATAAAGACATGCCTCATACACTAGAAATGCAAGAGGCACACGCTCCTCGTACACTAAGTATAAGACACACCGCTCTTATACACTAAGTATAAGGGGTACACCGACAACCCATGCACTAAGTATAAGGCACGCGCCGCCGCTATACGTAGTATAGGGCCACGTCGACAATGCGCGGCAAAGTGATCAAAGACTCATGCATTTCTTATGCGAGAAGTATAAGGCCAAACCGCCGCAGCTATACCGCGTATAGGGCCACCGACAATGCACACGTGGCGATCCAAAGAAAGTCATACGCTCTTGCGAAGTATAAAGGCATTGCTATACATGATATAGGCGATAGCGTCGCGCCATATCCTGCCCGAAGGAGAGTTACCTAATCACTGCTAATCGACTGTAGGGTCGCACGATACCGGTACTCAGGTGTAGTAACTCACAGCAACCAAGCACTCAAATGATGTTATACCGCTCCCCGAAGCGATATCGAGCACCGCATTCAAAACATACGATGGTAAATTAGAGCATTAAGCGCGAGGCCACGAGAAATCATAAATGCTGCGACAAGGCCATACAAATCATAAGTGCGGCAAGGCCCAATCGAAATATAAGTTGACTATTCTTTTCAAACAATCTTTGGCATAGGAATATAATCACGTAATCATATAACAATTACATGTATCATTCTCGTAATCATATAGCGATGACACTGTATATCGTTTCTGCAAAATCATATCATAATAACATGTATATCATTCTCACATAATCATATCACAATAACATGTTCACACAATTTTAAAAGTAAATACATTAAAGTAGCACCGTGAATAAGTACTGCTTTTCCTTCTTCCCTTGAGCGCTTCTGAAAAACAATCAAAGTAGCGCCACTTTTCCCACGATCGCGCCTAAATAACACGAGAAGTATAATCAAGACTACTACACTATACGGCGTTATAGAAGATACATAATAACTCTTAGGGGGCTATCTAAAGCAGTCTAACACGGGTAACTATCAATTATAATCTATCGGACCTGACCCAGTAGATTACCGCTAAATTCCATCTTATCACTTTAGACACAAATCGACTTATAAGATTATTCTAACTAATCCTTAGTCATAATTAATAATCTATGCTCCGAAATATAAATTATAACTTCGACTTGGAATTTACACTTTTGACATAACACCACTTTAATCAATTTTAAATCACCAATTTAACATCGTAACAACTATAATAAGGTCCCGATATAACCTCTACACATTTAAAGTCTTATAAAAATATCACATAAAAATTCGGCAAGCCACAAAAGTCAACTCGGCCATGCGTCCTCAGCTTTGATCTACAAATCAGAATTCATCGCTCCAAATAAATGCAGGAGCCATAACCCTTTAGATTTATCATAAAATTCCAGTATGGAAAAGTCAACTAGAAGTCAACTATGTCCAAACCCAAGAAATATCTCGAAAGACTTGAAATTTCTTACTTAACTCAGAAGAAAATGATAGAAGGCAATAATTCTGACCGATCTTGAGTTTGGCGACAATCGAAATAAATTTTTTTTAAGGGAGGGGTGAATATTTCGGCCATAGCATGAAAGAATGATGATGATGTTTGATAATGATGATGTGGAAGATAAGCATGACTGAGTGTTAGCTTCAGGTCTAGATTCGGGTTTAGTTGTTCTCCATGTCTTGTCTCAGAACCGTTCCAAAGATAAAATATTCATAAAATACTAGTATAAGTAATTGGCTCAAAAATTTTCTGATAATATTATCATCGAGATTATTTAAAAATATCCGGGTCCTTGACGAAAATTTAAATTTTTTTTTCGTAACGGGTTATTACATAAGCGACAATTAAAACAACAATGTTCTTCTGTCTCATTCGATTAAATGGCCTACACCCTCACAACACTTTAAACAACTTCTAATCAACCCAAAATCCAATTCCCTAGACCAATTACTCATTTTTAACATGATTCCCTCTATTGACATAAAAATTAATACTTTAAGCGCAACAACTAATGTCTTTGCAATTTCTCTTTAACTTAAGCAAGTGCATCCCGTTTTACAATATACTACTATTTTTTATCTTTTTGTCTATATCCAGAAGTATATTAGTTATCAAGATAATTAATGCTATCCAACTTCTGCACATATAACTAAGTAGGACTAACATATGATCTATCATTTATTTTATCTTATAAATGATACTTTACTACTTACTTGACAAGAATAAATTTTGATAACCGTAGCCTGTAATCCAACCTACTTATGTTTAAACCATTAAATATAACTTCTAAATATAGTGAGTGAATGAACTTAACTAATTAAGTAATTTAGAAATAAATTAAGCAATTTTCTAACAACAAGGAATATAGTTATCTCTTTCTACTTAAAACTTATTTAGAACTTAAAGGAGTATGATTTTGGTGGTATCACCAAATGAAATAAATTTTGGGAGAAATGGAGGATATATCACATTACTAAGGAGGAAAGAAAGAAGAAAGATGACTTTGATTTTTTTTGATGAGGATAATGTTGGTAAATACAATTACTTGTGAAGAAAAGTGAAGCAGAAATGCAGGGTGTCAGCTTAGTTAGTTCTCCTTTCAGGGAAAAGAAAGATGAGTAGTGATTTGAATCGTCCTTATTTGAGTTGAATTTATTTTAAGTAGGAGCGATATTCAATTATTACTTAAATAAATAAATAAATCATTTTTTATTTAGGTACATGAAAAGATTGCCCCTTCAAGGGATTCTTTTGTGAGGAACTTATGAATCCAATGAGTTATTCTATACGTCATTGTAGGAAGCATTGTCTACTGTGCATAATTGAACTTTGTCTCATTTAATCAGATTGCATTAGTAACTAGAACTTGTGAGGGGTGGAATATGACAAAATGCAATTACATATTTATGCCCTTCCAGGAAGTTATCAATGAAATGGAAATAGAATTGTCATGTATAACTTGATTTTGATAGGTGGGCTTTCCGTATATCGGTAGTGAGGTGCAAATGATGACATGCGACAATGACAATCTGACATAAAATGCCTTACGTTTCATCCTTAACCCATATGCCTGCCAACATGTTAAAAATTGAGTTATTTACAAGAACTTATTAAATATGTTAAGTATATAACTTGTAATCTAGTTTGGTTTAGCGTTCATCTTCTGATCCTGTGAGGATAATTTGGATTGAACTAACCGTTCGTCCACTTTAATTGTGCCTTCGGCAATATTTAGGATGTCGCAAATGACGCATGTAGGTGGATGTTTGAAAAGACTTGGTGCTCCTTAAATACTTTTTGTTCATAATAGTTGAGGCATTTGTTGAACATTGGGGCGATGACTATTTCATATAATTCCACGAACAAAGGGACTTAACATAACTTATCAACTTTTGTGTTTCATAACATGAACCTCGGTCCCCAGTTCAGATACGATTGCCTTCCAATTGATTAACATTAATCTCCATATCAAAATCCATTTAATAATTTGTAAATTAACATAGATTAATAAGTGAAATAATAAATGATCAATGTGAAAATATGATTAGAATTAACAATATCAAAATAAAATATAAAGAATTAGAATAGATAAATAATTTATAGAATAAAATCAATAATGATGAATCAATTGCTTATTTTATTTCTCGGGCATCTAGTTGTAAATTCGTAATCACTCAAATAAAATAATAAATTAAAACTGTCAAATATTGATCAAAAAACTAACCTGATTTGTAAGTTGATGATAATAATATAAATCCATTCTATCGATTTATATACCAATATTGGAAAATTAAAGATTGACAAGTGAGAGAGAGACTTGAAGTGATTAAATTTGGAGGATAATTGGAAAATGAGAGGAATTTGAGAAGTCAACAAGCTAATTGAGTGGCTCAGCTAATTAAAGGAGGTTTTGAAATTACAGTTAAGTAAGGATGTGCAGAAACTGCAGGCAGGCTGGGCCAGGCAGGCAGGGCACTCTAAATTGGGCATATCATGTGTGCAGAGGTTTATTTCATTGGGATGATTTATTTATTTAACTTTTAATTTTGTTTGGCTTTCATATCATCTCTATAATTTCATGTGTTCAAGCAATCATTAGCTTTTTACACTCTGATAGTTTTATTTAATAAAATTTATTTTACCCACCAATTTATCTTACATTTCTTATTTACTTATATTCTTTATTTTTTATCATTAAATAATTCTTAACCTTAAAATAATTATTTTCAGATCTTTTTAAAAGCAGAAACCATTGATATAAATGTTTTTAAATCTCATATTCTATTTCATTTTCTTTGATAATAAATACAATAATTTAACAATCATTCATTTTTACATTTAGTATTTTGTTTAATAGATTCAACAACGTTCAAATACTTGATTTTTTGTTAACCGTAGTAAAGACTAGAGTATTGGTATAGTACGGCCCCACTAACTAAGAATTCAACATGTTGAAAATGTTATACCGATTTAATCAACAGGTTAATAACGTTCATTAAGTGGATAGTCTTAGGTTATTGAAACTTCCATGATAGAAACTGTCCATGGGTGTTTAGGATGTGCATATGGAATACTCTTCCTACCCGATTGAAAATCCTCCACAGGTGGTATAAAGTTTACCGGTAAGGATTACATTATCACTTTATAGTCTTTCAAATGATATATGGTTCATTCTTAAATACAGTAAATTTTTTAAAAGATGTACTCACTCAATCCCAATGTAATGTAGATATATTTTTTTGGCCGCCGAGGCTTCCTTAAGGAAATACTAAACAAATTGATGCAGCATTCTGTTTTAACAAAATGAAGCATTATCTTGTTCTTACCGTTGCGGTGGATTCGAGGAGTCTTGCTGAAATAGTTTTCACCCTTCATTCTTAAATGATTGGACTTTCATAGCTAAAGTATATCAGTTTTGTTTGACATTCGTTGGTATTTCTTTGGTGCATTCTAAGTTTGATGTGAAAGGATTTGAAAACTTGGGCATTAAAATCTTTGTGTTGAATATTAGTAATTCATTAAACAATTATAGGTGTACCATATGATCATTTTGGAATTATGAGTTGGGATTAATTTAAGCAATATGTATTATAATGTCAAGACTTATGGTTTTGAATATTATTGACGTTTAAAAAAAAGTCCACTCGGATCATCCTATTCATGATCATTCTATTTTGATCATCAATGTTCAAAAAATTATCTTATTAGTGTTTTAGTTTATGTGGTTGTCATGTTATTAATTAAATGTTATCTTAAATAAATTTTTATGAGAAAATCATTTGTTATTGGGATGTTTATGAAATAATCGCGATTGACAGATAGTTTTTTTGTATTAATGATAGGAAGCATAGTTAGTCTTATAAAAGTTCTTTTGTAGATATATTATCATGGTTTTATAATTCTTTTAAGACTATATAATATGTAAATCCAGGCATTATTGAGGCAGAACTAGTATGACACCAAATCAATTAGTCTTTATATTTGAAGGTTACAAATGTTTTGAGTTTTAACAAAAAACTCCTCTCAGATTTGATGAGTATTTTGACTAGTCTTGTAAAAGTTGATACAGTTGACCTTTTTAATGATTGATGCATCCATCGTTTTTTTTTTATGATGCATTATTTACTATGTCTTGGAATTCAAGTAAGCCTTCTGGTATGTAATTTGTTGCCTAATATCACTTTATTAAATATAAATGTTGGTATGAGATGTTATATCTCGTACATATGTCGGATTGAACAATTGGCATTATTTACATTTAAATAATAGGTTGAACATATATTTAATTGTTAGGACAGTGTATATTAGGATTAACTTTCGATTGACATTAAAGAGGTTATAGGTATTACTGAGTGTCGCTCATAATCTATATATTAATATGATCATTTAGGTTAAACATAATTAATATATTACTGACTGATTGAGCCTAGAGGTCAAACACAACAACGAGAAATCGGGCACCATTTAATTATAACTTGAGGTTTAAAATATAAGCGTGAGAAAATTTAGAATTTTCAAATCGCCCCTAGTTTGACTGAGATTGGATGATAAGGTTCAGGTCTTTATTTTAGAATATTGTGAATATTTAGCTAGCCACTTTGTCTTTAGGATAAGAGTGAGAGATTCTGGAGACCTTATGCTTTGAATTAAACTAAGAGGAGAAAAATAGAGGAGAGAGTTTTGTTAAAACTCTAATATTAAAAGAGTTGGAGGGGGTTTGTCTGTTTTTGAAAGCAAATAAAGTTTAGGCTGTATAGCTAAGACACTTTTGAAATGAAAACATTGCAATTCTTTATGTGAAGTTAGAATTCTCTATTTTTCTCCGCTTTGAGTAAAGTAGGTGAGAAAAATATTACAGAACACTATGCCCATTAAATACAAGTTTAATATTTTTAAAGGCTCTGATAAAAGCTCCATGGAGATTTCGTTAAATACGTTGATGTTGGCCCCGATGTGAGGATGTCATTTTCAGGAGTCTCCTCGAACATATTTATTAGAAGAAGGTGCAATTCATTAATGTTATTGTTTTATTATGTTCGTAGAATCCACAGTTTGACTTTTATAATTATTATTTTAACCCGTAAATCCCAACAAATACGCCTTTTTTTATTTGACGTTTTCACAAATCGAAGTGTAACTTTGATTATCAATTATTCTTAAACTATAAGTACAAAAATGATAAGAAAATAATATTATGAAACTATTTATTTTGGCGTGCTGAAATATAAAGTTCATATACTTGGGGAGATCTTTAAATGTGGAATCTGAAATATGATTAGATTATTATCCATACTATTATTTTTTATGAATATTAGAATGAATATCTTATAATAGAAAAGTTGTATATTTTCTATTTAGATTTACCATTCAAATTGATAACAACTTAAATAAAATAATATTTAAATATACCTATTCCTTAATGAATAAAAACCTTTCAATAAAATTTTAATATACAAAAGACTTTCGGTGTCATTACTTACAAGTGTATTGAACTTTATCTCAACTGCTATTTGAAACTTTATTGTTATTGATATAGAACTTTAGTTATACACAAAAAAAAATTTAAAAAACACCAAGTGAATAATCTTGAAAAAGCAGTCCATTTATGGACTAGAAATTTCAATCTCATAAAAAGGAACAAATTTTGGTCTTTGGGGAATAAAATTTAATAAATGTGTGTAGCTATTAAGATTTTAATCAATGAAATACATTCACATTTTTTTTTTAAATTTTAAACCTCGCATTCAATAGGGTTGCATTAATAACTTAGAGCATTTTGAAGCATTAAGTTTAAATTTGTCTAATCATATTTTTGTGTAGATATTTAAACGTTTTAATCGCATTTAGCAGTATATATATTAAATTATGATTAATTGGCCATTTATAATCAAGCGTCAAATAAACATCTTTTAATAGCAGCACGCCATCACCAAAACCTTAAACCCTAAACCTCTGCAAAATCCTAAACCTAATCCCTTTTTTTCTCCAATTTTCTGCAATTTTGATTTCAGCAGAAAAATTAATTCAAACCACCTTCAACAATAGTGAAGCTCTACTGATTGCTGTTGAATTTATTCGATGGCAATTGATGGAAGTTTTAGACTTGAAAATGAGCTTAAAAGGTTTATTTATAGGTGTCCAAAGCTTAATTCTGTGCGTATTTTTCAACAATTGATTAAAAAGGTACAATCTTTTTGCTTTTTGGAGTTCAGTAGTTTATTTTTTATGCAATTTGTTGATTTTGGTGGATTTTGATTATTTGGAATTTAGTTGTTTATGTATTGATTGATTTTGGTTGTGTATATTTAAAAATATTGATTATAAAGGTGCAATTGTTTTGGTTTTTGGAGTTCAGTAGTTTATTTTTTATGCAATTTATTGATTTTGGTGCATTTTGATTATTTGGAATTGAGTTGTTTATGTAATGATTGATTTTGGTTGTGTATAATTAAAAAAATTGATTAAAAAGGTGCAATATTTTATTCTTGTTGGAGTTCAATAATTATGTAATTGATTGAATTTGGTGTATTTTGATTATGTGTATAGTTTAAGGATTGATAAAAAGTACAAAGTTGTTTTTTTTTTTTGAAATTCAGTAGCGTATGTTGTTTATGGAATTGACTGATTTTGGTGAATTTATTTATTCATGTGTAATTTTGGGGTTTTTTTGGGTGATAGGGAGATAGGGTAAGCGAAGACGAGGTCGTGAATGCAGTAGGACAGGTAGTTCTTCACCCAAATTATACTATCCCATTGCTCGGGTGTTTTCGGCCGATTGCAAGGAATATTGTGGACAGAGCTGTGTCAATACTACACTTAGAAATTGGACCTGATTTAAGTTACAATTCTGATGACTGCATGATTGAATTCGAAGAGGATAACCTTCCGAGGGAAGATGATGACGATACAGATGTGGAACAAGTGGTTTCTCTGGTTGATAATTATGTTAGACTTGGAAAAAGGCTGAATCTTCATGAAGTTGCTTGTTTAGCTTTCTGTAGAGCTCTGGATTTAATTCCTTCTCTTTTGGGGTAAGTTCGAGTATTAATTAAATTGCCATTATTTACGCGAACCGTAATGTTTTTTATCAACTACCAAGATGCAGCCTCCTTAAATAAGAAGTACTGGGGTATCTTTGGCTACTATTCACTGTGAGGACAATTGATATTTCCAATTTTTACAGGTCGGTTTTAAGTTATTTTGCTCGTGCACCTTCTCCATTCGTAAGGATTAATCCAAGGGAACACAAATCAGATGCTTTGGATATGGTACCCCATCAATTCAGTGTTATATTTTGTTATTTTTATTAATTTATGTTGAAGGGTTGTTTTTTCAGTTAATTTTTAGGTTTTTTGATCGTCTAACATGCATTCTTGTTCATTTTCTCCCTCGTCAACACCTGTCTCCAAATCCTGAACACCCCCATAAGCAAAAAAGAAAAAATTTAACGAGATGATCTAAAGAAGCGACGGAAGGATAAATTTCTTTCTGATATGCGTGCTTTTGGTCTCCAGTTACTTCGCTGCAGTAGTTTTAAAATGTTTATCTCCCTTATTTCATATTGGCGCTGGTTTAGTTATGTACGTTACCTTGTCATGTGGTAACTTGTTAAATTCATCCTGTCTGAGCATTATTTTTAGGTTGTAGCTTGCTACTTTCTATGTTCTTATATCCTTGCATGTGACATATGTTTATTCTATGGTTGAGAAGAAAAATATGAGTTGAATGCTATATTTAGCACATTGTTGGCTACATGATAGAGGTGTTCATACGATAAACAGCTAAACTGGTTGTGTATGACTTAGAATTATCGGATTTGGCTCTATTGTTATCTAGCTTGGTGATACCTGTTTATGTCAATCCCAAGTGATGTTCCAATCTTCAGCAGGGCCAATTCTAAAATAATTACAGTATAAAATCCAAATATGCTACAGGAGCATTCACTAAGATAGATTTACTTATATGGAAAGTAATTTTTTTTAAACAAATTTATTTTAATTGGTCTATATATTCTGTCAGTTATTTCTGTACACTTGGTATCTGCATAAACCCCTCAACTGTTTGGTTTTCTTATTACATAGCTTTGTAAGAGTTATTCTTAGTTGGCTCCACTGGTTGTCCCCCCCATTTGGCATTTTTATCATTTGTTGGCAACTGCTTATTCACATAATATTCTGCAGGGAGGAAAGGGGCTTCTCAATGTTGCACGGATTTCTTATCGCTTCCTCTTGGCGAAACCTGATTTTTTCTCGACATTATGGGACTGGTCCTGCTTTATGCACCTTACCAGGGTGGATGATGTTGAGACGAAGTGGTGTGCGGTACAGATAATTTTGGAGGTGTTCAACTCGAGTGATTCTCTTATTGAGAAATTTGGTCTTGATTCTCAACAAGCTTTTAATTGTTTGTCACGGTTTGTTTCTTTCTAAGTTGATTTCTTGTTCTTGTCCATTTATGCAAGCTCAAATGGTGTTATAAAGAAACTACTATATTTCTCTGATATTTATTTATTTATTTGCATATAAAACCGAAAAGTAGTCATACATTAACAAAGGAGAGTCAGCACTTCGTTGGAGTTGCAGCTTTTATATTTTTGAAGAGTATTTAAATTTATTTCAGGCTCTTGCAGTCTCTTCCTTTTTGTTAAATATTATGTTAAACTTGATATACAATGTCAATCTTATAAGGTTTTTTGATTGACCGTCCTAACTATTATTAAGTATGTGATTCTTTGTGATGAAGTTATTTCATTTTCACCTTTGACCTGACCGTTGTTTATGATTGCCTGTGTTTATTTATTGTGTCTGTTGCAGTTGGAAGGAGTTTATTAGTGATGTATCATTGGAGAAAGCAAGTTGGTATATTGAACCTTCTGCGTTGCCAAAGATGGATTCTGTCTTGGGTCAAATTAATTGTGATCAAGGTTTCACTCTGCAGCCTTGCAGTCTTGCGTCTTCAGCTGATAGGAGTGTGCTTCAAAGCTTAACCAATGACCAGTTGACAAGGTAGCTGGTCTAAGAGTACTTCTGCATGATTCTGAATTCCAATGCAATATGCAAATTAACTGTCTAACAACTAGTTTGTACTAATCAGCACCATGTGGCTAAGCGCTGTGTTCTTAAGTGAGACGTGGCACCAGGAGGCTCATTTGGTGGCCTGCCTCGATGCTCTATGTCGTATTTTGAAATATTGTAACTTCTTGCTGATTGTTGCAGCTCTAGTGGAAGACCATTTGTCCTGACTTCTGCTGTTAATAAAAGCTATGAGATGGTATTTGTAGCTGTGACTCAAAGGTGGCCAGTTCTCCTCTATGGGCCTGCTGGTTCTGGGAAAACTGCACTTGTTAAAAAATTGGGTCAGAGTAATGGGAGGCCAGGTATTTCTTTTTGCCATTTGATATTGGCATCTAGTCTCTGCCAGTTCTTTCTGACATTATTCTTGTGAATGTTGAGGGGTGTGTTTCTCGAATCTTCTATTGTCTCTCCAGCCATTTCCTCTCATTACCATGCACAGATTATCAATATGGCCTGATGTTAAAAAGTCTATATTTCAACCATATCTATATATGGAAATTAAGTCAGAATGTCTTGTTTCATTTGCATAGATGAAGTCTCACATGACTGAGCTTTAGTCTCATTTCTGTTTAGGTATAAGTTGTTCTGAGCATGGCTGAATCTGCAATCATTATGTTTATAAAACGTTAATTTAATAGTCGTTGAATATGACGCTTTCCTCTAATGTAGATAATTGGGCTTGAATTCTTTTTGGTCCACTGACAATCTTCACCAAGTTTCAACAGATTGGTGTAGCAGCTTTGCTTTGCCTAGAAATAGCAGCTTTGAGCCTATAACTGAAAAATCTTGGACCTGGTGTACTAGAAAAATCTTTATTGTTCAATGCGACCAAGTTAATAATTTTTATAGGCCAAGCCACTCAATGTTAGACGAAGAACAATATAAGAGAGAGAAGTGGTGAAGATTATCTTCATATTAGATGTCTCCCTTGATTTGAAGTGGAAGTCTTTGAATATTTTACCATCCATTCTTTCAAAATTATTTTTTGTGTAGGGTATGGGACTTGGTGTACTAACAAATACTTTGATACTTAATGTGTAAGATATAGTAGTATCAGATTACAAGAAGCGAATATCCTTCTTGCTCAAGTCTTTATCCTTATTATCCAAATAGTTGTATTCCATCGTAGCATTACACACTCATATTGTTTCGTTTATCCATTTTGGCAAATAAATAGTACTGTTCATCCACATGGATGAGCAAATGGATGGGAAGATGCTGCTTGGAAGTTATGTGTGTACAGAAAAACCTGGTGAATTCAAATGGCAGCCAGGTTCACTTACTCAGGTTCGTTTTCTTCTTACATATGCACATACTATAGGTTGGTGACTATACTCCACTTGCTAACAAGAATTGTGTCTTGCAGGCTGTTCATGATGGATTTTGGGTTGTTTTTGAGGACATTGATAAAGCACCGCCTGACATTCAACCTATCTTGCTGCCTTTATTGGAGGGTGCAACCACATTCATGACTGGTTATGGGGAGGTAGGATTCACCCTTTGGATTTTTTAGCTATTCTGTCACCCTCTTAAGAACGATTGTTATTAGTAATGAATTTAATAGTTACCCTTCATGTCAACCTTTGATCGGTTATTTATGTCTGATGTTAAAGAAGTTAAACGAACTTAGCAAGGACGCAATTTGAGAAGATTTACTAGTTTTTCCTTTTGCACATGTTAAAACCACCATCTGGTTCTCTGGTGCACGTAGTGAATGCAAAAGGTGGCAAAAGTTGGTGTTGGGTCTATTATATTTAATCAGCAAAAAGTCTCCTGAAGATAAAAGAGAAAAAAACATACTAGGTTAACATCTAAAAAGCTAGAAAGTGTTTCAATGTTCATATTTCGCTTACTGGAAATACTTCAACTGTAAAAGATGCCCAAGGATGTTGTTGACGTTTAGTTTGGGTTATACACATGACTGTTATATTACCAAATTAATAGTATTGGGTCAAACTACAAGAAAAAAATATAGTAACTGATGCAGCCAGAGTATATGACACATGGGAGTGTGTTCTTGTGTGATTGAGCTTGTGACCCCATGGTGGCGATGGGATTGAATATAACATGTCACTTTCCACTTCTTGCAAAAAAGACCATATGTTTTCTTTTTCTCCTAGGATGTTAGGTTACTGTAAAGCCCACTAGAATCAAATATTGAATATAAAACGTATTGTGTATTATTATGTTACTCTTATTTTTGTTTATTATTGTTTCATGTATCTGCTTCCCTGGTAAGGATCTTCTATAAAATCTTTGCTTATTCCTTCAGACAATAAGGGTGAATGAAGGCTTCCGTTTATTCTCCACTGTGGTTAGCTCAAAGCTTGACTTGCCTCATGCTATAGAAGGAGGTTTGATTTAATTTTTGTCTAAGCAATTTATTTCTACATGATTTCTGGTACTATGTGAAAATGCATTTCCCACAAATTTTTGTTGTTTTACAATTGTTTCCTGTAAGAATGTTGCTGTCCAACCCTAATTAATTGGCAATTCGGGTGACTATCCTGTTACCTGATTCACTCACTTGTGAACTCACTTGGTACTTCTGCTCTACCAATGTGGGACAGGGCTCCTCAATGCCCTCCCACAGGTGTGATGCGATCTACCAATTGGAGTTCAACTAGGGGTCGATTCATGGTACTATGTTAAGTGTCCTTGGTTCCACCTAGTCCCAATTGACAATAGAGTGTAGCCCCGGACCTTATTAACTCATGTGGAATCTATTATTAATATGGGACTGGGCTCATCAATATTTCCTGGGCCATATCATATGCATGTCAAATATTGTTGGTAATATATAAATTTTGAATATGAAGATCTAAACAAATTGTCGATATTACTCTTATATGGGGTTTCATGTTTGAAAGATTGATCTATCTATATAATTATGATGCCATTCAGCAATTATCATTTTGCTTTTTAATATTTTGTTGACTATATTTACAATAGATACATCTGCGTTTGGTGCTCTATGGAGGAGAGTTGCGGTTAGGAACTCATGTACTGAAGACTTGCTGATGGTTGTGCATGCATGGTTTCCTAAGTTGGACCCTATCGCTGAGAAACTCATAGGTACAGTGTTGTTCTTCTGTAAAAGTGAGTTTAAGCTGCAGAACTTACATTTAATTGACGGGCTTTCTTGCAGAAACGTTTGAAAAAGTCAACGAATCTTCTGGAACCATGTCATCATCATCTGGGAACAGGTTCTCATTAAGGTACATGATATGTGGTGTTAATAGTAGAAAATGGGTCTTAATCTCTTATTTATCACTTTCGGCATGGAAATGGCAGGGATCTGCTCAAATGGTGCAAGAGGATTAATGATTTAGGAACATGCTTTGACGGAGATGTTCTGCCCTCATATTTCCTGGATAGAATCTACAGTGAGGTGTGCTAAAGTTTATTCCAGTAGGTTTCATGTCTCTCTCTCTCTCCATCAGCATGATACTTTTGGCTGATCGGTTTTCGGCTGCTCTGTTTTTCAGGCTATAGATGTTTTTGCCTCATTTACAACTAGGGTTGAGAAGAGGTTAGTTTTGATGAAAGAGATTGCTAGAGTTTTGAATGTGATGGCCCCTGAGACGTTGTATTCTGTTGATAAACCTACAATTGAGGTGCGTATTACTTCCACATGTAAATCCCTATCTAATTTAAAGTGTTTGTCCATTATTTTTCTAAATTTGATTGATTATATAGGAACATCAGACGGACATACGTATAGGACGGGTCACTCTCCCACTTGCTGGCCCTCGTGCTCATTTGACGGTAAGTGATGTTTATTGTTTGGCTGTTCACAGACAGTTCACATTTTTACAACTTAGTGCTTTGACAGTCTTCTCAGGAGAAGAAGCCCTTTGTTGAGATCCACAGATCCGTACATGTTCTCGAAAAAATTGCATGCTCTGTGAAGTATAATGAACCAGTTCTGCTGGTGGGCGAGACTGGCACTGGAAAGACCACTCTTGTACAGAATCTGGCGACCAGGCTTGGTCATAAGCTCACTGTTGTGGTATGGATGTGATTAGTTCTTTCTTGACTGTTTATCTTATGTTAAAATATTAAGCTGATCATAATTTTCTTCCCCATCATTCCAGAATTTGAGCCAGCAAAGTGAAGCTGCAGATTTGTTGGGGGGATTTAAACCTTTGAATGCACAGTGTGTATGCATGCCCCTTTTTGGGGAGATTCAGATTCTATTTAATCGTACATTTTCATCAAAGGTGTAATAGCTTACATTAATGATTACCTCTTTCCATTTAATCCTTAGTTCACAGGTTACTTACAGTGTTTATCTTCAGGACAATGAAGAATTTATTCGTCATCTTAATAAATCTGTGCTTGAAAAGAACTGGAAGCAGTTAATGGATCATTGCCAGAAAGTTTTGCAGAAGTTGGAAGATATAAAAAAGAAAGGTTCTGGTAAGAAGAGAAAGAGGCCCTTGAGTGATGATATATGGAAAGCTTGGGAAAAGTTCTCCTTGAAACTTAGTAGTGTTCGTGCTCAAGTTAGTTCATCTGGCATGATATTTTCTTTCATTGAAGGAGCTTTCGTCACTGCACTTAAAAACGGTGAATGGATATTACTAGATGAAGTGAACTTAGCTCCCGCTGAGACTTTGCAGCGAATTATTGGAGTCATTGAAGATGAGAATGGGTCGTTGTGTTTGACAGAACGAGGTGACGTTGATTACATAAACCGACATTCAAACTTTCGCATTTTTGCCTGCATGAATCCTGCTACTGATTCTGGAAAGAGAGATCTACCCTATGCATTAAGAGGGAAATTCACTGAATATTATGTTGATGATGTGTTGAATGATAAAGATTTGATGATGTTCATCCATCAGTTTATGGGAGATAACTGCTCAAATCTTGAGTTGGTTAGTAAAGTAATGCACTTCTATAAAACTGCAAGGAAGCAGGCTGAAGAAAGACTGCAAGATGGGGCTAATATGAAGCCGCAATACAGTTTGAGATCACTCTACCGTGCATTAGAATACATGAGAATGGCTAGAAAACAATTTGGATTTGATAAAGCCCTATATGATGGGTTCTATATGTTTTTCTCAAGTCTCCTCAATGTACCTAGTGCGGCAGTAATGAAGCAACTGATCTCGTCTCACTTATTGGGTGGGAAAATTCCTCAATCTGTTCCGTTCCATAAATATTTAACTAGTGTTAATTGCAGGGATGATGGTTTCTTGAGGAGTTATGTTCTTACCAAAAGTGTGGAGGAGCACCTCAGTAATCTGGCACGAGCTATTACTGTACATAGATATCCTGTCCTGCTACAAGGTCCAACATCTAGTGGGAAGACGAGCCTTGTTCAGTATCTCGCTGCGATAACTGGTCACGAGTTTGTGCGTATTAATAACCATGAGCATACTGACCTTCAGGAGTATCTTGGTTCGTATATTACAGATGCTAGTGGCAAGCTATCTTTTCAAGAAGGTGCACTGGTTAGAGCTGTTCGAGATGGTTCCTGGATAGTTTTGGACGAGCTTAACTTAGCTCCATCTGATGTTCTGGAAGCACTAAATAGACTGTTAGATGACAACAGGGAACTTTTCATACCTGAACTGAATGAAACTATTCGTGCTCATCCAAAGTTTATGCTGTTTGCCACTCAAAACCCTCCCATGATGTATGGGGGCCGCAAAATTTTATCACGAGCATTTCGTAATCGTTTTGTTGAGATCCATGTAGAGGAGATTCCCGATGATGAATTAAGCACGATATTGGAGAAGCGGTGCCAAATTCCACCATCTTATGCTAAGAAAATGATTGATGTTATGAAAGAGTTGCAATTGCATAGGCAGAGTAGTAAAATTTTTGCAGGCAAACATGGGTTTATTACCCCACGTGACTTGTTTCGATGGGCAAATCGTTTCCGGATATATGGTAAGTGCTATGATGATCTAGCTCGTGATGGTTACTACTTATTGGCAGAAAGACTACGCAATGAAAATGAAAAAAAGGTGGTCCAACAAGTTCTAGAGAAGCATCTGCGAGTTAAACTTGATACAGCAGACATATATAAGCAGGTATAACCATGCTCACATTTATATGTATTATGTGGTTCATGTTCCTGCAAAAGTAGTAGTCCTCATTCCATATTGATCTCTGCAAATATTTTGTTAATATCGGCATTTATATCCTATATCATTAGGTGAGATAACATGATTGTAATTAGAGAGTATTGACTAGTAATCTGTTCTCCCAAACTTTGACCAACTAATCGAAGAAGTTACAAAAAAATATTGGAATCTTTATATATACTGTTCTGTGGTTTATTGGTTCCTTCATGATTTCTTTTACCCAGTCTTACTTCTAGAAGTGTTTGGATTAATTGCATGAAATGTAAATGAGAACTAATTAGTCGATAATTTATTTGATTATGCCTTCTATTAACCACTTAAATTTACTAATTTTTCTGTTTTCAAGAATTTGTTAAATGCCATGTGCTTCGAAAAGTGCTCTATGCATTATGCCAAGAGCTGTTACAAACAATGTCTCCATTCTGTACTTTGCTCATTTAAGTATCAGATTCCATATGGGCTTGCAATTTTATTTTTCATTCCCCCTTTTAACAAACCACAGTTCCACTTCATTATTTGTCGCTCTACTTTTGTTGTTTTCATGTTCTAGTTAACTACTTTACTAGATTTATCATTGTATCAGCAAGACAACAAATTTGAGAAGGGGCTCTGCCGTAGCAACTCCTAACTATTGTTTTTTTCTTGACAGAATATAAACTTCACTGCAATGAATGAAGGAGGAGACGGTATTGCGAAGCCCTCTGCAGGTCCACTCGGTTTTGATAAGTAAGTATTTGCAGATGCGGATCTTTTACTAGTTTCTGCCCAAACCAGCTCTGACATTGTCTCGTCTTTCAGGATTATATGGACCCAAAGTATGCGGAGACTGTACTTTCTTGTTGAGCGTTGTTTCGAGCTACGGGAGCCTGTTCTCCTTGTTGGGGAAACCGGTGGTGGGAAAACAACTGTGTGCCAAATGCTTAGTTATTATTTGAGTTCTGAGCTTCATATTTTGAATTGCCATCAGTACACCGAAACCTCCGATTTTCTTGGGGTTTGTCTCTTACTGCTCTTTTTCCTTTTCTGCCTAATTTTTCTTTCTTGGTGATGAGTTAGTCAAAGAAATTTTATTGTTCTTATTATGCAGGGGTTTTACCCTGTTAGGGACAGGTCGAGTATATCTTCAGACTTTGAACAGATCTGTAAGAAGTTGAGTTCCTTAAAGGCTGTGATCCATTACTCTGATGACATGGTATACTTACTATTTTATATCAGAGTTATCTTCAAACACCATGATTTCGTATATCCTGATCTTGCATTTTGGTCCTTGCAGATAATATCTTCAGATATTAATCAAGCTTCCCAAACAATTGCTAAACTGTCTGCAGTTATCAGTAGCTACAAACAGGGTCTATCCTCCCATCCTGATGTCACTGAAGAGAAAATTCATTGCATCGAACATCTAGTTCAGAATTTGGAGCAGCTTCATAAAAAATGGCAGACAATATTTACTTGGCAAGATGGACCCCTTCTTGAAGCAATGAAGAGTGGTAGCATGTTTCTTGTGGATGAAATATCCTTGGCTGATGATAGTGTTTTAGAACGATTAAACAGTGTTCTTGAGCCAGAGAGGAAACTGGTAGGCATATATTATACTTTTATATATTCTGTGAAGTGGTGTGTGCTATAATGTGTATGGCATCCATTACGATAGTTCCGTTCATCATTTCATGGTACAGTTTTGATAATGACCAATTTAACTGTTTTACTAGAGTAGTTTCGTTGATATCCTTTCGGGGTCTTTACTGAATTTATAAAGATGCTCCCATCATTTATGTCAAATTTAAGTTTGTCTAAAAGATATTCTTCATGATTCCTTGTCTGGCATGCTAAAATAATTGGCAGTATTGGGACGATTGTGCCCTTTGTTCTGTATTGTTTTCCAGCTTAAGTGCTTGTAGTTAAAAGCTAAAATCCTTTTTGATCTTTTTATTGTTTTTTGGGAGTTATGATAATGGTATTACTGCATCATGGTGTTGTTAGAATTGCTAATAGTTATCCTGAATGCCTACAGTCATTGGCTGAGAAAGGAGGCTCCTATCTTGAGCGTATTACTGCTCATCCAAATTTCTTCCTTTTGGCAACAATGAACCCTGGAGGAGACTATGGCAAGAAAGAACTATCGCCCGCATTACGAAATCGTTTTACTGAAATCTGGGTACCTTCTGTCTGTCAAGTGGATGAGCTCAAGATTATTGCTGTTGAGAGGTGAGCAATATGACCGGACATGTAAAATGCCTTCTATTTTTTTCCTTTCTACTTTCTCTAAATAACACTTTATTCTGTTGGCTAGATTATCAAGTCCACACCTCAGGTGGATTGCTGATGTTCTCTTTATCTTTGAGTTTTGAAATAGCCATCCTTCTACGTTATAGTTATCTATCTTGCTTCTAACTAACTCAAATAATGAATTATTTTATCCTTCTTTACAGTGGTTTAATCAATTGGGAACTGGAAGAATTCTCACTGTTAGGGATCTCTTGGCTTGGGTGTCTTTCATAAATATTGCAGGGCCGAATCTGGGGCCTGAATCTTCTTGCATACATGGAGCTTTTCTTGTGTTACTTGACGGAATTAGTTTAGGTAGCTACTACACACTGTCTTTTGTTAAGAATGTCCATATTTCACTTGTTTTCATCAAATTTTACGAGCTGTCATTAATTTACTGAGGAAGAGTGCCAGTGATATAATTTGGTTCTGATGGCAAACAAGAGAAACAGATTCTCCTCAAAATGATCATATTGATTGTATTCATTGTCCTACTTCTAGAGACCTTTCCTTGTTTAACTATAACTTGAAGAATATGAGATTTTAAATATTTATACAACATAATTCCACCATAGAAGGGCTGGAACCCTTGGTCTTCAAGCCATCTATTCCAATCTTTTGGTTCGTAAAATTGGTGAAAAGATAATTAATGTTGATAGGGGTGGCAAGAAAAAATAATTAGCAGGAGAAGTATTGGGCCTGTATAATTCTTATCAAACTCTTGACGTGTTTTTAGGTACAAGTGTTTCAAAGAATGAAGCTGCTGACTTGAGGAGTAAATGCTTGTCATTTCTTGTTGATAAACTGAAGGTAAATAATGTACCCTTTTAGATTTTTTTTAGTTAAGGCTAATCCTAGTTATCTTGTTAGCAGAGATATAGTTGGCCAATACGGGGCCTCATAAAATCACTTATTTTTTCTCTGATTTATGATTTCTGCTGATTTGTTTGACAAATGATGAGTTCTATTTATGACATCTCGATTAATATTTTGTAAAACTTCCTAACATTCTTGGAGTGGCAATCGTTGGCTAAGGTTGAGCCCTGTAACCAATAGGTTGCATGTCCAAGTCATTTCACTTGCAAATAATTTGATTTTTCTCCAATAATGAATTGGCTTCTTCACTCAGATTATTGTGCATTTGTAATTTGATTTGACAATTTTTTTGTTTGTAAATGATATTATATGCATCTTTTGTGTAACTGTTCTACTCATGTCCTCATTTACCTCTTTTGGGTTCTAAAAAATTATTTTACCTAGGGAAATGAATTTACCTAGATTCACCTAGGTTATGCTATATTCAACTTAAAATCATTCACCCTCAAAACGGAAATAATGTATTCACCTGGTCAAGGTTAGTATTATCCAAACGACAATTTAATACATTCACCTCGATTCCCCTTTCGTAGTTTAATTTTAATAGATTATCCTCTCCTTAATTCACCTCAATCCAAAATCCAAATGTATCAATAAGGATGCTGCATAGTTGTAGACAATACAAATATGGTATATATACACTTCCAGTGGAGGATGCAGTAATATGCCTGAACTTTAATGTTTTTTATGTGCCTCCTGTTTCCATTTCTTCTATGCTCTTCATTAATTAACTCTATTTGTTGACATGGATTCTATTTTTATCGTCTTATGTGTTCATTCTGAATATATTTATATATGTCCAGTGTCTACATGGTTTTTTCTAACTGGCCTATGTTTTATAATGTCAGGAGTCCCAGCCCAGTTCAAATTGTGCGGATATTTCGTCACTGGATGTTTTTGGTTCGGCTGAATCTCGAATTTCAGACGTATCGCATAACATGCAGTGTGAGAATCTCTTCGGCATTCACCCCTTCTATATTGAGAAAGGTATTGTTTTAGTTTTCTGTCATTTTTATAGTAAGCTTTATTTTATGCTATACGATCTTGAACATCAAAATAGTTAAGGATCTTAAGCAATATTGTTACAGCATAATCCATATTTTAGCATTGGAGCAAGCAAGAACTAAAGTAATGAATGAATTAAAATCAGGTAATAGATATGAAGCCTCATAATTGTAGAATCCATGATTTAGGCCCATAACTTTGCTTTTTTTATGGGAAGAGGAAAAAGGTAATAAAGATGGATTTGGTATAGCAACGAAATGATTAGCATGCTCCATTTGAGATATGTCAGCATAGCATGCGCTAGTACCCCCAAATGTGTTCCGTCATCCTGCATACGAGGAAGATTGATCAGCCATGGATGGCAACCCATGCGACCCAAAACATATTAACCTTCCTGAAATTAGAAAGTAAATTCTTTGGTTATTACTGAAATCTAGAATTGACTTATTAAGCTAATGCTTACCAATGCTCTGGAGAGATCTTAAAACCCTTGTTTATTAACCCAGAATGTAATTAAATACCAAACCGAGCGTATCCAACTAAGTGGGTCGGTTATATGAATATGACGTCTCCAATCAACCCTGTGTTGAACTAATCTGAAGTCTTGTGTCCATCTTCCTCCCTTAGGTATTCAGCCTCTTGTAACTCTTCTTTAGACTCATACCAGAATCAATCATTTGCATTATTGGTATAAATTTTGTTTGGGAAACGTGATGTGTTTTACAAACCATGGAACCATAGTTGTAAATAGTGGTGCGATCGCGGTATCGCGGCTCGTTGTGGTTAGCTTAGCGCTACACAGTTTCGCGGTAAATAACGGCGAAATAGCGGATTTTTGGAGTTCCGCCGCTATGGACCGCTAAACGCTATTCACAACTTTGCATGGAACTTAATTTATCTACATCATGATATCCAGTAACTCTTGTCCTTATTATTCCGCTAAAATTAGAATTCTTCCTACTTTGAACTATCATTTGAATTTAGACTGGTTTTTCAATGCTTTGGACTTTTTTGCTGAAAGTAAGAATGACGGCTGTGATGTTCTCTCACTCTTTCTTCCTCATTTAAAGGTGATCGGCCTCTTGATGACAAGGGATTTAAGTTTGATGCTCCAACCACTCGTAGAAACGCTCTGCGAGTGCTACGTGCAATGCAGCTTGTGAAGCCTGGTACATATTTTAAAGCCTCTTAGTTATGAAGTTTGTAATTTGAGGGGTGTGTGTGCGTATTTCTTGGACCTATTCATTGCTTCTATGTTTATGCTGAAGCTGCTCATAAGTTTTTTTACTAAGATTTGATTTTGCTGGTGCAGTTCTTTTAGAAGGAAGTCCAGGTGTTGGTAAAACGAGTTTGATTGTTGCCCTTGGTAAATATTCTGGGCATGATGTTGTTCGCATAAACTTATCAGAGCAGGTTAGAGATTTACTGAGTTTCTCAGTTCTCAGGATTCACCTGGTCTAATTTTTATGCTTTCTGCATTACAATAAAAGAACCCTTGCTTTTGTTCTATGTAGACTGATATGATGGATTTGCTGGGGTCGGATTTGCCTGTGGAGAGTGATGATGGTGTGCAGTTTGCATGGTCAGATGGAATCCTCCTCCAGGTGAAATAATGTTCCTCTTCTGGTTGGGCCTGTTATCCCTTGTCTGTTTCATACTCCTATGGCACGCACATGTTTTACTGTGTTCTATTTTAGGCTATAAAGGATGGATCATGGGTTTTGTTGGACGAACTTAATCTGGCTCCGCAATCTGTGTTGGAGGTGGGCCTTGTCAAGTACTTTCTTTATGTTGACTAATTTGTTAATTGTCTGTGCTATTTCACTTTTGGTTGTTACCCCATGATATACTAATTGGTTTTTTTCTTTCTAAAATAGGGTTTAAATGCCATCTTAGATCATCGAGCTGAGGTTTTCATTCCAGAATTAGGCCGTCGCTTCAAGTGCCCTCCATCTTTCAGAGTTTTTGCTTGTCAAAATCCTTCTTCGCAGGGTGGGGGTCGGAAAGGTCTTCCAAAGTCTTTTCTCAACCGCTTCACTAAGGTATTGTTTGAAGATTTTTTTAATATTGTTTCTCCTCTTGTTGTATATAGTGGTGACTGTTATACAGTTCATCTCCTGGGTCAGGCTCATTGGAACTCTAAATACTTTTTTCTTCCAATTTGCAATCCATCTCAGGTGTATGTTGATGAACTGGTGGAGGATGACTATTTATCTATCTGCCGTTCACTCTATCCATCAATACCGGAGTCTATTTGCCAGAAGTTGGTTGAGTTTAATAAACTGTTGTATAAAGATACCATGGACCTTCACAAGTTTGCTCATGTTGGGTCTCCATGGGAATTTAATTTGCGAGATATTCTACGCTCATGTCAAATCATACAGGGTATGTATATTATTCTTTCAACATTTTAAGTGAAGTAAAAGACTTCAGTCTCATAGACTTTTTTCTTTTCCAGGTGCACCAGAAAACTTGAAGCTTGACTGCTTTCTCAACACTGTTTATGTTCAAAGAATGCGCACCAAAGCTGACAGACAAGCAGTCAGAAATTTATATCACTCTGTTTTTGGATCCCATGCTCAGAGAAACTTGCACCCACGGGTACATGTGAATCCTAAGTATTTGGTTGTGGGAAATGTCTCACTCGAAAGGAATTCCTCCAAAGCAACTAAGAAATCTGTGTCTGAGCTTAAGCTTTTACCAGGCCAAAGCCATAGCTTGGAAGCTGTTGTGCATGTTGTCAAGCAGCAGTGGCTATGTATATTAGTAGGTCCTGCATCATCCGGTAAAACTTCAATAGTCAGAATATTATCTCAACTTACAGGCAACGTGCTTAATGAATTGAATCTTTCATCTACAACGGAGATATCAGAACTTCTTGGGTGCTTTGAGCAGTACAATGCTTTGCGCAATTACCGTATTATGGTTTCTCGGATTGAGCGGTATATAAATGAGTACTGCAGCCTGAAATTGAAGATGTCAACAGAGGAGTTTGTTAAGACAGAAGATCTAATGTCTTTATGGTTATTATTCTTAAAAAATATTGGTTACAATTCCCCCACAAATAATACCACTTCATCCATCGAGACGTCGTGGATGCATTATTTCGAGTTCATTTATGACTTCATTAAGGTGATTGAGCGGCTACGTTTTGATGTTGACAAAAGTCTATTATCATGGTCAAGGGAAGATCATAGTGATGAAGATTCGGATGTTGACAAAAGTCTGCGAGTATCATGGTCAAGGGAGGATCTTAGTGATGTTTTAAAAGAGATCAAGAAGTGGGATGAAGATTATAAGGGAAGGCGATATTCCAGAAAATTTGAATGGGTTGCTGGCCTACTCATTAAGGCCATAGAAAATGGAGAGTGGATAGTTTTCGAGAATGCAAATCTCTGCAACCCAACGGTCAGTACACATTTCATTCTCCCATTTATTGATTTGTGCTCTTAACCTCAAGTAGGAAATATAATTTTTAATCCTTTCATCTGCAGGTTCTTGATAGGATTAATTCTTTAGTCGAGCAGTCTGGTGAGCAGTCCGGGTCAATCACGATTAATGAGTGTGGATTGGTGAATGGGAAGCCTCTGATCTTGCGCCCCCATTCTCATTTCCGTATGTTCCTTACTGTGAATCCTGCCTATGGTGAAGTATCCAGAGCTATGAGGAATAGAGGGGTTGAAATTTTTATGATGCACCCTTATTGTCAACTTGATGAAAAATTTTCTGAGCATCCCTTTGAAACTGAGCTTGAAGAAGTCAAAAGGTTTGTTATCATTTCTGGGATCCCTATTGGTCGCTTGGTGAATAAAATGGCTGAAGCTCACATCTACGCAAAACATGAAGGCGCAAAGATTCATGTTAGCATTACAAATCTTGAGCTTTCTCGGTGGATTCAATTATTCCAGCGGCTTGTCACAAATGGTAATCAGGCTTTATGGAGCCTTCAAATTAGTTGGGAACATACATATCTTTCCTCTTTAGGTGAAGGCAGTGGGAAAACTATTGTTGCAAGAGCCACTCTTTCTTATTTGACCCTGAGTGAACTCTCAAGGTTTGATTCCCGCCAAGATAGTTTGTTATGTACCCCTGGTGGGTGGCCATCTCACTTAACACTCAGAGATTTTGTATGTTACTCTAGGGAGTCAAGTGTCAGGCAGAACTGCATATATGTTGAGTTCCTTGGGGTTCTTCTGGCTTCATGCTCTTCCAGTGCTACTGTTACTGCTTTGGTGCCTTTGTTTGACATGAAGAGAATCTATGCTCTTATATTTCCTAAAGAATCAATGCCAAAAAGTTTTAATGACCCAATAGAGTTTAACTCTACATTAGTTAGGCAAATGCTTATGTTTTCTGCTAATTGGACAGTTGAGCAGGCTGTGGAAAGTGATTTTGAGATCTACCTGCTCTGGTTTGAAAAATTTAAGTCCCAAATTCGGCAATCCTTCTTCTCTCACTTCATTGACGTAATGAAGAAAATAAGGCAACACCCTATATGGAATCAGATTCTCCAATGCAGACGTGAGCTTATAGAAGATGGTGCTATTGATGAAGAACAAACTCCAGTTCCAGTTCTTTCAACTGCTCTAGTATATTTGTCTTCATCAGGCACTGGGCTTAATACTGGTTCCCTACTAAAGAAGTCAATTACTGCTGAAGGCCTTTTAAGACGTAGTCTCTATCAGAGGGCATTGGAGGGGGAGTTCCATTACAGTGAGAAAACGAAGGTTTTTCAACCCATATTAGAATCTCTGCAGACTGTGGAGGAGAAAGTGCTAGATCTGCTTGTTGAGTCACCTTTGTTTGATGATTTGTTTCAACTGTATTCGGAGCTTTTTGATCATCATCTAATGTTGTGGAATGGTGTAATTTCTTCATGGTCTGAATGCTTGGTAGTCTCTATACGTGCTCTGCGAAAGACTTTTACTAAACTTGAGAAACATTTCCCTGAAGTAGACAATTTTCTGGTTAGTTAATGATTTTAGATATCTCTGTAGTTTGGCACCTATTTTTTCTGTTCATGCTATTGCTTTATTCTATATAATATAATCGTATTTTACATGTATCACAGATGAAGATACAGAACTTCGAAAGATGGAGCTGGTCTTTTTGTTATGACAAATCATTGATGTGGGCTTATGGTGGTCATCCACCTTCACCTCCAAATGAGGATGTATATATGAAGTACTCTCAGGTTCAAAATTTTTGGGAAAAATCTTGGCCAAGGAAGACAAATTTAGAAGAGGTGGGTCATATTGAAGGTGTATTATCTATCAACCCTGTGCTTCGTTCCCTTTCTTTGGAAGGAATTTCATTGTCATCATATATGGTGGGGAAAGATAGAGAGAATGATCTCTCTGTCCAGAAATTGGAGGGGATGTATCAGGATCTTATGCAAAGGCTCCACTTTGAGAGAAGCAAATTGGCGGAGATTGTTAGAGCTACTGACCAAACTAATTTTGAGGCAGATATGCCTGCTTGTTGCAGCTTTTCTCCAGATATGTTTTGCAAAAAAGCCGTGTACAATACGTGGATAGAAGCAGTACCACTTATTGACTCAACGAGTTTCTTCCTCGATACAGAAGTAGTTGAGAAGTTATCGCAGGTTGCATTGCTTGATGTTAAGGATCAATATGCAGCCTTATCTGATTTGTCATCCCTTCTAAAATCTGCTCTGAGAATGTCAAGTAATTTCTCATCCAGGCCTCCCACTGATTTTTGTCCTCATCAAAAAATCCTGTGGACCGTTGGTGCAGGGGCTGAGATGGAACCAAAAGAAGGGGAAATTTCTAGTTTTTCCCTTGAAATGTGGTTAAAGTGGCACAAATTTTTATGGGCTTCCACTGGTAATATGGTGTACTCAAATGATTCTGAGAATCAACTCCCAGTTTGGCTCTTTAAACCTCTGAAGATGTTAACTGTTGACCGGATTTCACAGGGTACAACTGCCATCAGACATTACTTTGAGCACAGATTTAAACTTAAAGTTACTTCGTGCACTCTTTGGGAAGATAATACAAAAATTACCAATGAATACGAATTCCTTCTCTCTGCTGCTCAGAATGTCTTCAAGAGTATTATACATGCCCATCGCAAATCATTTTCAGATGAAATCTATGCTCAAATCAAGTCTTGTTTTTACTCCAGTTCTGAAAGTATCATGACCAAAGAAAATTTATCTGTTTTGATTTTTCTGCTTGCATCCTCTAAACACCATACATTTTCTTCATTGCTTGATAATTTCATTAAACCAGTGTTACGCATACTTTATGAAGAGTGTGTCATTAGCAAGTCCTTTGGAACTGTGGGGTGTGCATGGTTATTGATTGGATGCATGCACTACCATCTCTTGATTTGCTCTGATGATTTGGACCCTACTGTGAAGTATTCCATCAAGTATAAGCACTTAATGGAGAGGATTGCATCACTTGAGCTTGAAAATGAGGTAAGGGAAACTTGTGTGCGCTTATCTGGGTGTTTCCAGCTAACGGAAATTGATAGGAAGAAGAAGTGTCAAGAACTTCAGGCTGAGGCGAAAAAGCTGTACCGGAAGGTTGTCTTCCGTTCTCATCCTGATAAATTTAAGGAGTTGAAGTATGAATGTGATGAGTTTCGTGAGGAAAAGGTGAGCAAAATACTTGAATGCATACGTGTAGAAGAAACTTCGAGTGAAGTAATAAGGAATCTGCAGGAGACCATTACAAGTTTTATTGAAGGGTTGTCCAGGAAGTACCCCTCGTACAGTGATATAGTTGAACCCGTGCAGGTTGCACTGTATGAGATAAAACTAGGATTGTCGCTCATCAGAAGTACTTCTTGTGAAAAAACCTTGAAGACATCAAGATATCTGAATATCGAATCCACTCTCGCTTCAGTTCAGTCATTTATGAGATTTCCAGGAGGCCCGCCAGCCAAAGCTGTTTCGGTTGATGCATCCAGTTGGCAGTCGAAACTTTCATCCTCTGTTGTCAAAATGCCAACATATATTGGGAGAGAAGACTGGACTTTATTGGAAAAGCTTCTACTTCCATCCAGTAATAATGTCCATGCTGAAGAAACTGTCTCGGCCTTGCAACTGAAGACGGATTTCCTAAAAAATTTACTGTTGAAGGCTATGCACAATATTTTAATTGCTCATTTTATGGATAATGAGTCATTTGAGCTTTTTGATGAAGTATTTGCTGAGTTTGGAAAGTCTTGGATGCCTATGAAACTTCAACTGAAAGATAAAGAAAACAGTGACTCGCAACAGTTCAAATTCAAACCACGGGCTTTCAGGATAGAGGATATAATTGAAGTTGATTTATCAAGCCTGAAGAACTCCATCGCAAATGAGATTTTATTGGAGTGGCAAGAATCGCTCCAGGATGAAGTATCTGATGAAGTGACTAATAAAGAGTCTGTTGAAACTCCTGATGATTGGCATTTCTTGGAGGGATCCTTACTCAGAGATATGGTTGACATCTACAATAAGATGTTTGGTACAATGAGTTCGAGTATCAGACAGCTGCAACCATCTGATGGGGAACGGGAATCTTCTTTCGTTGGCTCTTACAGGCTTGGTGTTAGAATGATTGAAGGCCTTGAAGGAATATTAACATCTGGATTTGATGTCAGGCTTTTGCCTGAACATTTGTTTCTTATTTGTTTGGAGCATGAGCATAAATTCAATTTGCCATATAAATCGTCTCAGGAATATAACTTCTACAAAGATCCAAATGCCCATTCCATGGCCAAGCTAGTAGGGCTTCTTGTAAATCTAAAACGGAAGATTATGTTCCTTTTAAAAGAGTGGGACAGCTCTGATGCTCTTCAGAGAGTCATAGATGTTATTGACATGGTCTTGGCTATACCTATGAGCACCCCACTTGCGAAAGCTCTTTCCGCTGTGGAGTTTTTGCTGAACAGAGTTACTATGTTACAGGAAACAGTTGCAAAGTTTCCTCTTTCTGATGAACTTGAGCCTATTTACATTTTGTTGTCCTCATGGTATAAGTTGGAGTTTGGATGCTGGCCTGCTTTAGTTGATGAAGTCCATACTCAGTTTGACGTGAATGCTGGGAAGTTGTGGTTTCCATTGTACTCAGTGCTAAGGCGTACCAATTCTGCTGATACTGGTGCCTATATTCAAGCTACAATCCAGAGCTTAGAGGATTTTATCCGCATGTCCTGCATTGGGGAATTTAAAAAGCGTCTTCAACTTCTTTTAGCTTTTCATAGACATATTCATTGTGGTCAAAGCAGGGGATGCAAGAATCCGTTCCCTTATCCGGCAGAAACTAAAAAAGTTCTCTATAATACATTTGGATTCTATATGCAATTCATGCCAATGTTAGTTCTGCATATTCCCTTGATCAATCATTTTTCTTTTTACATTATAAAATTCTGATGGTAATCTTTTTTCATTCCAGAATCACCAACCAGATAGAAACGAATAGAAGAAGTATTGAGCAAGAGTTGAAAAATTTTGAGAAGCTGTGTCGTTGGGAACACATTGACAATTACCTGGCTGTTGAAAGATTTAAAAAAACCAGGCAGAAACTTAAGAAGATCATTCACAAATACAGTGTATGTATAAATTCTTGATTTCTTGTCTTGTTTATTTTTTCAGATTCCCATTAGACTATTTAATTTCTAAGATTTTCAGTATACTTCAGCGTTGGACATTTCTCATTTAGTTGCCAATTTCCAACTGAAGGGTTGCTTACCTTCTACTCATTTACTGTTTCTATTCCCGTTATGCCTATATCTAAAAGCTTTCCCTATTTGCTTATGGATTTGCTTGACGAATACTTCCCCCAGACTGGTTAATCCGATGTTTTTACCATTGATGAGCTTCCTTTTTGTGTTTTCATTTTTCTCTCCCCCTTATTTTGGCTTTTATTTTCGCATTTTTTTGCAATTTTTTCTTGTTTAAAGTTCCTAGTAGTAAGAAAAGCGGAAATTTATGGTGCAATATGTTAAGATTTGTTGTAATTTGGAAATCTTGTTCTGGCCATAGTGCCTGATATTTTATCTTCATGGATTAATCTCAACTGGCATTTTGCAGTGTACTCTAATTTTTAATATCTATTTGGATTTTGGATGTAGCATGTATTGTTAACTTTGACTCTTGTTTAAACTAGATTTATAGCATCACCTTATTGTAGTGAAGTGTTTCTGTGGTCAAATAACATACTAAATTAATGTTTAAGAGTGCGCTCTCTTGGTGCAGGACCAACTGAATCAACCGATTATGATCTCTCTAAGTCAAGAAGCAGCACGAAGAGGTATAAATGCCCAACCTTTGCCAGGATCAAATCTGCTTGAAGTGTCTCGCCAACATAGTCTCATTGATGTCGGTGATCAGATTGAAGTTCTTAGATCTAACAGGTCACCATGGCCTTCTGCTCTTATTATTTCCCCAAAAATACGAAGACAAGAAATGAGGATCTTCCATGTTTGTTTTCTGGCTGCTCTATTCTTTATTGATCTAATGGTTTACATATTTACTCTTGTTTCCTTTGCTGAAGGTCACCATGGCTTACTGATTGGGAAAAGAAAGTTGATTCTGTTCTTCAAAATTTGCGACTTTGTAACCAAAGTGATATTGCTTGCTTTGGTACTTCCTTCAAAGATGTGAAAGGTCTGTTTATGTTCTCTTTTTAACATTAGTTTTTCTGTTAATACCGATGGAAATTGACACTAAAGTTAACTCAAAATTACACAGGGTTATTATGTACCATTGATGGAAATATACCTACTGGCTTCATTGGCCTGCCTGAAAGAAGGGACCAAATGTGGTTGACAGTTGGAAAACTGTGCAATTTTGTAACAACAGATTGTAGTGAACTTTGGACTGATGAAAAGAGAAGTTTGGGTAAAAGAAGAGTTTTTTCTGATCTTTTGAAGCTCTTGAGTAGCTATGGACTTACTAGACACAGAAAATCTAATGTGGAGGTAAAAGAAGTTGCAAGTGTTTTAACTAAATTGTGAATCTTTCTTATGTCTGTTGCTGACTCATCCGTAGCACCATTAGCATCTGTTGTCCCTCATTCCAATTCAATTCTCGCTCTTCCTCTTGGCGTATCTGTCTTTCATATTTATTTTTTGATTTATTTATTATTATGTGGTGTAGAATGAGTCCGGGGTGAACCAAAATTCTTGGGTCCTCCAGCCATCATATGACCTACAACATCTACTGATGGCACCAGACGCGAACTCCTCTGACGACATGGGTTCTTGTGGTCTGGAAACTGAATGGAGATTCGCAAACCAGTACTACTTTAAGGGCATTGCTTCTGTCCATGATTTGCAGCAGATTTGCTCAAACTTCCATAAAGATTTTACTCTTGAACAGGTAGCTAGTGTATACTTCTTCTGTCTTTAAATACCTGATTTAGCTTAAACCTACCCTATTAAAGAGTTCGAAGACTAGAAGATCTAAGGTATGCTCCTCTATCCTATTTGAAGATAGGGTCATTGTCCATTTAAAGGAAATCTAATTTGGATTTACATTTTAGTTCAAATATTTGGAGGGAAAATTTATGTGTTTGTGAGTTGAATTTGAAAATTTTATTAATGTTTGTGCCGTCAAATGTGCCCATCAAGGGATGGAGGTTGTATTTTCAACGAGGGCCCGACTTCTCAACCAATAGAAATGAAACTAGGAGACAAAACAATAAAATTAAAAGAATTTGAAAAGTCAAAGCAAAAGGTTGCATTGAGAAAGTAAATGATCTAATAAGATTTTCTAAACAATCAATTATTTCAAGGTTGATAGAGGATTTGATTTTCTAAGTCTTTTTAGCAACAGTATTAGCCATGATTTGGGTTTGGGTCCTCTACAAACATGAATACTATATTTTCAGATTTACAGAAAACCTGAAAGATTCTGTCAACTGAACTGACCAGTAGAATCTTAATTTTGGGTTGTGAAATTAAGATTTGGCTCTTATCCAGTTAGATAACTAAATTTTTCTTACTGTAGTTTACTCTCGTATTCTAAGTATTCTTTTATGTAATTTGTTGTATGGCTACTAGTTAGGTATCTGCTATCGTGTCTACTTCCATTTTCTCATTGCATCTTTAGTTTTCTTCTGTTATGCCATCTTTTTAAAGTAGATTCAGTGGCGATTCTTAATATATTTTGTATGAAGGTACAAAGGGCGGTTTCTTACCTGAACCACCTTATGGAGATCCAACAAGAGCAGAGGGTAGCTGCCTATGGTTTTTCCAATCAACTTAAATGCTTGAGGGAATGCATGTGGCCTTTGGTCAACTTATTTTCAAGCTCTAACTCTATCATTAGTTTGAACTGTGGTGAATGCTGTTATACCCAGAAACAGCGTGCCTTTCTGCAATGCATGTGGCAGCAAAAGGTATGCTGATGATGAATCATGACAAGTGTTTTGCTATATTTGGTGGTTCCAGGTTTATTGATCTTCCTATTATTATTTCAGCAACTGCTTGATAGTTTGTTCATGATGATTCATGATGAGTGCTTGTTGCTGCAAAGAGTTGAGGACCATCATCTGGATACATGTGCAAGTGTGAAGGATGCAGCAAAACTTCGCATTTTTATCGAGAAATTTGTTCAAGATTTTAAGATATCTAAGGTACTTACATAATGGATTTACAACCATTTATTTATGTTCTTCTTCATGCTTTCTTATGCATATACCTTAACAGGATTCCTTGGATAGTCATCTCCTGGGATGTGATAGAGTTGTCCTAGTTGATAAAAGGGCTACATTACATCCTTCTGGTGTTACAGAAGATATGATCCAGCTGGTGAATCACAATTTCCATTTGCTTAAGATTTTTGAAGAGAGTGTCCGTGCTTTCTACATGCAAGAAATGAGTGGTGGATCTGTTAAGAGAATACTCTTACTACATTATGATGCCATATTTGAAAAGGTATACA
Source organism: Lithospermum erythrorhizon (assembly GCA_019722365.1). Taxonomy (NCBI): domain Eukaryota; kingdom Viridiplantae; phylum Streptophyta; class Magnoliopsida; order Boraginales; family Boraginaceae; genus Lithospermum; species Lithospermum erythrorhizon. Next base: position 118,877 of record JADFUC010002401.1, read on the forward strand.
TGAGGTTCAATACTTAGTATTATCTGGATTACCTCATATGCTTCTGAAATCATCGAGAGTTTTACAATTTGTCGTCTGAATTCTAAAAAGAGAAGGAGTGGAATATAAATCTAAGTATTTCTTTTCCTATCATTTTCAGGTTAAGTCAGTTGCCAAAGAACTGAATGCTGCCCTACAAACAAGTTATTCATCAGAAATAATACTTGTACAGTCAAACCATATAGGAGAAAGTACAACTGTGCTTGAAGCTGAGTTTGGCGAAGCAGTGAAGAGAATATATACTCACATTGCAGATGCATTTTGTTGGGTAACCTCACGGGAGAATGTTAGTGTATCATCTAACGAGTCCTTAGGAAATATAACTCTTTGGACGGATCAATTTGAATCTGATGTAGCAAAGCTGAAGTTGAGTTCCATCACCGATGAACTAGAAAAGATTATCCTTGATGTGGTATGTATTCACCCATTTTTTTCTAAATCAATCTGATCAATTTTATGTATGTTCTCTCACTCATCCTATTTCCTCAGGGAAAGCTTTTCGATTCTCCTTCCATAGGAATTTCCATTCAAGGGCATCTAAAACAGTTGTATTTGTTCTTGGATACGATTCTGGCTCTGAGTGATGGACTTTTGCATGATTTCTTGATCATGCATAGGATGGTAAGTTTTTATGCTAGTTCTACCGTTCTGTCTTATAGAATGGTAAGCATTTTCTCAAAGGGGACTAGGACATACATGTGAAAGTCCGTCTCCTTAAATAGGAAATAACATAATTTGTAAATTAGGCAATCTGTGTTGTGATGAATGAGAAAATGGCAATCCATTCCTTTCTTGTATTAAGAAGGCACTGAAAGATTCTGCAAATGTGATCTGTGTCTAACATATTAAGAATAAGTGAAATATATTTTTATAATGTTGAGAAGATTTCTAATATGGTGAGAATATTTGTTTTCTACAGATGTCTCGTATAACTCTTGTACTTGCGGACAAACTTGCTTCCTTGTTTGCTAAAGGATTTGGTGTTGTGGATGATGACCAAGCTGGTGGAGGTAGCCAAGAACAGTCAAAAGATGCATGTGGAATCGGCCTTGGTGATGGTACAGGTCTTAATGATGTTAGTGATCAGATAGAGGATGAAGATCAGCTTGTTGGATCTTCTGTAAAGGCATGCATAATTTACATGCAATTACTACCTCCGACCCAAAAAAGATAATAGTCTAGTTTGATTTTCACTGGTCAAATTTAAAAAACTTCGCAGCCTTAACTGACACACGCAACTTTTCTTTTTATTTAAATCAATTATCATATTAACAGTAAAGTATATTGAAAATACTATCTTTTAATGAATTTTCGTTTATACAACATATACAAAAATACTTGAGGCTGTATTTAAATAATCAACCTCGAAAAATCAAAACTAGACAATCCTTTTGAATTGGATGGATTATATCTTCCTAGACAGCATTATTATTTTGGCAGCCTTGTTTATACACTATCCTTTTCATTTGCAGCAAAATGAAAACCAAGATGCATTAACTAATACTCCAAGTGAAAATGTCAAGGGTGTAGAGATGGGTCAGGATTTTGAAGCAGATACATTTAGTGTCAGTGAGGACTCGGAAGATGATGACTCTGTTATAGATGGAGATCAGCAACTGGAGTCTGATATGGGCGAAGTTGGAGCTAATGGTGAAACAGTTGATGAGAAACAATGCGATAATGAAGATGATGAAATTCTCAAGAGTACCAATGAAAAACATGAATCCACTCCATCAATGAAAGACTCGGGTATTACTGATATGGAGCTTCGAGCCAAGGAAGATATTGATGGCACTGATGATGCACAAGAGCGTAATCCACAGATAGAAAAAGAGGAAGTGGGAGGTGAAGGTCCTGATGATATGAATGATGACAACATAAATAAAGATGAAGCTTTAACAGATTCAACCAAATCAGAGCCAGATAAGCAAACTCAAAATTCTCATGAGGAGAATGGAAAGGGTGAACCACAAAGTATAGAAGAATCTATGGAAGGTGGAGATGATGGTGACACAGAACCTATGGAATGTGATGGACCGGAAGATGTTGATTCTGTGGAAGAAGATGCACTGGAGATGCAAGATGGCTCTGCAGAGAATGAGAAACATGAGGAGATGTCCAATTCAATGGATGAAACTTCTGATGCAGTTGAGACTGATAAGTTAGAGGAAAATGGTGACAGAGCCAATCAAGAATGTGATCAAGGAAACAACAGGAAGGACATCAAGGAACAAAAGAAAGATCAGCAATTTGGCCCTTCCAGTCTTCCAGAAGATAATGTGCAAAATGTCAATCAATGTGGTACACAGCCAAAAGATGATTGTGAGGCTGCTAGTCTCCAGGATCTCTCAGCTGAAGTGATGAATGGGGAAGGTGGTGAAGACCATCTTGCCCCTCTGAGCGGCGTACCTGATACATCTAAAAATGAGAACCTGAGAGCTGATAACTCTCAAGGAAAAAGGACAAGCAAACAGTCGGGAACTCCATTGCTCCAAGAGGAGTCTTTCCCTGTTAATATGCTGCCCAACCCATGTCGTAGTATTGGGGACGCCCTGGATGGATGGAAAGAAAAGGTTAAAGTATCCTTTGACCTTGAGAAAAGCAACATGCAAGAATCAGATGATATGATGGATGAGCAGGCGGATGAGTATGGTTACACGGCTGAATTCGAGAAAGGGACAGCCCAAGCGCTTGGCCCAGCAACTATAGAACAAACAGAGAACAATGTGAAAGGTAGTGACTTGGATAAAGAAAGTGGAGTAGCTGACAGGGAAGACCACGTTACTGAAATGGAACTTGACAAGGAACCGTCTCAGACTTGTTCTATTAGATCTACTTTGAATTTTCACAACGATATTGAAAGGTTGGATCAGATAACAAAGCAAGAAAATGAACCAGAAGGATTTCCAACAAATCATGAACCCATGTTGTCCGATTCTTCAGCAGTACCCGAAAGTTTTGTTTCCATGAAAAGCTATCACTCCGATGAGCAAATGCAGATGGACCAGCTGTCTATTACGGACAATGAAATGGGTAAAGCCAATGTTTTTGATGTGTCAGGCGGCATGGGAGATGCTGCTGCCTCTTTATGGAGAAGATATGAACTGACAACCAGTAGGTTGTCCCAGGAGCTAGCTGAACAGCTGCGTCTGGTCATGGAACCTACCTTGGCTAACAAACTTCAAGGAGATTACAAAACTGGTAAACGGATTAATATGAAAAAGGTACGCAATATTATAATATCATATTTTACAGGATTTGAGTATTCCAGAGGTTTACTGATGTCATTTTGCTTCCAGGTAATTCCGTACATTGCCAGTCATTATCGGAAGGACAAAATATGGCTTCGGCGTACCCGACCTAATAAACGTGATTACCAAGTTCTCATAGCTGTGGATGATTCTCGGAGCATGTTGGAGAACGGTTGTGGGAGTGTTGCTACAGAGGCTTTGGTGACAGTTTGTCGTGCAATGTCACACTTGGAAGTTGGAAATCTCGCTGTTGCCAGCTTTGGGAAGAAGGGTAACATTAGGTTACTACATGATTTTGATCAGCCATTCACTGGAGAGGCTGGGATTAAGGTTAGTGTGGTGGACAAGGCAATTTTTGTTGTTTTTTGGGTTTTCTCCTTGCTTTAATGAAAGAAAAAAGTGACCACATTTTTTCTCGGAAATATTGAGAAGTATCTTAATTATTGACCTTTTTTTGTTGACAGATGATTTCAAGTTTGACCTTTCAGCAAGAGAATACTATAGTTGATGAACCAGTGGTTGATTTGTTGAAATACGTGAACAATAAACTCGATGATGCCGTGATAAATGCACGGTTACCATCTGGGGATAATCCTCTCCAGCAGTTTGTTTTGATTATTGCTGATGGCCGTTTTCATGAGAAGGTTTTTACTTCTGCACTCTTCTTTGAGAATCTTCATTTTTCGCCCTCGTTTTGCATTCCTTTTCTCTTATCTCAATCTTGTTTTCTTTTGCTATAGGAAAATTTGAGGCGCTATGTGAGAGATACATTGAGCAAGAAGCGAATGGTAGCATTTTTACTGCTGGATAGCCCTAGCCCTAAGGAGTCCATAATAGATCTAAAAGTATGTACTGTCTTTTCATTGTTCCTGTTTTTCGTTCTTTTGAAGTAAGGTTATCCTAACTTCGCAAATTTTACAGGAAGCCATGTTTCCGCGAGGAGGAGGAGTTAAATGGATGAAGTACCTGGACTCATTTCCTTTCCCTTACTATGTTGTTTTACGTGATATCGAGTCACTTCCTCGTACTCTCTCTGACCTATTAAGACAGGTACGTTCGGTTGAAAGAACTTACCAACCACTTCCTTTCTTCGTAATGTGTCATAGTATGAAAACGAGTTTGTTTTGAACTCTTGTTTCTTTCCTGCTGCAGTGGTTTGAGCTTATGCAGCATGAGAAATACTGAACATTTCGGACCATTTCCTAAAAGATGCTTACATAAGACAGCGCGGGGCTTGAAAAGAAGACTTGGATTCGAAAGCCATTCCTCGCCTTTTTCGAGTAATCAAAACAGTTATAGGAACTAATATTTCGCCCACATTACAAAATGTAAAGGGCGTTGCATTTTTGCCGTGTATATTGTATAGTTATATAGCTCTTGCAAGAAATGTTGTATGTGAATTAGTGGCATCTTTCTTCAATGGCAATCCCTTTTTCATCTTCCTTCTTGTTTGTCCAGAACAATGTCAGTTTCTTTGCTCATATTTATGTGTGGTGGTTGTATGCTTCTCCATTTGTGGAATTCGGGAACTACAGATGTTTTTAAGAACAAAGAAAAACGAAGATAAGAGTGACTTTGAATTTTTGTTAAAATTTATGCACAACAAAACATTACTTGAAAATGATTATTTGATAAATGTGAGTATCGCACAATGGAAAATTTGTGTTAATATTTCTATACTTCTGTATGTTTATAAAATTTCAATTTTTAATAATTTATATTTTGATCATTAATAAATCTTTAATAAAAAAAGATTAACAAATAGTAACTTTTCACGTCACGTGAGTCTCTTTCACAATCTAAATTCTGACACACTATATCTATATCTATATTTAAGTGTGAATGTGGTAAGGATGTTTTTTCTATTTTTTGTAAAGACATTTATGCCCTCCAAAATTCTCTAATTACTAGACATTAATTCACAAATAGTAATAATTTAATATGAAGTTAAAGAATTACTACTTTTAATATAATAATTATTTTATGGTTGATAAAAATATCAAGAATTTTTATGTATTGTAATATTATTATTTAATATATTATTATATATTATTATTAAACATAATGAATATTACAATGATATCTTTATGAAGTTATCTCACCATAATAAATAAAATGATATAACGTTAGACTTTATTTAAAATAAAAGCTGACAGATATTTGATTTAACTTATGATTAAAATATGAATATTAATATAACTTCTAAAAGTTTAGATAAAACTCCCTCTTTTTCATTTTTTATTAAGAACATATTGCCCTTCCAACTAAAATATTTCAACTAAAATTAATTATATGTATTTTATTATTATCTTTATTATCATAGTAATTATTGGCTCTATCAAACCTGTATAAAAAATATATGATTTAACTTATGATTAAAATATCTAGATTTATACATCTTCTAAAAGTTTAGATAAAATCAGCGATTCTTTCATTTTTCATTAAGAACATATTGTTCTTCCAACTAAAATTAAGTATTTGCATCTTATTATTATGTTTATTATCACAATTATATTAATCATTAAATTAATAAATGGTGAGAAATACAAAGAGACAAGAATCATTGGTGATACGTAGTAACTTATGCAATTAATTCATTATACTAATAATGTACAATTCAATACAATTAATTATTTTTTGAGAAAAAAAGTTAAACTCTTGAGTGGAGTTACATATGACTCATTGTTATTTGGAGTTGCTAATAATATTCATTACATATGAATTAAATACAATTCAATACATTATACTAATAATTAATACAATTATGATAATGAAGATAATAATAAGTTGCAAATAATTAATCTATATGTCTTATTTAACTTATGATTTAATAAATGTGTGCTAAGAGATGGTTGTTTCTTTCATTTTTTATTAGAACTAAAACTAAATTGTTATTACGAATGAAAATAATTACAATTGGTCATTATATATTTCTCTTTATGACATATTAGTAATAAATATACACATCTACAATTGATTATTAATTAATACTCCATTAGATTCCAATTTACTTGATAAAGGTAAAAATCTTTATTGGGGTGGAGTAATATTATTCAATATCACGCAAAAAGTCTTTTTGTCAAAGAGCGTTTTGGTTAAATCAATGAAAATGAAAAATCTTTATTAAGGACAAAAGTGTAAAGATGAAGATAAAGTTGGGCTGATATCGCTTTGCTGTTGAAGTAAAAGCGGAAATGAAAATTTTTCTTCTACGTGATGATTAAATCGGGCAGAGAGAATATTGAATGAAAATTAAAATATATATTTTCTAATAAAAGAATTATTAAATGTTTTCTTAAGTGATCAATTTAAACATTATCGTTTTCTTGAGATAAATTGAAGAAAAATAATTTATTTATTTGTTATTGTCATTATATATTAATTGCTAGCATGTAACAAGTATACACACATCTACAATTGATTATTAATAAATATTGAATAAAAATTGAATCCTATAAAATAATATATGATGATTAACTTTTATATGAAGACGATTATTCAATTTAGATATTTAATTATATGAATTTATATATATATATATATAGTGACAATTATGATTATTCAATTTAGATATTTGATTATATACATTTATATGTATAGTGACAATTATTTTTGTTTTCGATAATTAGACAATGTTATATAAATATTATTTGTTCATATCACGAAAGTAAAAAACTATTCAATATCTTGCAACAACTTTATTCATCACATATACAATGCTCTATATATAGGAAACATGAATATTACGAGGAGTATTTAAAATATAAAATTAGAAATCAATAAAATATGAAGTAGTAATATAATGTTTAAGTTTTAATAATGACGATTATAAAGTAGAACAAACAAAAAGGCACTCCTAATATTGAAATTCATTACGTTCATTATTAATTTATTTTTTATTACTTGTTTGTTTTCTTAGACATGAGGATTAATATTATATATATTAGAATGTTATTTGATGATATTAGGTGTAACCTATCTAATTAAAGTTATATATCAGTGTGTTTGATGATAAAGTAATTCATAATTTTATATGAAAATAGTTTATTTTATGGAGATAGCTTTTATAAACGATATGAAGATATGCTTAAATATTACAAATAATAAAACTAGAATTCAAGAAAGTAAATTGAACAAGAAATAATAATAATTGAAGCCTTGAGGTATTTAATTTTTGAGACAAATGAAAAAGAAAATGATAATTTTAAATTGATCTTTTTGAGAATTTTAATAAAGAAGTTATCAATGTAGTAATTAGTCAAGTTTATCCTTATCATGGTTTTTTTCGTATTTTTCTATTTATTTGTGTTAAAAAAATTATATAAAATATTTTTCTCTAAATGATGTCGCGTGCAGCCTTGCGTATCGCGCTACTAGTATATTCTAAATGTCTGCTAAAATTTTGTGTTTCTTCCCTTTTGTGAAGACTATTTTACCCTCCACCAACTAATCTAATTACAAAGCATTAATACATATATAATAAATACTTACTTAGTATGAACTAAAAAAATGTACATTAAATAATTTCAATACCTAAATGGTCAAATTAGAGGAAAAATCTATCATTGTATTTTCACATCTTGTAATGCAAAGAAGAATTTTTATTATTTATGATAGGGGGTACAAAATAAAACCCACTGTAAAGGAAAATTATTCGATTATTACAAGTTTTATCAAATCGAAAGGATCGACTATCAGGAGCTATCGGAGTCCACTAGCGTGTCTTTGACGATTTGTGAGATGTCTGAGCATGGCTTGACTTGAGCTTGATTTAGTGCTTTAATAGAGGCTTGACTTGTACTGATTTGATTTGATTTAAGCTTGAGCTTGGTTTGACTTAACCTGACTTGATTTGATTTGGATAGGAGCTCGAGCTTGACTTGACATTAAATGCTTGAGCTCGAGAACGGCCTGATTTGGATAGGGGCTCACAGGCGGTGGATAGATGCCACAGTGGCGATGGACTTGAGGCTGATGCGAACTTGGATATGTTCCGGCGGGGAGCATAGCGTATTCAGGTGTTGGTTGTATAGACAGTCTTGGGTGTTGGACTTGATCTCAGGTCACTTTGGAGCTTGATGGAGCACTATGAAGTTTGCGGTGTGGGACTTTGTGCGCGTGGTGGGGCTTAGTAGTTAGCAGGATAGTATAGCCTTCAGTGGGACTTTGGGATTTGGTGTTTCTTTTTTTTGTGGGTGGTATGTGGAGCACGAGGCGTAGTCTTTGATGAAACTTAGTGCCTTGATATGACACTTGATTTGGGATATGACTCAGAAATTTTGTATGGAGTGATAGCAAGAAAGTGTTAAAGAAGTGTTTGCTTTGCTTGTAGTCTGTGACACTTAGCGGCTTGTTCTTTGTGAAATATGACCACGTGGGACTTAGTGAGATTTGGCACCAGCTGTAACTTGATTTAAGCTTTGAAGTAACATCAACACAGAGCACTGCTACCCAGCTTGATGTAGTAGGCACATTTGTTTGTAGAGTGATGATGGGTATATGTTTATTCTATATGGAATTTTGATAGATCAGACACACGAAATTTATCGAGTGTTCATCAGAAGTTTTAGGAATAATCGGGGCTACGCGGCTTAATCTTGAATATTCGAAAGCAGTTCTTGAGAAACTTGCGTCGATTCTCGTGAAATTTGTGAGCTTGAAGAATTATTGTGTTTGTGCGATAATGTAATTTCGTCTTTATTTTGGCCACTGGAGGGTGTTTTCCGGCCACCGCGTGGTGTTTTGCTGGCGGTTTTAAAGATTTAACTTAGAAATTTCATAGATCGTTCTCTATATTTTCTCAGGGGTTTTGTGTATATTTTTTGGTGGTGGAAGTGAATGAAGTCCTCTAATTTTCGGCCAAAATGGGGGGTATTTATAGGTTTTAAAGACTCGAATGCTCGGCTTGATTGTAGATTTGATTTAAAGGTGGATCGCGTCTTGTCGTTGAATTTTTAAACGGCTTGTCTGGGCCGTCGGATAATTTAAGGTAATTTCTCTCCAAGAAACCACTTTGGGCGCCTATTTCATATAGAGAAGGATTCACGGATTAACTTTTAGGTCGGCGTGTTTTATGTGACCACGGACCTTTCGGGCCTTGATTTTGCGCCATCTGACTTGGGAGTCTTGATTTTGGACCACGTAACTCACAGCATGATTTTGAACTTGACAGGTCTTGCATTTTAAATCCCGTGGTTTGTAGATTTCTTCGTTTTAAGCCCGTGGCCTTGAACATCTCGTTCCGCCCGATTTTTAATCAATAAAAATTAGTGTTTTGAGGCTACAATAATTTTTAATTTGACATTTAGTCTTGAGGTTGTTTCACGGAACCATTTGAGTTCAACTTTAGGGTTAATTAATGTAGAAACCCTTATTTTTCTTCGATTAGCTACAGGGGGCGATTTCAGGAACCTTTGTTAAATTAGGGGTTTGATTTGAATTTAGGGTTTGTCGAGAACCACTAATCGACGCGTGACATTTTTGGTGGCTCGTCGCCCAATTAATTTGATTAATTTGTCTTAATCAATTTAATTATTTTTTGATAAATTTTCGATGTCTACACATCTTTCTATCGTTTTATTCTAACATATTTTAATAAAAATCTATATTTGTTATGGTAGAACAAAATATTATGGAAGTAATACAATAAATTAGAACCTAGACATGACAAATACAATATACATTATAATGTTCGACAACACTTTGTGTGAAGACTGAAGACCATTTTTTCTTTCACCAACTAATCTAATTACAAAGCATTAGACACATATAATAAGTACTTACTTAATACAAACTAAAAATTTCTACATTAAATAATTTTAATATTTACATGATTAAATTAGATGAAAGTCTATCATTTTATTTTAATATTTTCAATTATTTTATTCTAATATTTTAATAATAATCTATATTTTCTATGGTACAACAAAATATTATGGAAGCAACACAATAAATTAAAAATCTCTAAAGATAAAAAATATATATTATAATATTAGACAACACTTTGTACACATATAAATAAAAGGGTAATATATATTATAAAAAAAAATCAAAGTGTAGTTACAGGAAGCATTTCTTTCATTTATGTTAAAATACTTTTATCCTTCACCAACTAATCCAATTACAAAGTACGGATATACAAATAGTACTTATTAACATGAAATAAAACTACTATATTAAATAAGTTCGATAGTTATTTTTTGTATCCTAATATCTTTTTAATAAACATATATCTTTGTTTCAGTACTACAAAATATTATGAGATTAATACAATGGATTGTGAGTATTTAGTGTAATATATAGAGATTATAATGTTACACACTTATATAAAAAGCAAAATTGAATAAAAAACTATGTTTAAATCTTATACTTGTGATCAAACTAGATTGAGGTTCTTAAAGGAACAATTAGTGGTTCATATATAAATATTTAATGAATGATTGTTGTACTAATATATAATTTCATACGGCATATTATTTTTAATTCAAGAGAATATAAATTTTATTTCAAGTATGATAATATTTAAAGTATTAAAGATAACAAACTTTTAGATACTCCTGTAAAAATCAAGTTATAATTTAATATCAACTTTAAAGAAAAAGAATATTTATAAGCTATTAAAGAAATAAGATATATAATTAACAAGTAGTAATTATTACGTGGTATGAAATTAGTAGTATGTCCCAAAATTGTGATGCTTTCTAATGAAGCTGATGCTGCCACGTTAACATTGTAATGCAACATAAACAGAACCACATTTCTCAAACATGTTCATGTAATAATCATCACCTTAATTAAACAAAAACCAATAAAAAAATGGCATTAAGACATGCAGCAGCAATTGGAAGAAGAACAAATACAACGTTGTTTCTTTCACGCTCTCTTTGTCCCAAAACAATTGTCCATCATGGCTCTGCTTCAAGCCTAATATGTCGACCAATACCATTAACATCTAATCAAATTAGTAAGATTTTTGTACATCAAAGCTGTTTTCGAGTTTATACTTTGGTTTTCTTGAAACCATTTGGTTGGATCAAATTTATGTGTTTTGTTTTTGAGTTTATGATTGTGGTTACACTTTGGTTTTCTTAATACCATTTTGTTGGATTAAATTTATGTGTTTTGTTTTTGAGTTTATGATTGTGATTATGCTTTGGTTTTCTTGAAACCATTTGGTTTGATCAAATTTATGCGTTTTGTAACTTATGTTTTTAGTTTATGATTGTGTCATTGTGATTACACTATGATTTGCTTGAAATCATTTATGTTGTAGGATTGGAATATTCTGTTCGATCAATTAGTGGGACAACAACTGTGGAACCTGTAGCTCCTAAGAATGAGAATGAAGAGAAATCACCAGAAAATTGGAAAATTAAGATGCTTTATGATGGTGATTGTCCACTTTGTTTGAAAGAGGTATGCAATTTTGGGTACCCTTTTTGCTATATTTATGGTTTTGTTTATTTCTTGTTGTATGAAGAGGCTTTTTTTACTTGTATATTGAATGTAATGATGTGTTTTGGATTGTTATTGGAAATGATGTTACTTCTTACTTGTTAGGTTAATATGCTGAGGGAGAGAAATAAGCAATATGGAACTATTAAATTTGTTGATGTTAGCTCAGATGAATATAGTCCTGATGAAAATAAGGGCCTTGATTACAGAACGGTATGTTCTCTCCATACTTTTCTATCTGTTTTGTGTTTGAAAGTGGTTAGTAATGATCATTCACGATTTAATTAGTGATTTGTAGACTGCCATTTTTGTTGTTCTCTGCTTGGTCTATAATATTCTATGCATTGTTTGATATGTATGGCTATATTAGTTTAAGGAAGATGGATATTCTGATTCTTGGGTTAAACTTGGAGGGGAGGTGGTGTTTAGAGCTCAATGTGTTGTCTCATTCATGCATATCTAGCTATAAACTATGAACTTAATAGCTTCTTGAGTTCATAGTTTTCGTCTAGAAATTATACGATGTACCATACTAATCGCTAGCTATGCAGGCCATCTAATAAGCGTAATCTAATTGAAGTAGTTGAATGTAAACAAATCCTCTATGAAGTTATGTAGTCAATATGCCAAAATCTTGGTCTTAGTTTTAGACTAACTGTCTTGCTCCTCATTTTCGGTTCTATATACATTATGAAATGATTTGAGCTGTATTTTGGAAAACTGCTAAAGGTAATCCATTGATTCTATGCCCTGAGTGATGCACACCTTTTACATTCAAATTTCTCCTCTCAATACTTAATTTAGATTTGTTTTCCTTTATCCTATTTGTTTAGGTTATGGGACGAATTCATGCAATCATGTCTGATGGGACTGTGGTTACTGATGTTGAGGTAACCTATTTGTTTTAGTTTTTCATCGAGATAAAGTTCTGTTACCATCATAGGATTCAAGCTATCATTTGCAAATTCTTCCCGAGCTTCCCCGTTACATTAAATCATAATCAAGAAACTAGAAGTCAATAGTGGTTTCCCTTTTTTATATATATAAAATAGTTTGCATTTCTATTATTTTACAAATATGAGAAATATTGATCAAAATTGGATGTGTGTCAACCTTGTGTTTAGGCATTCAGAAGATTATATGAAGCGGTTGGCTTGGGATGGATTTATGCCGTTACAAAATATGAGCCCGTAAGTTCTCTTGGTTTTGTAGTTAGAAATTTGACTTGTATAGCACATTTTTTAAACTGGTTTACAAGTAATGCATATAATTCTTTGATTTTATCTTGTTAACAGATAGCAACTCTTGCTAATGCTGTGTATGGCGTTTGGGCGAAATACCGTCTTCAAATTACAGGTGGAGGTTTCTTATCTTTCTGAAATAATTATCTGTACTCGGACTTCTTCAAGGTGGTGGGTGTAGTGCTAAATGTATATGCATTTATTTGCAGGCCGGCCTCCTTTAGAGGAAGTTATAGAGGCAAGAAGGAAAAAGGTATACCTTCTATGATAATTTCTCTTAATCTTTGTCCAGTTTTTCTCCTTTCATGTTTCTCTTTGCATATCGGTTTTTAACTATATTTGTTGAGTAGTTATGGTAAAAGCTAAATTAAAGCAACAAGAACTTAGGGAGAGATTCTCTGATGATTGGATTGTGGGAGATTATAAACTAATAAAGGTTCCCATTCTTAGCTTGTAACTTCCTTTTAGCTTGTAACTTCAACAAAAATCATTTTGAAGTAGTTGGAAACTTTAACCAGTATGATAACTCTGGAGAATGATATTATAGTATTATGCCTACAAACTATGATATATTGGGATGTAATCTTCTATTGAAGATCATCTATGTTGTTATAAGTGTTCTGTTTGTTGCAGGCGGAAACGTGCAACAACAGTAAGATCTGTAAAATGTAATCCTCTGGCGTAAGTGAAGCCGGTGAAGGCGACGATTCTTAGATACGAATAATGGAAACCGGATATCTACATTTGATTCACCAAGCTTAGATCCAATTTAGTATAGTGTTATATTATTCACATACAAAAGTTTTGGCCATAATATAGTAGTAGAATGCTTCAATGTTATATTTGGCCATTTAAAACTTTTGGTTTGCATTTATACAGATTTCTTACTGTGCACATGTTCAACTCTGTCCATTTTTCACAAAAATGAAAGAAATGTTACATTGTATCTGAGATCTTATTCTTCTTTTGTAATTGGTTCTGTTCAATATAAATCTGACATGCTGAAATGACTCTCAATGCCTCCACAAGGTTGTCAAAAGTAGTTGCATTTTCTGCATTATGAACTCCAAGGACAAGTAGAAGTAGGCCTTGGATCTTGCATTTCCTTTGTTGGTTACTGTTCCATCAATGTCATCCACAGTCAGAGTCCTTAGTTTGAATGTGCCATCAAACCACTACCCTCCAAGCGTCGACAACACTTCTATAATTCCAAAAGACTCATATAGGCCTATATGTGTACACTTCTAAAAGACTCTATGTCATAATCTGTGTCGATTCTTAAATTCTTTGTATGTCTAAGGTAGGGTTAATAGGAGTGCTTCTTATTCCCTCCATTTTTTTGTTGGCGTTTTTATATATCGATGTGGAACTTTGACTATTAATTATTCTTAAACTATATGTTCAAAAATTATAATAAAATAATATTATGAAATTATTTTCAAAGATGAGTCTAACAATATAACTTTTATATTTATTAAGATAATACTCTCTCCATCCCAAAAAGATTGTCCCATTTGACTTTTATGATCGTAGAAGACACGGCTTAAAGCAATAAGCTCTCTCATTAATTCTACAGTAAAAATTATAAAAAGTTGATATTTCAAAAAATATATATTGAAGCTTAGATCTAACGAAGATTACGCTTAGTATATTATTCTTATCGGCTAATGAGAATTTATGGTCAAAATTTTTAAGTTTGCTTAAAAAATTGAAATGGGACAATCTTTTTGGATGCTAGAGAATAAGTAATTAGTAATTAATTATCAGCTTCGTCTCGATATGAAAAGCATCGAATAAAAAATGGAGGTATGTCGTCGTCGTCATACTTTATACTTGCACATGCGTAAGATTATCAATTGGAGAATAATCAACACATACGTACGGTTTGAGGATGATACATCACATACATTTGACATATATATACTTTATTTAGTTAACTTCGTTTATTTATCTCCAGTGCATGTTTAATGATTCAAAGGTATGCATTGAATAACATAACTATTTTTGCTCAATTTTGCTTGTATAACTTTCATGATTCAATTCACATGAATATGCCTCATATATTATATATTATTAATTTATTACTCCTTTTATCAATATGATTTTCTCATCATATATTTTCAATATTTAATAATTAGTTTTAGTTAAATAATGATATATTTTATATAGAACTATTGTTATTATTATTATTATTATTATGTAGAGCTATTATTATTATTATTATAGGTATTAGTTAAATAACAGATTTTGAGTTGAATTATTAATATTATTATTTAATTTCATATGAATTTATAGATTGGAATCCACAAATCATACCAATTTAACCGACATAAAACAAATAATTGATGATACTATATTGATGATCAATTCGTCAATATATATAGTCAGAAGGGCGTCAAATTAAAGTAATGTTGTATCTCTTTATAAATGATGCGTCTCGATGTCGTATTATATACGTGGACATCATTTTATTATAATTTTATATTATATTTAAAAGTTATAACTATCAAAAAAGTCAAAAGTGGACAATCTTTATGGGATGGAGGTATAATTAGATTTTTTTTAAAAGAAGTGTAACTTTTTGATTTTAGAAAAAGATTTGAATTAAACATAAAAATATATCAAATATTGTCGATTGAATCTAAATTGCATCACCGTCTCCTTTACTAGTAAAGGAAAAAAGAGAAAATGAAGAAGCCTAGAAGTTCATCTTATCACACTTTTATAATGGATCTTGACAAGAAAACTATATGATTAATATATTAAAATATCCTAAAGTATAGTATTATAGTTACATGACGAACCAATGATAAGACAAATATTGATCCCCTCAACAATAAAAAAAAGGGAGTTGCTAAATGTCGGTCTCAAATTTACTAAACGCCGGTCTCAAAAATTGATTAGACTATTATACCCTTGTTATTTGGAATATGAATCAATCACATTTAATTCTTTAAATTTATTTTTTATTTTCATAATCCAATATTTATTATATTTTTTGTTATAACAATTAACATCCCCATGAATCGTATTACTTAACGTAACATTACACAAATAAATAAGATCTCGTCTCGTTAGAAATAAATAAAAATAACCAATAATGTATATAGATCAAAAGTCAAATAATGTTGCACATAACCGATTGAATTTCTTAATTCATTGATTATGAAGCTAAATTTGAAATTGAATATCATGTTTTCTTGAAATAATTTGATGTTTTACTACGTGCCGTAAATGCGATTAAAACTGACATTCTTTTTCATATATTTCCTATACGTGTGAATTTAGTCTCAGTTTGTTGATAAGCATACGTAATGTTATGTGATAATATCATAAAGATTTGTGATGTTAATTGTTATTCCGTATAATTAAAAATGTAGTAGATATTGGATTGTTAAAAAAATATTAAATGTGATTGGTTCATATTTAAAATTATAGGGGCATAATAGTCTAATCAATTTTATGAGACCGGTACTTAGTAATTTTGAAAGAGGCCAAGCGTTTAAGCGACTACGTAAAAAAAATGATTCCTCTCCATCAACATAGTTGGTGCAAAAGATTGTCTGAACCAAAACTATAACGTTATGCAAAAACCAAAGAAGATGAATACAAAATAAAATATCAAGAATCCCATTCAGATCCAACCTTATTCTTATTTAATGGAATATAAAGAAATGTTGCTATATAAACATGAGTCACATGTTCAATTGTAGGAATCATAGGCAAACAGGCAGCAAATCTCCATGTTTGCCCTGAACTAATGGTTTTACGCAGAGTCTTCACCATTAAGGAGATAAATGTTATAACAGTCTTGAAACTAGGATAACAGAATTACGTAAAGGAAATATAGAAGAAAGTAAATAATACCAGAAATTTAACGTGGTATCCCTAACGATGTGTTAGGACTAATCCACGGGCAGAGCCACCAGAAATTTCACTATAATGGGGAAGAAACAGATTACAAGATTTAACTGAAATAGTTGAAGTAATGCTACTAAGGTCTTCTGAAACTTGACTATTTAGTCTGAGAAAATAAACCTATATACTATCGTATATATATAGGCTACGTAAGAGGAACAAAAGGCAAAAGCAGACGATGTGGTAGCAAACATCAAGTCACTTCAACAAATCTCCACCTTGACTTGAATCCTCCGCAGATGTCAGATAAACTTCCCGAAGTGCACCCGAGAATGTACCAGTACGGATGTGCTCGGATAATTGACGGATGTGCAAGATGCGCGAGATGTGGCTGCGCCAGGCGTACCCGGCCACGGGCAACTAACGACTCACGAATATTCGGCAAGTCCGGACAATCTTTGAAAACTTGCTCTGCGGAACCGGCTTCGTAAACATATCCCGGTAGGTTATCTGCCGGTACCAGCTTTGTTTACCTTAATCTCTTATTTTCACCTCTCAGAAAATGATATCGCACATCAATGTGCTTTGTCCTATCATGATGAACCTGATCCTTGGTTAAACATATTGCCTTTTCGGGCTGTCGCGATATATCGCGTCGTGATGCCCAGCCTTGGAATAGTCCTCAGCTTGAATACCCTCCTTAGCGTACGCTGTAGAATTACCGTATACTGCACTCGGTAGTAGACAAAGTCACGAGTGGATTGTAGCGTAGCCACTCGGCTTCAGCAGCAGAACCACCAAGAGTAAAAACATAACCAGTCATAGATCTTCTACCGTCTACATCTCAGCGTAGTGAGTCGAGTATCAGTAAACAACGACTATTACCACCATAACAAAGACCAATATCAGTACCTCGAGATAAATCCTCTTCCGGCTTGCCAATGTTCTTTTCCGAGAATTATTCATGAACTTCTTGTGTATTAACGGCATGTGCAAGATCGAATGCAGTGCAGAGGCCTTAGCGTACATCAAACTTCCAAGCTGCGCTGGTATAAAGGTGCGTTCCATGTAAACTGCCGATGATTGAGGTCTGAAATGCAACGGACAAGCGAGCATTTGTAGAACTCGAGATCTCGATTGGTTTAGCGATAGCCATACCAAATACGGATAGAATCTTCTCAACACCTTCTACGAGATAAGAAAAAGCTGCCGACTTACATCACTAAATATCTCCATTCCCAAAATCTTCTTTGCGGCGCGAAATCGCCGTTTTGAGCTTCGGCGCTAAGTAAACCATGACTTTTGAATATCGAGACCTGGCTATGACTATCGGCATATCGTCTACTCTGAACTAAGTAGATAAAGGAACCATAACCTTGTTGTGGCCAACACAAGCTGTCATATGGACTCCTCGAATACCCGATCTCTGTCATGGCTATCGAATCTCTTATATACCGCGCCTCGAGCTGCTTTAAACCATACAAAGATTTCTTGATACGCAAACATAATCTTCCTTTTACGGGTTCAAAACCATCAGGCTGGATCATATATAATTTCTTCATCAACTCTCCATGTAAGAAAATGTGGCAATCCCAGGCTGCTTTCGAGCTCCAGTCACGATGTGCAACTCTGACAAGCACCACGATAGAAGTGTGTCGACTACGGTGAAAATCTCATTGTATTCAACTCCCTTCCTTTGTGTTGAAACCTCACAGCAACCACTCGCTTTATTTAACCTTATCGGTGACGACCATAACTGCCTTGAAAATCCACTTGCAACAATCTTTCTTCGCGGTGGTGTACAAATTGACTCCCAGTACGATTCTTATGAAGTGATTCCATCTATTCTCCCATGGCAGCAAGCCATTGGGCCGGCACCAGTACCCGATTCACGAAACCTGCGTAAGCGGCTCATGAAGATCAACTTTCTGCGGCTTTTATGCAGCAAGCCAACATATCCTCGTATCCGTACCTCGAAGGAGGTACTCCGTAGTTGCTCTTTAAGGCGATCAAGAGCCAAGCGTGATGTTCATACGGGGAGGATGGAATACGATGTTTACGCACCGATTGTGATTGAGGAAAGAGCTACTACCGCATCGCCATTAACACGAAATCTGCATTAACAAAATAACCCCAACCACATACGCGGGGAATTATGGGTGTGATGGTTGATCTAAACATAAATTCTCATCAAATATTACATTTACGCTTTCAGAATAACTTCGTCTCGGAAGATGACCGTTCTATACCACTTTTCAGCGCGTTACCATAGCCTACAAATATACCTTTCTTTTGCCACTTGGTTCTAAGCACCCTCGTTCGCTGATAATAAGCGGTCTCTGACAAAGACTCGATCCTATAATCGATGGACTTATTAGACCGATTCAATAGGGTTTCGATTAATACGTGTGAGGACAGGTTTATCGAGATAGCGGTACATGTTATTTGCTTGACCAAACATTCTCGTCGACCCAATTTGAGCTTATCTGGCAGAGCTCTCTCGAAGTGTTTGGTCATGCGTTACGCTACACCGTTGGGGTGTACTAGCCGTATGATCTTTTGCTAATCCCTTCCGCCTTACAAAACTCATCAAACTTCGAGCGAGCAATTCCAGACCATTATCGATGCAGCGGCAGCAGGCGCTTTAACTACTGTTTGATTTTCCCACTAAATCTTCCGATCCTTGAAGTGCTTGAAAGCATCAACTTACGCTTCATAATAGGAGCCAGTCATCCTTAAATAATCATCAATCGGCGATAGAAAATACATGTGACCTCCAGATTCAACTCTTGAAGAAGGACCCCAACAATCGGAGTGAATGTGTCTAGTGTACCTTTTGTTCTGTAATTAAGCTTTCGAAATTTCTTTGCGATGTAATTTTCAAAGACACAGTGCTACTTAAAACCCCAAAGTGCTTTCAAGCTTACAGCACCAAGAAGATTGTCTAACCCGAGAATCTACACATCCCTCTCTCACTTATGTGACCAAGCCTCATATGCCACAACTTAGTCATATTATCATTTTTCAACAACAGATGATCTGACGATGTGAGAATCGAGCGTAGCACCTTGTAAGAAGTACAAAGTACCCCGCTTAACACCTTTCAGAATCACCTCAGAACTCCTGCAGACATTTATCACTCCACCTTCACCTCTAAAACTGAAGCCCTTTGCATGCAACGGACTCAGTGAAATCAAATTTTTAGTCATTAGTGGAACATATCTAACATCTTCTAAGTCTGAAGCTTTACCCGTCATGAGTCCTAATTTTGAGAACCTATCGACTACTTTGCAAAAGCGAAGCTGTTGGCCCAGAAATATTACCATCACTTGCTCATAAGTCGAAAACCATTCCCTCTTAGGACAAATATGATAAGATGCTCCAGAATCAAGTATCCACACATCGGTGTAAAATGTGTGGCTATCAGCAACTAATGCTATATCTTCCTCAGATTTTGTACTACTCTCGGCAACAGCAGCAGTACCAGATGCATTAAATTGCCCCTGCCTCTTCTTAGGACAATCGGTTTTCCAATGTCCCTTCTCCTTACAGTAATGACAGACATCCCCTAGTTTGAACCCCGTTTGAATTGTTTCTTAGGAAACTTCTTTTTCCCCTTAACAAATCCCTGATTACTATTGGCGAATAACCCAACAGCTTGAGTATCCAAACTAGAACCACTACAGCTATGTCTCAATTCCCTGTTATGAAGAGCAGCTCTAACTTCTTCTAGAGTTATAGAGTCTTTACCATTAGTCATAGATTCCTTAAAATTTTCATATGATGCCGGTAAAGAAACTAACAGAATTAAGGCAGCATCCTCATCATCAACATAAACATCAATACGCAAATCTAGTAATATCGTATTTAGTTTATCTAAGTGGTCTTTTAAGGGCGTGCCTTCACGCATACGCGGTGAACGACGTTGTTTTGACAACAAGCTTGTTGGTTAAGAGCAGTCATATACAAACTTTCGGCTTAGCCCGCGATCGGCGGTCTCACCTTTCCCGAAGCTTCGTAATCTCGTCCTCGAGAGACAACGGCAACGTTGAATGCCTTCTCCTCCTAAGGAATCAGTTTTCGGGCCGGTGCGGGCGGATTAGCCGTAAAAAGGAGACGGATCCTACCGGCACCAATAATGCCTCGCTTGATTTGCCATAGACCGAAACTATTTCTCCCATTAAACTTATCTACTTCCAAACCTTTACCACCCATCGTCTTCGCCGGATCTGAATCCCAGGCTACGTCTGGAGTTTGTTATAACAGATGCGAAACTAGGATAACAAAATTACGTAAAGGAAATACAGAAGAAAGTAAATAACACCAGAAATTTAACGTGGTATCCCTAACGATGTGTTAGGACTAATCCACGGGCAGAGCCACCAGAAAATTTCACTATAATGGGGAAGAAACTGATTACAATATTTGACTGAAATAGTTGAAGTAATACTCTTAGAGTGCTTACAAAAGCTTTAAAATTTATTTGATCTGAGAAAATAAACCACTATACATTATATATAGGCTAAATAAGAGGAACAAAAGGCAAAAGCAGACGATGTGGTAGCAAACATCAAGTCACTTCAACAATAAATATGAACTCCAATACTCGAACAACATCTTCCATGCATTAAGTCTAAGCGTGGCCATGGCGTAGACGTGCAGCTTAATTTTCGCCCCAGAGGAGAATGTCATCTCTGGAGGGAGAAAACAAGGGTTGGTTATGTAAATTATCTATGTCACTCGAAAATGTTGGAACATAGTCTGATGATGCAATATCAGTTGCCCAGTAATCCATCACAGCCCTTTCAGCATTAGCATCTCCTAGAGTGCTGAAAATAGAAATAGATGTCAAAACATGTAAATTTTGTCTTACATGTGACACAATTATTTGTCCCAAAAAAAGGCAATATAGTTGTTTGCTAAGCATAACAGATCATTGTCCCGAAACACTGCTCAATCAAAGGCGAACAACCCACAGTTGATTCATTCTTAACACATCAATTGAACAATGCAGATGGAATATGTGTTTACCTTGTAGTAGTTCTCTGTTTCTTAACAGCATAAGAACAAGAACTCTCGCTTTCATCACACGAGCAGGAAGACTTGGATGAATGCCCTGCCAGCTGCCTCTTAGTCCTGGGGATATAGAGCTGTAAAAACATTTCCCTTATCAGTATTTCATTTATTATGTGGCCGAAGATTCTATGAATCTTAAGTATGTATGAATTGGAGCAAATTAAAGTTAAAGACCAGGCCAGTTTTAATCTTCATAACGCTTAAAAGCAAATTAATCGACTATGATTGTAGTTGTAATATTCAGTTTAGGTCAATGACTATCTTGTGAACTATGAGCTACATTTCTACTATCATAAGTGAATGAATTCAATTTTCGTACACTAAAAAAATTGAGCTAATAGTCTCCAAATAAGGGAAATAGAGTAGTTCAACCATATATGTACCTTGTCAGCTTCAGAGATCTCTTCAACTGACATATACTGATCCTCCTTATGCATCATCCTCGTTAACTTCCCAACGGTGTTGGACAATCCGCAAGTTTGCTGGAGCGTAGTAGAAGAGTACAGATACATATTTTTGTCGATCTGGCATGATAACACATGCTCAAGTATGGCCTCAAACTTATGCGAATTGCGGTGTTCCTCAAACATCTGGATTATTCAGGAGATAATAGCACTCACCATCAATCGAAGTCCAAATTATATAACGAAAAGCAGATTAAACTAGGCACGTTTGAGCATATAAATAGTCAAAATTAAAGCAAGATAAAAATTACCTGTTTTAGCCTATCATGATAGAGATTGTATTCAACCAAGAAGTCCTTGACAGTCCTAATATTCTTTTCAATTAGTTTCTTAGCAAGAGTACTCTTTTTCCCTATTCCTTTGATTTCCCATATATTGCTAGTCAGCAGCAAAGGTTTGTCCCCTTTGCAAACTGCAAAAAATAAACATAGACCAACTTTGTTTACAGGAAACTTGGAGGTTCAATATGGAAGCCGGAAACCACTTATGCCGATGGAGGGCTATTATAACAAAGTGGAAAGAAGAAATTTGAGTGCCAACATGGTAACAACTTCAGTGAATCAATGAACACCGATCGAAGAATCCCAAGTTGTTATGTAACTTTAGCATACTACAATAATCTGGAACTGCAGGATCTAACCCAAAAAAGCTAAACACATTAGAATTCTTCAACTGGACCAAATAATTAATACTATATACTAACAAGAATGAAAAAAACTTACATCCTGAACATAACCTCAAAACTGTTGAGGTTTTCTTTCCAATTCCACAACTCAAACTAACAAAGCCATAAATTAAAGAAAAGAGTTAACATAAATATAATAAAATTAAGTAAAATGAAAAAGACTTACTCGCCCTACGATCCTTGACGAAAAAAGGTTCTGTCATCGCCTCCCTGATTCTTGTTCCATCAAGATCACCAACAAATTTGGCTCCAAGTCTGAGCTTGGTTTTCTTAAACCAATCCCTCATATGCTTGAAACAAACATACTCTACCAAACAAACACCATCCTTCAAGGGAAGAACAACTCGATCTCCTCTAAGTAAACTTTTTCCATTTTTCCCATAAAAAATCTTGCTGCAGAAATCTTGACAACTCCATTCTTGATCATCTCTGAAGGCGAATTCAGCGCCAAGTACAACGACTTCCACTTCTGCTGATATACATTTAACAACTTCTCCAGTATCAACATCGACTATAGCTACTCGAAGAGGCTCTCCATTACCTTCAATAGGAACTCCAGTATGCACTGGATTTTTTATGTTGCCATAAAATTTCATTTGTAGATTTGAATGCTTAATCCTGGGAGAACACAGTAGTCAAGCTCAAAGTCGTTACATACTCATTATTTTAATCTAAAAACAGCATTCTATATCTGACTATATATTAATATCAACATTAACCACCTATTGTCCCTACCTTTTTTTGGCTCAGTACTAGCTTAATTTATTGGCCCTAAGATACTGATAACTCAAGAGACAAGTTGTGCCAAAAACTGAATCGATTTTGACAAGTACCTAATGCTCACCTTGATCATGATGAATTTAACTAGTAGTAATATTGAAAAAAATCTCTAGTAAAATTACAACAATAAAAAATCAAACTTGAGCATCATTTACTAAACATCATGCAACTATGGGGTACTTTTGTTTCTTGAATTTTGCAACTTGATAAATGCTTTTACTAAAAAAAATATCGCCAAAAAGTCAATAGTATTAAAAAAAAGAACACCAAGAACGTATCACAAATAAAATAAGTACATTCGTCTATTGCTAGCTAGTATGGAGTAAATTAAATGAATATCTTGATTTCTAAAATTGTTTAATAGTTGATGTTTTCCAAGAACAAAATGAGTACCAAAAAAGTTTAACATGAGTATGGGACAATCTGGGAATAATAATATCGTACTTTGTTGAAACATCATGAAAGGTTGCATTTAAGATTTGGTGGTCTTGACGACATGGTACGATGTTACCATATTCAAACATATTCTCTAGCATATTGTATTTGATTGGATAGTTGGATTGGGAAAATAATGACAAGTTTTCTTTTAGGGACTTGAGTCTTTATTTTAGCATATATTCTTTAGATGTTTGTATTGAGTTTAGGCACATTACATGCCATGCATATATATAGTGGAGGCTGGAACGGGTATTATTTGGTATTTCGGGCTTTCCTATTTCGTAGTAAGTGTTAGGAAAGAGTAAAGTGTGGAACTAGTGTTTTTGCTTACTCGTTATTCTTACATGTGAAAACAAATGGATCCTCATTTCTTCATGAATCAATATACATATGTGAGAAAAATTTTGGGGAATAAATGCAGGCTAGTCTCTCCAGAGCCACAGACCATGATGGAAATTGCATACGTAATTAAGGTAAATTAATGACGATGGTGCGATTCCAGTGCCGGTAGAGTAACCTTGTGGCGATTTAGTCCCGATATTGACTTTTTGATGTCTCATTTAGTCGCAAATATTAATTAAGATTTAACGAATGCGTTTTATAGCGTTTTGGGGTATAATATAATTTTGAAGATCTTTTGGGGTTAAAATATAATTATGAATAAAGAAAATTGCATCACGAGGAGTCGATAAGTGTGACTATGGTGCGATTTGGTCAGAGTAAGTGGCAATTTGATTAGTCCCAGTAATTGTCTTTTTTTTATCGCATTTAGTCCTAAAATATTAATTCGTTAACAAGTAACGTTTATAACGTTTGGGGTCAATTGGGGTGATAATATAATTTTGAAGACCTTTGAGTTAAATGTAATTATGAATACTTTTGGACTTTTTTTGATGTTTTCCCTCAAATATCATGACTTTTTCCCATGAGTGGTTAAGTTTTTACTCAGATTTCTTAAACTTATATCTCTGCTCCTTTTCTTGTTTCTCGTAAATTTTTTACATTCAATATCATTTTGTCCCAAAAAGTTGTCGATTTCTAATATTTTCAATGCAAAACAAAAGAACAAGCCCTGGTCAACTCTAGTAAAGTGAAATTAATGTGTAGTTATTGGTAATACTCAATATATGTATTCGTAATTTTAAATACTATGTAATAATATTCTTCATCGCTAATATATAGAATAAAAAAACTAATCTATCCAAAATGGAGTATTTATTTAACGCAATTTGAGTTTGAATATCGAGAATATATTATCACAGTATTGAATAATGACAATAATAAGTGGAGGCGGATAGACAAGCATTATTCGAAATAGTAAATATTAATTGCCGTATTGGTTCTTAGATAGGCGTCACGTGCGTCTTAAGCTACTACTGTCAATTTGCTAATAGCGGTAATCATAAGTGGAACAAAAATCAACAATAGACCAATTTCTTGATAATGATTGATGATATAGTTGTTTAAATTGATCTTCTTCTAAGAATTGCGTCGTTGCTATCCCGAAGATGGTGACATTTTAGAATATTAGCCATAGTGCATGAAATTTAAATAAAATTGATGACAAATAATTTTGACTTGGTGAGATCAACACAATTATTTGACGGCATCGAAGGATCCAAGAGACTTGGATGATTTTCCAGAATATAAAGAAACATCCAGGAAATATGTTGCATCTTTGTAGCTACGAAATTTTACAAAATCACATGCATAGATAATGATCAACATACTACTATTTTTACTTGTGAACGATACAATAATTAGTTACACTATCATGCATGTTTTTAAATTGCTCGAGATATATCTTGATCTCTTTCATTTCTCGAATAAATATGTTTGTTGACTTAGCGTGTTTTTCTTATACATAAAGCCCGATAATATGATGTTCTAATTTGTAAGTTATTTTCAAAATGTAATGCGATAAAATTGTCAACAGTTGTCTAAGTATGACGATCAACGTATAATTTATTTTACCAATTTATCACAATATATGGTACTTCTTGATATTTTTAGTTGTCATCCTAGAAAAAAAATTATATCTTTCCATAATAATGTCATTTTCTTTAAAGGTTCATTTAGAATATATAAACTTGGAGGAAAACTTTAATATGAATTTGATGAGAAAAAAGTCATGATATTTTGGAGGAAAACATCAAAAAAAGTCAAAAGTATTCATAATTATCTTTTAATCCCAAGGTCTTCAAAAAGTATATTATCATCCCAAAGTGACCCCAAAAAGCGTTATAAAAGCGTTACTTGTTATGAGGAATTAATATTTTAGGGATTAAATGCGATAAAAAAAAAGACAATTCTTTAGGACTAATGCAACGATTATCACTACTTGGAGGGCCGAAATCCTTGTATCGTCAGCTCTTGGGACCACGCTATGCAATTTCCTTATTCATAGTATTTAACTAAAAGGTCTTAAAATTATGTATCCTTTTTGAAATTAATGTAAGCGTTATAAAAGCGTTATTTGTTAGGAATTAATATTTTAGGGACTAATGGGATCAAAAAAGTCAATTGGGGCTAATCTATTTCTGGTGCCTGCGGAGACGAAGTAAGCGTCGTCACAACTACTTTGGGACCCAGATGCAATTTCACTCGACCATGATGCATTAATTATTAAGCATATTTATTTTTTGTAATATTATGCACCATGATAATGTAAGGTAATTTGCACCATATTCTCCTATAAACTTTAAAATGAGCATCATACTCTCCTGTAAACTTTAAAATGATGTATCGTACTCCCTGATGTTAATTTTGGTGTTAAAATTAGCGGAGAGTACACTCCACTTGCCTAATGAAATGCGATTGGGATTTAATTTCTTTTTTACTCCTAGTATTTATTAAATGATAAATAAATATAATCTTCTAAGTTATTTTAGTTGATATTTTGATATGAATAAATTTTAATTATATTATCATGAATTTCAAAATTAATAAACAAATCTGGTCATACCAATTTTATATTTATTAAAATAATTAGTTAAAATAATAAGTCATGATAAAAAATTTGCACTAAAATTCAAAAAAATAATAATTGAATTGAAATGAATATATTCTAACTTTATACAATCAAATGAAATATTAAATAATTTATAATATTTGTATATATCTATGCGTATATAATAAACAATAGATTGAATAATTATTTAAACATACTCTTTAGCGTAAAAGCAACTTCTGACTAAACGATAAGTTGAATAAGCTAACAAATTGCTTAGCGTTGAATAACTTATGCCATTGACTTGAGCATTTCTTGAGACAACTGAAACAAAATATTACTTTGCACATATATTAATTATACACAAATAACTAATGTATTTTAGTGTGTTATATTATATCGATCTTGCTTTACACTATGCTAATTATTAATAATTTTTAATTTACATATTCTTTTATATTTTAGTAGTGTTATAGTGTTAGATTACACAATGTTTGGCTTTAGATCTAATTTTCGTTTAATTTAGAATTTTGATATTCCTTCAAACAATATAAATTAATACTCTGATCTCGTCCGATACCAATGTTGAAGATCTGAATACATTTTATTGTGTTACAAAATTATGAAGAGTATTTTATCTATATCAAAACTTTGAATGCATTTAGGAATTTTCTTCGAATATATATAAAGCAACTTTTTTATAATACTTAACTTGCTATTCATAGTGTTAATTTTTTTAAAAAATTATATATATTTTTAACAATTCCGTTAACTTTAACATCAAAATTTAACGTGAGGGAGTCCGGTGTACCATTTAAGAATTATAGAATATAGTGCATCTTTTAAATTTCACAAGAAGGATCTGATATTCATTTTAAAATTTATAGAAAGTATGACCTGATAATGTAGCATTCACTATCCACATACAGTATATATATATGAACAGGGTCGAAAAATAAGAACAATTATTAAAATGTTTTCTTAATTACTTAATTAGTTGATTACTTTAATACGATACAATCCGATGATAATAACAAAAAATACACATACCATATGTACACTGCTATATATATACGGAGTATTAGAGATTAAATTTGCAAACTAATTGGGGCAAAATTTGACAATTACCTCTCTATTATGTTAATATTTTTCTCTGTCTTGTTTTTGTTATATGGCATGTGTGTTTTTTGTTAAATAAGAGGAAAATTCACATATGTTATGGGAAGTAGGGGTATGATTTAGTGATAAAAATTATCATTATTTTTAGAGATTTTAACCTTGTATTCAATTCATTTTTTTTAAAAATAAATCTTCTCTTGTCATTATAAAGATTCGACGTAAACTCATCATCATTATCATTAATACCCTTGGTCACTAGACTAGCCCTAATAATTAGATCCGTTTAATTTAATTGAATTGAAAAAAAATATATATATTGTTATTTCAACTAATATGAACAGTCATTGCAGATCATATCAGTCTTAGGCACTTGAGAAATTATTTGCTAAACTTTAGACACCAAATTAATATTTTGTATTAAACAAACCCTTGTACCTCTCATACACCATCTCTACACCAAATTAATATTTTGTATTAAACAAACCCTTGTACCACTCATACACCATCTCTTATTCGTATAACGATGTACATACACATCTTCATAATTCACTGGATATTATATAATAAATTTAAATGGAAGCCTTGCTCTCTCCATCTAAAAAGATTGTGTAGTTAAATTTTGATAATCATAGATAGTCAACTTTTTCAATATTAAACAGCATTTTTAGAATTAAAGGACCACATTGAGCCTCCAAGGCCCCTCAAACAACCAAATGAATAAGACATGAAAAGTTCCAAATTCATATGTGCGTATTATTCAATCATCATGCATGCGAAGGGTTGAATTAATATGGTTCATTGGCTAATTATAATACTTGCCAAGAATTATCAGGCAATCATGCCGAAGTTTCCTTCATTTGCCTATCACTCGTTAGAAGAGTGCAATAATAATTACTCTCGCCGAATCCCTAATATAACCCTATTAAAAGACGAAAAATTTGGCAAAATATCATGATCAACCATGTATATTTGATTATACCTGAAAAAAAAATTTATTAAAGAAAATGTCGTTTACCATGTAAAATGACCGTTCTCACAGACTCATATCTACAAAATACCGTCATTCCGTCCCCGTCTTTTTATTTTTCCATTTCTTTATCTCTCTAACATTGATTTCTCTGATCCTCCCCCTCTACTCTAAATTTTAACTTATAATTCCTAAAGTTGGTACATTTAACACTAAATTCATGATATAGTCCCTTAATTTCTATAAAGGTGATTAAGATTTTAACATTCATGAATTTTTTTGTGTAATTTTTGAATTTATTTGTAAGTTCATTAATTTGACTTGTTTATTTAATAAATTTATGATTTATATATTTAATATGGTCTTAAATTGTACTTTTGTGCATAAATGTGTGTTGCATGTTTGTTTTTTTTGTAGTTTCTTAATCTACTGTTGGATTATGCAAATGTGCTTAGTGTCTTGAGTAAAGTGGTATGGTTTGTCTTCTTCAGAAAATCATTAGTTGGGCACACTCAAAATTTCATAATTCACCTCATGAAAGAACCCATGTGAGCAATTTGTTGAACCTTTCTTGAATATGAGAATAGGGATCGTTTATGCCAAATTACGTAGTCATCAATCATCATATATGTGACACCATAGATGGTCTCTTTGATCAACAATTTTTCCAATTTTATTATACTCCATAATAAGTTCAACATAGCCTTGTGAATATTCTTACCTCAAGGTAATTTTAGATACTAAGCTAATATATAAAGTAACCTATCTCTTCTCCCTCCCCCATCCACCAGTCCACCACCCACCCCCACCTCGGAAAGCCAATGATTGCTAGCCTTTATTAACGACATAGTATAATAGGCGTTTCAATAACAAGAAGGAAGCCTTTATATCTTTTAACTATTTATCGATATCGTTACGTTTTGTCCGATGCGAACTTTTCTTCTTTAACTTCTTGTCCCCAGTAATGTCGAGAGTCTTGAAATGGCAATTAAAAAAAGCGGAAGATACGTACACATGAAGAAAAATATAATAATTTCGGAGGCGAGGACAAGCAACTCCACTTGTACGTTTACTCCACGTTTATAACAACCGATCACAACATCAAATATCAACTAGGTTGGAACAACGAGGCTTAGCGCAATTATTTATCATGCAGGCGCCAAGTATGAGGTCTTGAGTTACGATCACTGAGAGAGATCTTATAAAACATTACGAATTTTGTTTCAAATACTATTGTTTTTTGTTGCTTTTTCCTATGAAATTTTATTATCAGATCTGCGTTTTCCTATGGGTACCTCAAGAACATTATAGTCTATTATATAATATATTATAATCAATTATGTCACGTTATAATACATTATGATAATGTTATAATGCATTATAATTTATTTTATTGTATCATAATCTATGAAAAATTTTAAAAATGTGAGGACACATTGTTGTAGTTTACATTTATTTTAGTGTGTAGATTTATTATATTTAATAAGAATAAATTTTTATGGTATATATATATGTATAATAATTTATTTTCATGTGTAGATTTGTTTAACCATACAACGCAACGAATTTAATGAATAGTAGTGTAGATATTTAAAGTGTGCCAAACTTACAAGCAGGGAACGTGTGTTTGAAGCTCAAGTTATTTAGAGAAGAAAAAATAAATATTTCAAAGTTATTAACATTTGAAATTTTGGGGAATGTAATTCTTGTTTTATATTTTTCATTTAGTAGAAACAATATGTTGTCTCCATATATGAAAAAATAAATAATGCGAATTTCATATTCAATGTTAATACTATGTTGTACTTGTATAAACAATAAGTTGTGCATTTTTGTTATTCTTGTATTAGTTAGTCTTCTAAATGTTTATCATTTAATTTCTTTAAAATAGCATAATAATTGCATATGTAGTCTCTACCATCTCTTGAATTATTCTTTTCAATTCTCTTAATAAGAACAACACAAATAAGTTGATATTGGATTAATATAATATAATAAATTATAGGACATGATAAAGTGTTATATTACATTATACCAGATTATTATATAATATAATAAATTATAATATATTGTAATGTAAAATAATGTATTAAAATTGATTATAACGTATTATATAGATACTACACCCTCAATTTTTTTAGTTGTCATTCTAACATAATAAATTGTACTTTTACGATTTTCAATGTACTTTTGACTACTTTTCTATTGAACTTGTCGACCTGACCCGATTGATATAATTTTAATTAATTGACATTTTATATTTTCACTGCACATTTTGATTACTTTTACTTTTCCTTAATAGTTGTGCAAAAGTCTAGGATGACACGTAAAAAAAACCGGAGGGAGTATAATATTTTTGCGATACTCACAAATATTTTGATATAAAAATTGTGGATTTATAATATGAATTTTTAGTGAGAAGTTTTTGTCTTTGTGTTGAAAAGAGAGAGGAAAAACATAAAGAGAGAAGAAGAAATGAAAGAGATTGTTATTTAATGATGGGGGTAAAATTATAATTTCATGTAAAAAATGTGGTAGTCTTCAAATAAAAAAAATTATGTCCATTTAGGCAAATATTGGGGTTGACTCATGGTATTTTGCCAAATTTCTCATTAAAAGACCGTCCAATTTAAAATTTCGGTAATTAGCAAAGGTTTAGAATGATGCGATCTTCTATTTCATGACCGGAATTATAAAATTAAGAGCATCCACTCATCTAATATGAAGATTTTTTTTTTTCATAACTTGTTCCATTTGATCATTTTTATTATATGCATTTTTTTAATAGATCAATTTTTAACTAAACTCCTTCGATTTTAGTTTTTCGTTTTAGCCATTGCTAGGAGGTGCCAACCGAATCTGAAACCGACCGGAACCGGGCGAAAATAATCGAAATTTTTGGAACCGATTTAGGTTCGGCGTCGGAGAGAACCGAACTAATTTAGGTTCGGCCTTTGAAATAACCGAACCGAACCGAACCGATTTCTAAATTTTGTGTAGATTTTTCAATTTTTATTTATTATCTTTTTCAAGATATTGGAGTATTTTCATGCGTACATTTTAAGGGGGAATATTTAGATTTAACTTTATTCATTATTGGTATAATGAAATAAAATATATATAAATCTTTCTAAACTAATAATATAGAGAATACAAAGATATGTAAAAATAGTGGTATTATGTATTGAATGTATATATAGATTGTATAATTAATCTTAAAAGGAGTTCATTGAGTAGGGATTAAATCTAGTTTAAGGACTTAATTTTGAGTTCAAGGCGCTATGCTAAAAATGTCTCGAAAACCGAAATTGCTTGAAACCCGAACCGGAACCGGTGATAGGAACCGATAGGATTGGAACCACGATGAACGAACCGATTAGAGTTCGACCTTTGAGAGAACCGATGAAATAGGTTCTATTAGCCTAGATATAATAACTAGGGGGAGTGAATAAGGTTTGAATTAAATTATTATCTTTTTTGAGTTTTAATTTACTTGATGCGGAATTAACAAGCGATAGGTATATAAATTAATTCGATAGAGCCGACTACCCAAGCTTCGAGAATGATTAGTCAACAATTTAACTATCAAAATGATTAACAATAATAATATACTTGAAAGTAAAGAGTAAAGAGAAAGACAATACACCACGATTTTAGAGCTTCGGTTCCCTGCGCTCAGGCCGTCCTTTCAACCTCGGGATTTTGGCAAAGATAACTGGCGCTTGAAGAAATGTTTGAATACACACAAGCAACCTTCTCTCAAGACTATTATCAAACTACCTAGCCTCCAACTAAGTGACCCGAAGCTACCGCTAAGGATTTGACTCCTAATCCAGCCTAGATTAGGAACCCAGGGCACGCTTCTTAGGATTTCAACACTACTCAGCAGAATAGCGAGCCCTATGCTTCGCCTGAGGATTTCACTCAAACACAATAAAGGAGTGAGATATTACACTTTTTCGCACAACTAGAAACTCTCTACAAAAGATAATGAAGATTTAAATGTAGGAGTTATGACTTTTGCCTTTTTGATTTTCAAGGAATTAATTGCTCAGAAATTAGGTCAAAAAAGAATTATCAAAAGTTATTTTTGTTTAAAAAGAAGAGGTTTATAGTGCACAAAATTTAAAGGCTGAGAAAAGGCGCCCGCATCGTGACCCCATCGAGACCAGGGGGTCTCGACAAGGCCCTCGATGGAGTTAGGGTGCAACGGTCATAAGCCAGCTACGTATAGACCACTATCCCGAGAGGTCAAAGTCTCGTCGTAGGGACCACAGCATGAGACCGAGGGGTCTCGAGGTCTCGATCATCGGGACCTGCTCGAACCAGTCTCGAAGAGGTCTCGATCATCGGGACGAGAACCCTCGATGGGGTCTCGATGGTTAATTTTCTCTTCCAAAATAAAAGATCGTTTGACGATTCGAAAGCGAAATGACGAAGTCGTTATGCGAGACTTAACTATGAATCAATCTATACTTAAGTTAGAAACTTCACGGATTCTCGATTTTAAAAACATAATAAGATTAAATCGCAAAAGTCATTACTCACATATTTAAAAGCGACAATATACTAGAGTGTAGGATTTTCTTACAAACGCTATAAAAATACAAGAACCACGAGCTCTTGAAAGCGCTTGGCGTTTGTTAGACTAAATCCATGAGCCTCGAACATCGATCAACATTTTAAGCGCTTAGACTTATTAATGAATAAGCACGAATACACGTTCACTTGAAAGCGAGTTAATTCGTTTAAACAATTTGTTATCTTCAAAAGCAGGGTTTGAATCGAATACCGTTATTCAACAAACTCTCCCCTTTTGATGATAACAAATTGACTTATGCTAAGGGGAAAGAAATATAAGACAAAAGCAACGCTCCCCCTCAACATAAGATTCCCAAGGTTTTCTTACGAGAAAAAAGCAATAATAACCATGGATGCCATATCAATGAAGCACAAAATAATAGCATGGCATGAAATTGATAATTAAACATCCAAACAACTATCATAGTAAATAAAACATCAGCATTACTAACATAAATAAAACATAAAGCATAAGTCTACTACAAATTCTCCCCCTTTGGGATCATCACAAAAGGGCACGAAACTTTAAAAACCTAAGCAAAGAAGCGACTAAAGCATAAAAACATAACGGTCAAAGCCATCAAAGTCCTACAGATGATCTTCGGACCACATTACCCTTGTGAAAAGAAAGACCCATTGCATCCTCCTCCTCATCATCATCATCAATGATATAATCTTCAAGACCAATCGGGAGAAAGTGAGTCGGATCTTAGTAGATGCCGGATATTATTGCTTGTACCCGCAACCCAGTGTATCCTCGACCTCGGCCTCGTCGTCCGAATGCACCAAATATTTCTTGTGGGCTACATGCTGCTCATTAGCATCTCCAAAACAAGAAAGGAATTTCATAATCCCTTTTACATAGTCCTTTATCTTCTTGTTTTCCTTGAGAAGTGTTTCTTGACCTTTCATAAGAAGCACTTGATTATCCTCTATAGCTTGTTGCCTCCGTGCAATCTCATTAAGCCTAGTGTCGTGGTCTTGAAACATCTTGCTCAGCGCACCATTGAGGAGCACCATCATCGCTATCATCACCCTCTCCATCAAGATCATCATCCCCTTCATCATCTCGAAGTCCTCATTATCAACATCCTCATCATCAATCACGGGGTCCTCCAAATCATCAACTTTAAATCATTTCCTCCATCGTAGCTAGAATTGTATCCTCCCGATGAGCAATTTAGCCTAAAACTCCACCAAAGAGCGGTTATTGTGATAAGCAATTACAAGTCCTAAAATAGTCTTTGGTAATCTATGGGTGCCCCTATCGATGGCATTACCTCTAGGAAACACTCTATCTCTCCCAAGAGACTCCATAATATGTGTAATGAGCATTCCATGCAGTAAGAGTTATTGCCTTAGTATTGCCCGTAGAGAGTGGCATGTGGAAAGCAATTATGATTGGAAGATTGATCGTTGGCCCGAACAAAAACTAGCTGTGTCAAGGTTACAACCCTACTCGTATTCTATCTTGAGAACCCCGCGGACAGCGTCTTCCGCAAGCAGTGATGACAAATCTTGTCTCTCGATTATTACAAATGTAAGCGCATTAAGTATCGATCACCCGCTTCTTTCGATACCCATTCCTAAACCTCCGACCATTGTTCAACATTGCGGTCACATTTTCGCCGACTCGATCTCGTCCGCCGGAATGCGCATCAACCCGTAGGCCCAGAGAAACCGTTACATGACGACCCAAAGTCATCTTTAAAATTTCTCATTTTATAGTCATACGACCTTCCATTATACTCCAACTTGATATTGAGATTATTGCTACTAGGAGTATGAATTATCACATGCTCATAGAAAAAATATTGATCGGAAAGATGTCATTAGAACACCCATGAAATTTCTCCCATTTTTTGGAATTTGACAAGATCGAGAATATCGTCCCTCCCGAGTCTCCTCCGTCATAATAATATCCGTCCAAGAATGTTAGAACTTGCCAATTCTTTCCCTTTCTACAGATAGCAAAGTTTACATTTTCAACAACGTAGTTTGAGAACTCCTTGATAAAGAACCACTTGATTTGAGGATTTGGGATTTTGGGTTCTTGCCCTCTTTTTGTAGGTTTTGTAGGATTTGAGGCCATTTTAGTGGAGATTTTTTGAAGAATGTAGTAAATTTGGGAATTAAAATGATAAAAAGGACAAACTTTTGGATGGATTGTTGATGATGGTGGTAGGGAGGCGGTTATGGAATGAATTAGGGTTGAATATTTGTGATTTTTGTGTTGAAATGGGGGAAGAAATCGGTGAGGAGGTATATAGAGGCGGTTCGCCGAGACCCATTTGAAGAGTAGGGGTCTCGATGGGCGGTTTCTGGTGGTTATTTCGCCGTGAGACCCGACCGATGAGGGGGGTCGATGGGGTCTCGATAGACTATCATGGTTGTTATTTACGTTCGCCGAGACCCATTCGAAGGGGTCTCAATGGGCTTTGAGCAGACCCGGGGTTATTTTGCATCGAGACCTCGTGAGAGGAGGCGTCTCGATGGGGTCTCGATAATGGGCTATTGAGCGGAGGTAGTTATTTGATCATCGAGACCCATTACCGAGATAGAGGGGGTCGATGGCCTCTCGATGAATCGGTAAAGGGAGTTTCACAATTCCACACAATAATCCCCAATCATCCACATACAACCCGGCGAATCGACCGACACCGCATTCAATTTAAGCGACCATCTGATTTCACTCAAAAGCCCAACAAAACCAATATTTCCTACCTCGATACAACCGTGAACCTCCACACTTCACAAACATCCTCAACAAATCAACTCACCACAATCGGACAATTTTATCATTTGGCTTATCATCTCCAAAAAAATTATTTCAATTTAAACACATAAGCATGCATACAATTCAAAAGGCATAAAAACATGAGGAGATAAAATACTTACTAGAAAGATCAAGCATCCCAGCTCACGCCTAATGCGGTTAAATTGATCCTCGGGTAGTGGTTTGGTGAAGATATCCGCAAGTTGATCATTTGTCCCCACGAACTTGAGATCAATGTTCCCTTTTTGCACATGATCGGATGAAGGTATTGACAGTTCAGTAATGCTTGGTCCTTGAATGTTGCACCAGTTTTAAGCGATGTTATTAAGCGGCTGTGTTGTCACATAACACCGGTACTTGATCGTACTTGATCCCGAAGTCTTCCAATGTTTGTTTCATCCAAAGCACTTGAGCAACACAATTTCCAACACGCCAGCATTCGGCCTCCGCCGTTAATGATCTGTATTATTTTGTTTCTTCTTGACCGTAGGGGTGAGGCTATGTCGATGAAGTGACAAGTCAGCTAGTGCTTTTTACATCCAAGTGTGCAACCCGCCAAATCGCATCCGAGTATCCCTTAAGTTCAAATTCTTGCTGCATTTGGATACCCAAGGCCGTAGTCAATAGTTCACTTTCGCGTCTGAAGGATCCTTTTAACACCTTTAAGATGATGGGGAGCTCTTTGGGACAAGCAGAAAATGATCCCCACACAAACACCACGGCAAACATAATGCTCCGGTCTAGAGCGGTAAGATAAAGAAGACTACCAATCATACCGATATTTTGTCTGTTCTGACACTTTTGCTTTGCCAAATGCCCATCGAGCTTAGTTGATGTAGACATAGGAGTTCCGATCACCTTTGCATCTTCCATCCCGAATTTCTTTATGAGCTCTTTCGAGAATTTGCTTTGACTAATGAATCCGTCATCCATTTGCTTCACTTGGAGTCCGAGAAAGAAGTTCAATTAAGCCCCGTGTCTTTCATCTCGAGCTTCGGCATGCGTCATTTCGAAAAATTCCTCACATAACAAATCATTAGTAGAACCGAAAATAATATCATCAACATAAATTTGAACAACAATAAGATGTTTGCCCTTGGTTTAAGGAAAAGCGTGGAATCAGAACTTTCACTGCTTGAAACCATTATGACTAAATGTGTGTAACCTCTCTACCCAGCTACAGTGCTTGTTTAAACACGTAAAAGGGCTTTATCTAGTTTAAAAAGCGTGATGAGGATAATTTGGATCTTCAAAGCCGATTGGTTGTTTTACAAAAACTTCCACAAATCGAAAAACCATTTAGAAAGGCAGCGTCAGATTTGGTGTAGTTTGAAATCCATATGACTAGCGAAGGCTAGAATAATACGAATGGATTCCAACCTAGCCACCGGAGCAAAAGTTTCATCAAAGTCGACTCCTTCGACTTGATTATAACCTTAACTGACAAGGCGACTTTTTTGTTACTAAAAAGCGACACGGTTTACGTCAAGAGTTTATTTCTAAAACCCATTTGTTCGATAATGGTTCTATGGCAGGTTTTTCAACTGAGTGCCAAACTATGCATCTTTCGAATTGTTCAAGTTCTTTTGCATAGATAAAATCCAATCCGGATCCTCACAGAGCTTGTTTAATATTAAAAGAATGCTTACTTGGAACCTAAGCACTATGAAGGCAAACATTATTTAACGAGGATGATAGTTACCCCACTGAGAGAGATGCGCTTCCTAGAATGAGGTCCGGGGGATGATTCTTGGCGATTCTCGTCTCCCTAGGAAAATCTTCATGTGTTCGCCCGTGGAGATAATCATCCACGTCTTGCGGTTCTCGATGATTATTTGTTTTACCACACATGGTGATGCTTCCTCATTTGATACTTGGTTTTGAGGCTAAATCTTTGAGAATTCTCGTCATTGTTGACACCTAATGAATGTCCCTCATCTACTACAACTTTCTCAACAAGCGGATTAGATTCATCAAAGTTAACATGAATAGATTCTTGCGCTCGTTGACGCTTTCTTATTATAGATGATATATATGCTTTACTAGTTTTAAGCGTAACCAAGAAAAGATTGCCTCGATAGATTTATCAAATTTTCCCAATCTATCTTTGGTGTTAAAATAACACTTACATCCAAAACTTTTAAAATAATCAATACGAGGATTTTTACCATACCAAAGTTCGTGGGAGTTTTTGTCAAGAATAGGTCTAAGGAATACCCGGTTGATAGTGTAACAAGCGGTGTCCACGGCATGTTCCCAAAAAGAAATATTTTGGCAAGTTGTGCTCATTAATGAGTCGGCCCATTTCTTGAATGGTCCTGATGCTTTCGCTCCTGTCCATTTTGTTGGTGTTCTTGTGCCAAAAAGTTGTGTTGGATCGTACTCCCCACAGGCTTTCCTGAACTCCCTCATTCTGTGACTCACTCCATGATCGCTTCTTATGGCGCTTTTGATTTTGAAGCACTGTCATGGGTTTCTCGCAGCAAGCGAACTCTTTAAAAGCATCCCGGCTTTTTTTTTGATTAGCAGGCCAGTGCAAGTAAACCTTGAGTAATGATCCTGATAAACGAATACATATTTGATCCACCTAAACTCTCAACATCCATTTCACCAAACAAATTCATATGCTTAACCGTCGAGCACATGGTTTGAAACAAGATTAATAGGTTTAAAGAAGATTTGTACATTTTACCGAGGTTGATGCGTCGCAAAGTTTGATCTTTTGTGCGTGAGATTTGGTAGACCTTTTACATGTGAGAGTGCTTATGCAATTTAGATAACATTCAAATACTAGCATGACCCAGCGTCGATGCCATAAACTCGCATCATCGCCAGACACATTCGTACCCAAATATTACCCAAACTGACGAATCAAAGTTAACATAATACACATTATTCAATCGATAGCCATGCACAACAAATGAAGATGAAGCATTTGAAATAACACATTTATGTTTAGAAAATTTGACCTCATAATCATTTTCACATAATTGACTCCGCAGCCAAATTAAACTTTTCTGTATCAACAAAGCGAGGTATTTTCCCAATTTTAAGCGACACTTTTCTTTGATAAATCCTTTACCTAGGATTTTTGGCGGTTTCGTTGTTAGCGAACTTTACATTTTCCAACATGTTGCAGAAAAAAACTTTAGAAAAAGTGAGGCATCTCCCGTCATGTGCCTTGAGCATCCAGCATCCACCGTCAAATATTTTCTTTCATGGATGGCTGACCCTCACTTGCAACACAAAAATCAAGTTCTCATTCGAGGTACCCAATGTGATTTGGGTCCTTAGGGGTCGTAGTAAGATGGATTTCCTCACAATCCATTTTGGTCTTAGAGACTTGGGACATAAGGTGCCCATTCTACTTCAGTCCCATTAACCTTTTTGACAGAAATCCTAGAGACTCGTGATTTCCTTTTCTAATAATTGCAAGTGAAATGCGGTCTAACAAATTTGATACGGATGATGAAGCAACATTAGAAGAATAGGAGTTATCACTTGAATAGCTTCTTGCTTTTTGTTGGTAGGATAACGTTGAAGCATCGAATTTCATTCAACGTTTGTTCTCGAAAGAATATAAGTTGAGTGATTTCTTGAGTTACACATTTCAACTCAACCTCATTGTTAAGATTTTGTTTAGCTCAATTTTCAAGAATTCCATCATTTTAGATTGGAGTCCAAAGTTTAACAAAGTAACTTCATTTCGAGAGAGAGGTGGTTTTTAGCCGAGCAGCTTTATTTGTTTTCGAAGTTCTTTGTTTCTTTTAAGCAATTTTTCAAAACTTTCTAACAACTGGGTACAATTATCTCTTAGCTTACATCCAGAAATCATTACTCGATGCTCATCATCGCTAATGAGTTCATCGTCCGATAAGGAAATAGAGTTAAGAATTGCACCAGCCAGAGTCTTGTGCCATGAGGCCAACGCCCCGTTGCTGATCTCAACCTCGGAGTCGGATTCACTTCGGCGGAATCATCCTCCCAAGTGGCCTTGTTATATTTCTTGGATTGAGACCTCTTGGCTGAGCAGACAATCCATCTTGAATGTATGGGGCTTGTTGCACTGAAGCATTTTATCTGCTTTTTGATTTTTTGCCTAACATGCTGCCGCCCGTGCTTC
Organism: Lithospermum erythrorhizon; assembly: GCA_019722365.1. Classification (NCBI taxonomy): domain Eukaryota; kingdom Viridiplantae; phylum Streptophyta; class Magnoliopsida; order Boraginales; family Boraginaceae; genus Lithospermum; species Lithospermum erythrorhizon. The sequence goes on from JADFUC010002401.1 coordinate 159,679, forward strand.
CTTTCATAGTTGTTATATTTCTTGAAGCTTCTATGTCCATGATCATCATTATTCTTTTTGAATCTTAGAAATTTTTTGAAGTCTCTAGAAAACATGGCCATGTCTTCATCATCCTCATCGCTCTCGCTTTCAAGGAGCTTTGTGCTTTGGTACTTAGGCCATTTCTTTTTGTCCCTGATTCCAGGCCTTGTTCTTATAATTACTTCCTCTTAGGCTTAGAAAGATCCAATGAGCTCTTCGATTGGAAAGAGTCTTGATGTCTTTGGCTTCATTTATAGCCTTTTGCTTTTAGGCGAGCTTCGAGTTGGCCCCGGCTTCTATGATTCTCCCATTTAAGTCTTCTAAGGAGAATGTCTTCCCTAGAGGAGTCGAGTTGTTGATGATATTGAACCTTTGATGCATGTCTTTGATGGACTCTCCATGATACATTTCAAATGTTTGATATTCTCTGATCAAAAGTCGGTGCTGTAGTCTTGACGGCTAGAACTAACATGAAGCGGTTTAGCGGAAGAGTCCCGTATCTCCTTGGCAGGCTTGCGTCCGCATTCGAGCATGCTCCTCCATGCATGGCATTGTGAAGAACATGAATGGTTTTTTGGAATTCAACTCCACTTTCTTGGGTTCTCGTCCACTTAGTACTCCATCGTCTCTTTGTCAAATCCTCAATCGAACCTCCGCTGGCGGCACTAATTCTCTTATATTTACTCGCCACTTTGGTCAAGTTCCTATGAGCTCCGGCAGAAAGAATTTGATACTTCATGAGATGAGTGGTCACTTCATGATCACTCTCCATGAACTGTGAAGCGATGCTTTACTTGGCGTGATCTTTTGAATCACGTTGCAGTGCAATTTGATCCGTATAAAGCGATGGTGAGGTGCTTTACTTGTCGACTGCAACCTTGACACAAAGTTCCCGAGCTACCTATTCCCGTTACTACCGGATCTTTTTTCTACAAGATTTTAAGTTTAAGGCAGCAAGAACACGAGACTCACGATCTGCGATTGTTAGCACTAGAATATAGCTTTAGCTTAGGGGGTGAATAAGGTTTTGAATTAAATTATTATCTTTTTCGAGTTTTAATTTAACAATGCGAAATTAACAAGCGATAGGTATATAAATTAATTCGATGAACCATTGCGAAGCTCGAGAATGATTAATCGACAATTTAGCTATCAAAATGATTAACAATAATAATAAGAATACTTAAGTAAAGTAAGAAAGACAATACACGATTTTAACGGAGTTTCGGTTTCCCTCTTGCTCGACCGTCGACTTTCCAACCTCGGGATTTTGGCAAAGATAACTAGGCTTGAAGAAATGGCAATACGCTGAGCAAACTTCTCGAGACTATTATCAAACACCTAACTCTAATAAGTGACCCCAAGCTGCCGCTAAGGATTCAACTCTAATCAACCTAGATTAGGAATCGAAACACCTTCTTAGGTTTCAACACTACTCGACTTAGAATAGCAGACCCCCATCTTCGCGCGCGAGATTTCCTTTCCGAAACCTGATAAAGGAATTGAGATGTACACTTACCGCACAACAAAACTCTCTACAAAAGATAATGAAAATTAAATGTAAGTTATGACTTTTGCCTTTTTGATTTCAAAGGTAATTGCTCGAAATTAGGTCAAAAGAATTGTAAAAGTTGTTTTTTGTTTTAAAAGAAGAGGCTTTATATAGTGCACAAAATTTAAAATTTGGCACTTATCGTGACCCCATCGAGACCGAGTGCCGATGAAGCCTCGATAGTTAAGTCTAGCGGTCATAAGCCGCTACGTATAGACCCTATTGAGAGGTCGAGGTCGTCATCGGGACCTGCTCGAGTTTCAGCGGGGGTCTCGAAGAGGTCTGTTAAATCGGGACGGGGAACTCTCGATGGGGTCTCGATGGTAATTTTCTCTTCCAAAATAGTCGTTTCAAGCCAATTCTCGAAGCGAAATGACCTGAAGAAGTCATTTGTACTTAAGGGCAACATAAATAAATCTATACTTAGGATTATAGAAACTTCTGATTATGATTTCGCTAATAAAGATTAAATCATAAAGTCATTATATTTAAAGAAAGCGACAATATACTAGAGTGTAGGTTTTCCAAAAGCGCCTATAAAAATAAAATTACGAGCTCCTTGAAAGGCGGCGTTTGTTAGACTCATCATTGAGCCTCAGAACGTCCCGATCGACATTTAAGCGGCAAACATTAATAGACCAACGGGCCGTTCACTTGAAAGCGGGATGATTCGTTTAAACGTTGTTATCTTCGAAAGGTTTGAATCGAATACCATTATTCATGATTTGATTCTAATTTTGGCTCAAAACCAAACCGAACCGTTGGAACCCACCCCAATTTGCACATGGATTAAGAGAAAGAAAAAGTAGTCAAAAAGTGATTTATACTTAGATGCTTATAAGGGGATTGTAAGCACCATGCTTATAAAGGTAGAATTGCCAATGCATATTTTAATTAAATAAATAAATAATTGAAATCCCCCCAAATCAGTTTCTGTAGCATAATTCATCTATTATTTCCTGTTCTGCAATCACCAAATCATTAATTAGTTTCTTAGTTAACAAATATTCTTGAATTGAATAATTTAATATAAATTCTTCCTTTCCAAACCCACAAAATAAGCCACCAAAACTCACAAAATTTATAAGAGATAGAAAAAATAAAATTGAAAAAATTAGAGGAGACTTTGAGGAGAAATCACCATTAAAGTAATTTGCAAACAAAGAAAGTTAGAAAAAAGATTGAAGAAAAAATGGAAGACAACCCGAGCCATATTTTTTTTGACATTATAATTAATTTTCATTTTTGCGACCTAATAAAATTTATACTATTTGTGTTGAAATGGGTTGTATAATACTATATATGTTGAATTGGTTTCATAATACTATGTTGAATGGATTTTTAGAATTAAAGTATTGTGTTGCCCAGAATTAATTATTTTTGCATGGTTTTTAATGTTTGCGGTGGTTAAACATGGGTTTAGATATAATGAGAAATAGTTTCAAAAATGTAGTTTGGAAAACAAATTCATAGAATTAATAATAATTTTATTTTGAATCAATTTGTGTGATAAACATTGTAAAGATTAATTTTTTGGAATATGAAATATTATGTGGAATATTGTTGCTTAGATTATGTCATTTTTGGATTATTATTTCTTTGGAATATTTTTGGTTGTTTTTTAATTATTGTCTTTGCAATATTATGTTGTAGTTTTGTTAGAAATAGGATACTAGCGCATATAAGATGGTGGAATTTCAACATAGGATCGGGATACACTAAAAAATTAATGGTGGAATTTCAAATTGATGTGTCAATGTGTAGATTAGTAGATGGTTGAATATTAGGAGGGTATCAGTATTCAAATTGATGTTCATTTGAAAGAACTAAGTGTGGTATTTCATAGAAGGTTCAAGATCCCAACGTGACATCAGGCGATTAGATTCGATTAATACACTAACATTTTTATGCATTAGATGGGTGTGAGTTCGGACAAGGAATGAACATCCACGGACCGTCGTTTAATATAGGATTTCCTTGAGAGAAGATTGGATGAAGACAGCCTTGAATGCAAAATAGTGAAGTTGATGATAGACGACATCCCTGGACCATCGTTTAGTCTAGGATTAACACTTGGAGTATGTAATACACATGTTACTAATGAAGTGGTATCCATTCTGTTATATGAAATACCACATACTAGTATGTGCTGGTATATATATATTTATGTTAGTCATGTATTTCTAGTTTGTGATTTTTTTATATATATATCTTAGCTTGCTATATTCTTGTTATAGCATCTTTTTTTATATTTGTTCATGCTATTAATAAAGAATATTATGAAATTGAATCATATATATTTGTTTCAATATTTTATTTAAAGTCATTCTTCGTACTTGTTATGTTGCATGCCCATATATTACTTATTAGATTCTGTAATACACATGTTCCTCATCTCTCATTAGTATTACATTCTCTCAGCCCAAATACCCTGAAATTGAGCTTACCTCTTTGTTTGCATTCCCATGTATATAAACAATAGAACCATTAATACATTTTTTTAATTTGAAGAAGAAGTTTCTCCATATATATTTGAATTCGAGTTTTTGGATCTAGGATGATGAATAACTAGAGTAAAATTATATTGAATGTTTTAAAAATTGAATTATGAATCATCTAAACATAAAACTATAATCTAAAAGGAAGGAAAATAAAATTAAAAAGGTAAAAACCGAATTGGAGTAAAATTAGACAACAAATCCGGAAATAGATTGTGCATGCTATAATTGTAGGAGGAGTTTTTTTTAAATGCAAAAAAAAAACTACAAATACCCCTATTCAATATTAGCCATTAATCAAAAAGTGGTGATCCAATAACCAAGATTTGAGTAAGCACATAATAAGCACCAAACTCTAAGCATCTAAAAAAATTCTCAAAAAGTACATTGAAAATATAGAATGACAATCAATTGAAATAATATTATTGGTTGGTTGTTAATTTAAAGAGAAAAAGTAATCAAAAAGTATATTGAAAATGTAAAAATGAAGAGTATTATGCTAAAACAACAACTAAAATAAATAAATTTATTTGGCTAAAATGACAACTAAAAAATATAGAGGGAGTATTAAAATATCTTTTAAATTTCAAAACAAGTTAAACCTAGACAATTTTCTTGAAATGAAGGGAGTATTGTATAATTATATGTTTATTTATTTTGTAAGACTTTTATTTTATTGCTTGCGGCAGTATTTTGTTTAAAGTTACTATAATTTCGATAAACATTTATAATGTACAATTCGTCAAGATTAGAACTTGACTATCTTATCGAAATTATTGTAACGCGAAGAAAGAAATTTCCACTATCTACAATTATAATTACAAATATCTTGTATAAACATTGATTGATTAATATATTGTAATTGTATAAAAATTTATAACATTTATAATGTACAAGATTATTAATAATCCGTATAATTGTATATTCAAATATCTAATAGCTCATGTGTACGATAGTCTGAAAAATTACTAATATGGATCATGAAATTTCAAATATCTCTATCGTATATTGATGAAGGAGTGTGGGTGAGTAGTAAATACATAAATTTATTGATTAATAAATGAACACAATAATGTTAATAATTGAAAAAATATAACATGAAACACTTGGATGGATGGACGGATTAGAAGATAATATTATAGTCATGCAATTCATTTCCTCCGAATAAATGATAGTGAGTCACTTACCTCTCTGTATGTGAATCCTCCACTTAGATAGTATACTATTGACTCTTTCAAATTAATATGTGACATTAATATTGCACCAATTGTCATATTTTAAGGGTGGCCATTCCTCAACTAGTGGTCATACTGAGCCTCATGCAATCCTCTTGAGTTATAATATCAAAAACTACAAACAAGTTTTCATACAAAGATGCAAAACTAGCTGATTATCAAGAAAACAAATAAAGAACTTCAATAATGGCACTCAACACTAACATACTCAAATCCCTCTTATTCTTGATTTATTTTACAACAACTTCACTTACATTATTGTATGCCCAGGAAAATGCACCAGTAAAAGTCCCTCTTATTCCAGGACCAGTTGTTTTAAAGCCATATGAACCAAATGCTGGTGGTACATGGGAACTTATCAATGATAATATAGGCATTGCAGCAATGCATATGCAACTTCTGAAAAACAACAAAGTCATCATATTTGATAGAGCAGATGTTGGTTTGTCAAATATTACACTTCCAGGCCCTTGTAGGCGAAAAGATGCCAGGACTGGTTTGCCTGATTGTACAGCACATTCAATTGTTTATGATATTGAAACCAACAAATTTCGCCCTTTATACGTCCCAACGGATACATGGTGTTCATCAGGCGCAGTCCATGTTGATGGAACACTCATCCAGACGGGCGGCTATGGCGATGGATACAACAAAATCAGGCTATTTACACCCTGTGATGATGACAAATGTGATTGGGTTGAACTACCTCAACTTCTAACAGCATGGAGATGGTATGCCACAAATCAAATCTTGCCTGATGGGCGTATAATTGTTATTGGTGGAATGGATGTCTTCACCTATGAATTCTTGCCAAAGGATCCAGCTAATGCAGCAAATTTAAGGTACTATGATTTCCCATTCTTGAGAGAGACAATGTTTCTGAGACAATACGAAGATAATCTGTACCCATTTGTTCATCTAATGGCGGATGGAAATCTCTATATCTTCGCCAATCAGAAATCGATAGTACTCGATTATATCAATAATAAAGTTCTCAGGACGTATCCAGACATTCCTGGAGGACCAAGAAATTATCCATCTACAGGCTCATCAGTGTTGCTTCCTATTCGTCTACCGTTGGATCCTCAAGGTGGATTTCCATTGGAAGTTATGATATGTGGAGGCCAATATAAAGGCAATTCTTTGAAAGCAAATAAATATGATTTTCTAGAGGGTTTAAATACTTGTGGAAGAATGGTTATTACTGATGCAAATCCAGAATGGAAAATGGAAAACATGCCCATGCCAAGAGTTATGTCAGACATGATCAACTTACCCTCAGGTGATGTGCTTGTGATCAATGGTGCACAGAGAGGTGCAGCTATGTGGGAAGGGGCAGATGACCCAAATGTGTATCCATTAATTTACAAGCCCTATGAAATTGATCCTACAAAAAGGTTCTTGGTTGCTAACCCAACAAAGATTCCAAGAATGTACCATTCAACTGCTATTTTATTGCCTGATGGTAGAATCATGGTGGGTGGAAGTAATCCTCATGAAATGTATACTTGGGTTGATAAATACCCAACTGAGTTAAGATTGGAGGCATTTTCTCCTGATTATTTGTCACCTCAATTTGAGACACGTAGGGCAAGAATCTTGACAATTGATAGAAAACAGGTTTTTAAATATCAAGAAGAGATCAAACTTACTCTGACTCTCAAGACATTTGAGCCTGATAAAGGCTTTGAGGTTGTCCTTATTTCTCCAGCCTTTGCGACGCATTCGATTCAAATGAATCAGAAGATGTTGGTGTTGCCTATTGAGAATACATGGTTCAAGTATCCAGTTCATCATACTATAGTGGCAAAAGCTCCAGCAACACCAAACATTGCACCACCTGGGTACTATATGTTATTTGTGGTGCATGCTGGAATTCCAAGTCGTTCTTGGTGGGTGAAGATCGGTCCATAGAGATTATTGATCATATCAAATATGATTATTTATAATAAAATGAGGAGAGCATTGATGCTTTAGTATCAAACTCATTAAGGTAGAATGGAAATAATTCAAATAAATGGAGAACAAATAAAAGGAAAAGAAGCAAGCTAGCTAAAAGATAGAAATAAAGGTAGATGGATGTATTTGTTTACCTAATGCATATACCTAGAGGGGAACAAACTAAAGTTCTAGCTTCTGGGAAAGATAAAGAGTGTAATGTTGGAATTTTATTTGATCTATGATCAATATAGAATTGTGTGTTTGTGTAAAAGTGTTTGCTATGTTGAAATTTTTATTTGACTTATGGACAATAATATAGAATTGTGTAAGATGTGTTAGTGTGCCATTATTATTTGGGTTATTATTAAGAGTAAACTTCTTGGTGGTATGTATGTAATTAGTACTACACTCAATAATGAATCTCAAGATCGAGGGTTATATTTGTAGGCTTATTATAGATTGTAAGCATCTTGCTTACAAAGCTCGTGAATCATGATATGATCACGTTTATTTTTTCCAAATGTCTGTTTGAATACAATATTTACTTCCTCTATCTAAAAACATAAGTCAAGTTTTGAATTGATTATCGAACGTTTTTTCATATTGATCGTATTGGATTTAACTTCTGTAATGTAATGTACTACAATATTTCATAAAAAACTTATAAATTATTAATATTTACAATGTATTCTACTATAAACGTGATCATATCATTTTTTTTTAAACCCTCCCACCTCCTCTTACAATGAGAATCGAATCTAGGACCTCTAACTCACTGAAAGTCTTCTAACCACTAGGTCATTCGATATTCTCTAAACGTGATCATATCATGATTCAAATCTAAATAATTTGTGATAAAATAATAATTACGGTCTCAAAATTTATAATTTGGATCATAAAAATTTAAATATGACTATCCTTTATTGATGAATAGAGTTAAGTGAGTAATATAAACATAAATCTATTGATTAAAAAATGAACCCAATAATGATTCAAATTTAAGTCATCTAATTTGCAATAAACTGACATTTAAAGAATAAAAATCTGGATAATAAAAATTCAAATAGGACTATCATTTATTGATGAAGAGAGTGAAGGGAGTTGTATAAACATAAATTTACATAGTTGTTATATACTGATACCAATTCTTTATATGCCGGTTCTTAAAATAGTAAGAAAATACATATATCCTTTATATATTTGAATAAACAAAAAATTTCAAAATTACCCAAATAATTGCTAAATTTATCTCCAACTCCCAACCTCAAATCTATTACTGTTCATGAACTGGAGATCGGAAAAGGAGAAGAACTTTAAATTAACTAGTAGATTTTTATTGAAAAAAATAAGAATCTAAATTAATTCGTATGATTATGAGATGAGCAAATCCGATAAGAATAGGTAGTTTAAAACATAAGAATCTGATCTGATTTGATTTATAATGATTAGAGTATTTCTAAATAATGTCATTGATAAGAATTATAAAAGATAGAATCCTACATATGAATTAGATTATGATTTGACCTAAAATGTTATATTTGTCTTATTGATATTTTTAAATCGACATACAAAGAATTTGAGACCAATATATAAAAGATACTCAAATTTATTGATTAAAAAATAGTGCATAATAGATCCTCAAATTTATTGATTAAAAAATGAACCAGTAATGTTTAATAATGAATAAACAGAACACAAAACACTTGGATGGAGGGAGTCATTAGAATATAATAACACTCCACTTACTCAATCCATTAGTGAGACATATATCTATGTGAATCCTCCACTTAGATAGCAACTATTGACTGGTTCACATTAATGTGCAACAATATTCCACCCATGGTCATGCATGTTTCAGGGGTGACCATCCTTCAATTAGTGGTCACTCCCAAGTTTAAAAAGTACCTCATGGAACCCTCTTGAGTTATAACATCCAAAGATGCACACAAGTTTTTATTTATAGAAAGATGCAAGAGTAGGTAGCTATTAGCTAATGAATAAACAAAAAATGGCAATGAACAATAATAACATATTGATAATATCCATCTTGTTGTTGATATACTTTTCAACAACATTGAATGCCCAAGACCCACAATCAATAGTACCCTTTTATCATCCAAATGGTGGTGGAAGATGGGAAATTCTGCATGAAAACATAGGTGTTCCAGCCTCTCAAATGGTAAACCTGGATACCAATGAAGTGAGTATAATTGATAGAACAGATAATGGTCCATCAAATCTTAAATATCCAGGGGCCTGTAAGAGAACAGACAAACTAACAGGGAAGCCTGATTGTACAGCACATGCACTTAACTTCGATTGGACAAACAAAACAATACGACCTTTATTTATCAACTCAGACGCTTATGGTTCTTCTGGCTCTGTCCGAGTAGATGGAGCTATCCTCCACAGTGGTGGCACTGGCGATGGAGCCAACAAAATCAGGTTATATAAGCAGTGCGACGATGATGTATGTGACTGGATTGATGTGAATGAGAACACTCTTTCATATGGGAGAAGGTATTATTGCAACACTCTTTAATACCTTTGATCTTGATATTTGAACTTCAAATTATTATTTTCTTACAGGTTTGCCACAAGTCAATACTTGCCTGATGGTCGGACGATTGTTGTTGGTGGAGTGGATGCTTTGAACTATGAATTCTTGCCTAAGAATGAACCCAACCCAGCAAATGTAGGCTACTATGATCTCCCATTCTTGAAAGACACACTCAATGCCAAGCAATTTGAAAATAATCTATACCCCTTTGTCCATTTAATGCCTGATGGGAATGTTTATATCTTCGCCAACCAAAAATCAATATTACTCGATTACGTTAATAATAAAGTTGTCAAGACGTTTCCTGACATTCCTGGTGAACCAAGAAACTTTCCATCTACAGGCTCTTCAGCGATGCTTCCTGTGCGTCTATCTAAGGTCAAAAATGGTACATTTCCAGTAGAAATTATGATATGTGGAGGCGCAGCTAAAGGCAATGCTGAGAAAGCTAGTAAGGGGATCTTTCTTGATGCTTCCAGGAGTTGTGGTAGATTAGTTGTAACCGACCAAAAGCCAGCATGGAAAATGGAAGATATGCCCATGCCAAGAGTTATGTCAGACTTGATAAACTTACCCTCAGGTGATATGCTTCTGATCAATGGTGCACATAAAGGTGCAGGTATGCATAGACGGACCGGCACCTAACAAAATTTATATTTTGCATAATATTTTGTTTCATTATTTATAAAACGCACCATTAGAATGTTTATCCCGAGTCTGCCTATGCAGGTATGTTTGAAGGTGCTGATACCCCAGTTTTGAATCCATTACTTTACAAGCCTAATGAAGCTGACCCTAAGAAAAGGTTCTTGGTTTTGAACCCATCAAATATATCAAGAATGTATCAATCAACTGCTGTGTTATTGACTGATGGAAGAGTCCTGGTGGGTGGAAGCAATCCTCATGAAAAGCCTACTACTACTGGAAAATACCCAACTGAGTATAGATTGGAGGCATTTTATCCAGAGTATTTGGCACATCAATACGCGACTCGTCGCCCACGAAGCTTGGGAATCGAACAATACAGGTTCCTACATTATGGGCAGCCATTCAAGATGACTTTCAACATAAGGTTATATGAGGCTGATAAAGGTCCTATTGATGTAATGCTGTATTGGCCATCGTTTGCGACCCATTCGAATCAAATGAGCCAGAGGATGTTGGTATTGCCGGTTGAGAGTTCTACAATTACCAAACAACCTGGGGACTTTACTATAATGGCTAGAGCACCAGACAACCCCAACATTGCACCACCTGGTTGGCATATGATTTATGTGGTGCATAATGGCCTACCAAGTAATGGTAGGTGGATCAAATTAACATAGAGATTCATCAAGAGAATCTAATTTTTGAGATTTAGAATAAAACCATGACATGATTCATACATAGATTTCATCAAGATTATCAAAAAAATTAGATTTAGAATAAAACCATGATAGCTTTCATGCTTGTTAGTAAATAAAGGGTAGCACTTAGGAATCAAGCAGTATTACTAGTTTAAATAAGTTTCTTCCCTTTTAGTGAGAACATCGAATGACCTAGTGGTTATGAGAATTTCCAATGACTTAAAAGTCCTGATTCGATTCTTATTATAAGAGGGAGGTGGATATGGTTTTTTTTAAAAAAAGTTTCTTCCCTTTAATATGTAAATAAATAATATGGAGTAGTGGAGTACTAAAATACTCTTCTTGTAATGTTTTACTTTAGGACCGGTGTCTAATTTATTTTTGAATTACATATCGGTGTTTTTGACTATGTTCAATGTTCGAAATTAACTATGTAATAATTCTCTATCCATGCATGTTTTCATATATAAGTAGTACGGAGAAAATTTCTCCGAAAATGTTGTGCTTCGAGTGTAGTAGCACCACCAAATGTAATACTCTTTCAAATAGTATGAATCCTTCAAAAATAGCTCTCTCAAATGTACTGCTCCATTTTAAACCGTATGAATCCTATCTAAAGAACTCCAACAAAAAAATGAAAAAACTATTATGCGAATGATATGTTTATCTACGAAGGAAAACAAATTGTACCAAACCACGCCCGATAAACCTACTTCCATGGGTACATAATAAAATTGAAAATGGAGTGTACCGCACCAAGCAAAATCAAAATTTGATACGTTGAAAAAAGTTTTAGAAACAAACTAATTGAATCGTTCAAAACGATTAATTTCCAGTGTATATAAATTTTCTACCTTCATTCAATTACCTCTACATTCATTCTTTCATGCACCCTTATGGTCCGTTTGTTTTGCAATGACCTCGAAAATCTAGATGAATCTCCTCATTCACCTCATTAGGGTTTGTCATTATTTCACAGAGGAAAATATATTCATCTATATTCACCCGCAAATCACTACCCCTCAAAGCAAGATTAATGGAGGAGAATGCTACTTTTAATATGTTTCACTCATTCACCTCGATTGTAAAAGTTTGGGTGTTGTGTAGAATTATATATGTAGATACGTAAGGTTATTTCAATATTTTTGGATAACGGCCCCGTCGAGGCGTTGGGCCCCAGCATACGACTCAATTCACCATACAAAAATAAAATGTATCCAAACAACTTTTAAAACGACCCGATTCAATCAACCTCGATTACTCTTTACATATATTAAATACTAGTAATAAGGGACATGGAGCTACAGAGGTAGCTTTGTTACACCTGATTTTCATTATTATAATTATAAAAGGTAACATAAAATTGTGTAGCTTTGTTACGTGATTTTATTGTTATAATTATAAAGGTAACATGAAATTGTAGTAGAAAAAATAAAATTCTCGAATAAATATACTTTTATATATTTTTAAAGAGTATCAATTTACTAAATGAATCGTACCTCCTCTTCATGCCTCCTTTCGTGCATCTCTGCTTTATAAGATTGTATCTCATGTATTATGGAGATCATATGTAGTTATACTGAATACTACTCCAACACATGATGTACAATATTATAAAGCATAAATACAAATGATGCTCATAAAAGAGGTAGAGGATCTTCGCCGCAAATTCCTAAAACTATAAAATCGTAAAATCTGAAAATATTCTCTATATATTTTAAACTTTATTATCTAAAAATTCAATTTCATACTTAAATCGTCAAAATTTCTCCATCTTTTATCTTTTTATTTGTTGAGTAAAGTTGATCATCTTTATCAAGATCAATTTACTCTATTTTTGATTCTTGTTGTTTCTATTTTTTATTAACATTTGGTCGGCGTATTTTTTCTTGAGTGTACCCGTTTCTATTTTTTTATCTATAGTTAGTCACTCATACTAGTTTCCAAATTAACGGTTTGTCTCAACTAAAAAGAATATTAAGCAAGGCAATGTTAATCGCCCGGTATCTTCTCTAGCTACTTTATTGCATAAATTAAAATTATTATGCATAGTGCAAAAATAATAATATGAAATCATATCATTATTCTATTTCATCAAATTAATTATGAACTCGCTCAAAGATAAATGTGAAGTTTAAGTTTCATAATGATTTACATTTGTCAAAGTATTAATGCTTGTCAATTATGTGGCACAAATGTGAATTCTTTAGCTATCTATTATATATGGTATTTTGGATGTATTATTGTGGCCCATTCATAGTTTTTGATTTAGTAATTGTCCTTATTATTTTCAATTTACTTTATCTTGTTATATTTCTATCGTAATATTCAATGTATGGGTAAAATAAAGAAACAATGTAAACTAATGTGATATCTAGTGAAAATTTAATAATGTAAAACTTGTAATACATATCTACCTTGTATATATATTACTAACTAAGTATTCACATCATTGTTTGAAATATAAAATTTAAAATAAAAGAGTTTGCTCAAATTATATATATATAACATAATATAATATGAAAATTTTATATATAGTAATTGATATTATCTGTATTATTTAATTTTAATAAAAATGAAGCAAACCCTAGTTTAGAAGGTAGGACCTAATAGATTTTTATAAAATTATACAAGATGAAATATATAAAATATAATTAAATTATTATAGTAAAGTAAATCTAATAATAATAATTTAAAAATAGCATGAAGGTTTGAAAAATAAAATAAAATCAGTATACATCAAGTCAAGTTACTATTCATAATCATTATTTCATATATATTAGAAATAAAATATATTCTAATAAGCAAAATTTATATGCTATTGACATAAAAATTCCACTTTGTATCTTTCACTCACAATGGGTAATCACATGGGGAATGAGATTTTTTTCTTAGTAGTTTAAAACACATACTTTTAGTTTAAAAATAAATCACATGATTTGAAAATAATGACAATAATAAGCTAATATGATGATGAGAAAATTATGCGCTTATGTTTACCTTATATTCTCTAAGAATTATAGTTTCAATAGTATTATACTTTTAATATGTGGTACAACTTCTATTACTTAAAAATATTGTCGATATAAAAGTTATGAATACAGCTAAATTTATACTCTAAGATGATTAAATTTTCTTTTTTAATAATCAAAATTATTTAAATCTCGATAACAAAATTTCAAAATTATGAATATTATATCTTGCGCTTCATCTCTAAAAAGGTTGTTTAATTTTCTTTTCAATAATCAAAATTATTAAGAATTTAACCACTAAATTATGAATACTACATACAAAATTCATATTTAAAAGAAGGTTCAATTTTTTTTCAATAGTCAAAATTTTTTAAAGTTCAACCAACAAAACTTAAAAATTATGAAAACATCATAGTACTTCAATCTCTAAAAGTTTAATTAACTTTCTTTTTGAATAATTAAGAAATTATTTAAAAGTCGATAATCAAAATTTAAAATTTATGAATACTAAATTTTACATCCATATCTAAAGTCGTTCTTTTCTTTGTTCGATAGTTAAAATTATTTAAAACTCAAGTGACAAAATAAAGAATTATGAGAGGAAGCGCATCGACCTCCGTCTCTAAAATATTCATGGATTTTCTTTTGATAGTTAAAATTATTTAAACTCAACCACCAAAATTCAAATATAAATACTAAATATGACGTCGTTCTACAAAAATATCGTTTAATTTTCTTTTTTCGGTGGTCACAATTATTTTAAACTCCACCAACAAAATTGATAACTTATGATTATTATATTATTATTACTTCGTAGGTAAGAGATTTTTGATAATTCAAAATTAATAAATTCTATTATCTTATCATAGTATACAACTTTGGTTTTGAATCAAAATTATCCTTATTAACACTAAAGTAAGTTGAAAATATTCTATGTTGATTTATCGATTTGTGTGCCGTTCATCATGCTTGAATACTTTTATCGGAGAAAGATTGTCTTGAGATTAATTTAATGAACAAATTAACAAACTTTGTCATCTAATTTATACATAACAATTGATTTCAGAATAATAAATTATAATATTTTTAGTAAATAACGTTAAATATAATGTACTTTCAATATTTTTCATTGTATATTATATAATACTGGCGTATAATATAAAACAATACAAGATGTTTCTCTGCTTCTTCATATTAAATCTTATGATAATGACTTTAACTTATAATTCTTACTTTTCAATACTATTTTTAATTACTACATGTGAATTATTTAGCTATAAATTTCAATAAGAACAAATTCTACATGTTTCAAACAAAAAATTTGAAAATTCTACAACTTTGATGATTGAAGTTCAACCAACAAAACTTAAAAATTATAAAAACGTCATCTGTATCCCATCTCACAAGGTTAATTGATTTTCTCTTTGAATAGTTAAAATTATTTAAAAAGTCAACCACCAAATTTTAAATTTATAAATCTTGAATTTGCATCAATCTCTAAAAGATTGTTCAATTTTCTCGTTCAATAGTTAAATTATTTAAAACTCAAGCGACAAAACTAAAAAAATTATGAAGGCTACGCATCTTACCTCCGTTTCACAAATATTCATGAATTTTCTTTTAATAGTTAAAAATTCTTTAAACTCAACCACCAAAATTTAAAATTTATAAATACTAAATATGACATATTTCTCTAAAAGATCATTCAATTTTCTTTTTCAATAGTCACAATTATTTAAAAGCTCGCTTTGACAAAATTGAAAGAATTTATGATTACTACATATTATAAAGTAAGTTCAAAATATTATATGTTTATATACATATTTCACATAATAATACAACAAAATTTTATAAAGTATTTGAGTTTAAAATTAAAACGTCGACTTATCATAATTAATACGTCATTCATACATAATTTGAATACTTTTATCTATCAGAGAAAGATTGTCTAGATTAATTTTGTAATGATTAAATTAAGAAAATTTGTCATCTTTATTTATATACATAAAATTGATTTGAAAAATAAATTATAACATTTTTAGTAAATTGTGTTAAATATATTAATACATTAAATATTTTTCATCGTACATTATATAATACTCCGTATTAACGTAAAACAAAGCAAGAGGTTTCCCTGCTTCTTCATATTAAACCTTGTGGCAATGACTTTAACTTATACTCCTTCCTTCCTAATCACAATTATTATTTTCACTATTATATATATGAATAGTTTAGCTACAAATTTCAATAATAACAAATTCTACATGTTTAAAAAAATTAAAAATTATTCAACTTTGATGATTGAAATTTTATTATAAACTCAATTATTTTTATAAACTCAATTATTTTAATTATAAACTCAATTATTTTCAACTTAATTTTATAACAAACTTAATAATTTTATTAAGTGAAGTCTTATAATTTAAATGCATATCTGACATATTAAATTACATCTGATAAAAGCAATTACATTTGCATATGATTTGTATTTATAGTCTTTGGTTACAATTAAAATTGATCGAAATCTGATCATCTTTTTCTTTATTAAGGTATTTTAATCGGATTCAATCGCGAAAAAATGAAAAAGCTTTAAGCAAATCGTAAATTTTATCGTATATAAATAGATGGGGAGTATAGATATTGATATAGATATAGATTAAGTGCTAATAAACATATCGTTAGTTTCTTTTTGTCTAAATTTAGCTTGTCTAGACTCAACAAAATCCACTTTCCCCCTACCCCTACCCCCTAGCGCCGCCTCTCTCCGACGCCTCCCCACTCCAAATGAAACTTTCAACCTTCTCCCGCCCACCACCACCCCATTTCCTCCACCCCACCACCCATTGTCACCACCCCACCCCTAGACCCACCAAAATCCGAATGTCCCTCCAAGAAAACGGCCCCTCAATCGCCATAGTAGGCGTAACCGGAGCAGTAGGCCAAGAATTCCTCTCAGTCCTCTCAGGACGCAACTTCCCCTACAGCTCCCTCAAACTGCTCGCTAGTAAACGCTCTGCTGGCAAAACCCAACTCTTCGAAAACCAACAATATACCATCCAAGAATTGAATGAAGAGTGTTTCGATGGAGTCGATATCGCTCTTTTTAGCGCTGGGGGGAGTATAAGCAAGAAATTTGGTCCCATTGCTGTAGAGAAAGGGACCATTGTTGTGGATAATAGCTCTGCGTTTAGGATGGTTGAGGGGGTGCCTCTTGTTATACCCGAGGTTAATCCTGAGGCGATGGAGGGGATTAAGGTGGGGTCTGGGAGAGGGGGGCTTATTGCTAATCCTAATTGTTCTACTATTATTTGCCTCATGGCTGCTACCCCTCTTCATCGTCGAGCCAAGGTATATTTTTTGGGTGGTTATGTTGGTTTGGTTGATATTTGTTCGGTTCGAGTTACAGTATGATACGTTTGTTATAGAATTTGGAAAGCTCATATTTTATGATATGATTATATTGGTATTGTTTGGCTCATGGCTGCTACTCCTATACATTGTCGTGCAAATGTACATTTTTGTGGCTATGTTAGTTTAATTGGTTGTAGGGGAAATGGTGGCTCGTTGCATTGGTGTGTGTTCGTTTAATGAATTTATAAAGACCACAATTTTATCATATGATTGTATTGTTTAAGCTGTCGTTATACTTGTATAGTTGACAGTTCTGGTGTTGGAAGAGGTACATTGTGGAATAATGTTGTGTTTTAGAGTTATGTTTCGAGTTGTTGTAGAAGACATTGAACTTGTGTTCGGATCAATGGATTTCGAATCCTTAACTAGATTTGTTTATTTTGTCGGATGTGATATGAGATGGAGGTGATTCGTCCATAGATTTGTTGATGTCATTTGGTCTGATTTTGAATGCCTTCTCATAGGAGTATCACCATCTACCTCTGTATATATGCTCTATCTCCGCTAGTCCACTAGGATGTTTTATTGATCTATTGAGTAAGATCTTTTAATAGTTCTTCACAACTGTTCTGCTAGTAAAATCCAGAAGGGGTTTACAATAGGAAAGAGCTATGGAGCTACTAAGAACTCTTTAGAGTCATACGACCATTAAGAACTCTTTGGGGTTATACGATAAAGTCTGTTTTCTATTATGATGCTACCATGATCACATTTCTTGTCTATAGTATTATGTGTGAGTTTTTGATATCGAGATATCAAAAGTTTACTATTCTTAAATCATAAGCACTTACAGAAGTTCATGGATAGGCATCTCTTTTTCTGTGGCAGAAGAAAGAACTCGGTCATGAATTTGTTTGTCTTTTCTTTATGTTTTATCTTATCTTGGTTTTTCCAACCTTTTCAACTTATTCGATGTAAATAATTGTATTTTTATATTCCATTGTGTTGCTATTTTAGGTGACTCGCATGGTTGTTAGCACATACCAAGCTGCTAGTGGGGCAGGCGCTGCTGCAATGGAGGAGCTTTTGCAACAGACTCGTGAGGTTATAAATCCATTCTGCACTTCCACATCTTTCTACTTTCCTTTGCTGGATGTTTTGACATTATCTCACTCCTTGTTTCTTTTTCATGTCATTTTTATGACAAGTTTTTGTTAATTTTTTTATCATTTCGTTTTGTGAGGTCCTCGAAGGGCAAGAACCAACTTGTGAGATTTTCAATCAGCAGGTTGTTTCCAATCTTATTTAATTTTTATCATTTGTTTACTTATCTGATCATTTTAAGTTTATAGATCAAAACCGGTGATCATCATGTCTTTCTCGCTTGCAGTATGCTTTCAATTTATTCTCGCATAATGCACCAATTATGTCAAATGGGTATAACGAGGAGGAGATGAAGTTAGTTAAAGAGACGAGGAAAATATGGGTGAGAATTTAACACGTATTGCAACTAATACATTGTCTAAGTGATATGATCTGGACAACATATTGTTTTTTCTATTTATAGGATGACATAAGAGACATTGAATTAATGTTATATTATGTTCATCTTTGTAGAACAATATGGATGTTAAGGTTACTGCTACATGCATTCGAGTTCCTGTGATGCGTGCGCATGCTGAGAGTGTAAATCTACAATTTGAAAATCCACTTGATGAGGTAATTCTGTTGTTAGTTCGGTTATTTTCCTTTTCAATTTATTTTGTGAAATCTTTATACTAACAGCTTCTGTAATGTACAGTTATGTGAATAGAGTGCATAAAAAAATTGTTCAGCAGTGAATAAAATTTCAATCTCTATTAGTATGTTATCTGCATGGGTCCTGTTGCAATCATAATTTTAGCAATTGTCTAAACTTGTGTTCGGAATATCTTGATCAAGATTAATCTTGATTATAATTGTATTCTTTTTGTCCCTTTTTATTGTTAAGAATAACATAATGTAATTTCTGCAGAACACAGCAAGAGAGATCTTGAGCAAGGCTCCTGGTTTAGTAATTGTTGATGACCGTGCTGCTAATCGCTTCCCCACCCCATTGGAAGTTTCAAATAGAGATGCTGTCGCAGTTGGCAGAATACGCCGTGACGTTTCCCAGGAAGGAGATTATGGGTAATTTTTCTATCGACTACTAGCTTCTATCTACGGATGTTCTATTAATAATCAAGTTACCTTTAATATGATTGAATGGGTTGGACATTTTTGTGTGTGGCGATCAAATCCGAAAGGGGGCTGCTCTGAATGCTGTCCAAATCGCGGAGATGTTACTCTAGGCCGCATAAGGGCCACAGGTCTTGGTTTTCTTGTTGCCAACCCATTTTGCAGTGAACGAACTCGAATATTGCAGAGATGAGGAACAACAAAAAGATTCCTCCAATTTTGCTGAGAATTCTTCTGTTTTGTTTCCATGAGTCAATTTGTAATATCATGGCCTTTGAAATGGTTGATGATATCTTAAGGAATTACTATTGATCTTAATTTCCATCTAATCGGTATGATATAAAAAATCGAATAAGCATGTCATTATCCATTTTATAGCCTGATTATAAAGGTTGTGCTTGGAAAACTCTGTTGTTTCATGTTTTATAAAAAAACAATAAAAATAACTAAATGTATTTGGCTATGGTATTTTGTTTTTACTAATTGAGCTATGATGTTGGAACACCAAAAACATTTATTTTTACTTGTCAATGTTCTCTACTTGTCACAACTCTCAACAATAGTTTCTTGATGGCAACTAGCTTGTCGGTCACTAAGTTCAAAACTCACCTTGTTGCTAATTTTTTTTTTTTAAAAAAAAAGAATATAGGTTGTTAGTTTAAATTAAGTTCTTAAACCTAGAGTTTAAGAATGGTTTCTAATTTTTTTTTCTCTATATTAAGTTTTGTCATCCATAATAGGTTTCACTCAAACTCATTAATTTCACTCAAAAGTTGTTCAATATCGATAAATACATTGTTGAAGAGAAAATCATGTAAAGCAAAACAAGAAATGGTATTCACAGACATCACACATGTTTTGCTCAGTAATAAAATTACAAGGAGAAAAGGGTATATCTCAATTCATGAAAGAACTATGTTCCCAAGCTAAAATGTACCTCGAAAAGTTACAAATGCTCGTTTTGGATCCTCTACTCCCTTTTCATAGTCATTCTATGGCCTTACTGTATATGTTTGTACAACATGCATTGTGTAGTTATATCATAACTATTCATGATATCTACAAAACATAATTTACAAATATTCAAAGCATGGGGTATAGAACCATGCATAAAAAGGGCGTAGTGAATCTAGAGCCGCAAATGTTTATCTCAACTCAATAATCTACACTATGAGGATCTTTCAACTGTATGTCTGTACCTATATCTAAAACATTGATGTGTTGGATTATATACCTTGTATATTTGGCAGCTTCAAGAACTCGATGATTCAATATTGCATTTCCTTCTTAATAAAATAATGGAAATCGTCATATGTCTCTATGTGAACAACCACAGACCGCAGTACCCAGCTATACTACATGATCTTCGTCTACAAGTTGTTGAATCAACACCACAGTCGTCATCAGAGAAACATATGTGGTCAATGCGTGCATCAGGAATGTGGCAAACGCTCTCTGCAGGCTGCTCTTTTTGTCTCATACTCAGCAAAGTTTCTGGACACATACGTAATGACATTGCACTTGCTCTCCTTGTTGGCTCTCTGGTCTGCAAAACATAACATTTAATAGCTTCACATGACTTCACAGCATTCAGTAATCATTTGGCATATAATGCAAGTGACATAATTTAAGGAGTTGTTATGGTGGGAAGGTATAGGGAAAAGGAGAGCCTCCCTCGCCAAAATCGAAAATCTTCCTCTGGCGAATTAAAAAACCACCGCCTATTCTACTAAAGGAACATAAGGTTTTCCTCCCATTCCCACTAGTAAAAGGACCTCTCCTCCCTTAAACCCACTCCCTTAAACCCAAGGGGGCTTCCCCACCAGACAGAGCTTTAGCATTTGCAACATCACTGTGAAGATGTCCAATTTAAGGGAGCAAAAGGAAGAACAGATACTTTCAAATATGTCCAATTAGTAGGAATATAGGCATCGGGAAGCCTTTCATGCCATTCACTTTGAACAGGGAGTGGATGCGCCTCAGTTGTGAAGATGTAATTTTGGTTGAGTAAGAATGAATCATCAAACAGAAGATACAAGTACTTGCACCTACAGTAAGTGACATGCAATAATGTAATTAGTAAAACCACGGTATGCAAACAGATTGATCATCTCTTCAAGAATGTCGTGTGTAGAACATGATGACTAGCAAGCCAAAATCTTACATCTCAGCCAAGAAGAAACTGTGCTGATGATCTTCTAATTCCATTGTAGTTACATCTCTGATGCTTGCAAACCCACCTTCAACTTTTGCATAGCGATTTAACGAATTCACCATTGCTTCACCCACTTCAATGTACCATGGATCTGATAGAATAAACAAAATGAACACCAATTCACCATTAGACACCTAGTTCACTAGTTGGTATGGGTAGATTGACAAGGTAACAACTAAGAGTATGATGTTACAGTTTCATGAGTTTAATAGTGCTGTAGATAAAGCATATCAACAGACTCGCAACTGTAAAATGAGAGTAAAATGCTACAGATACAGTGATCAAATGCTACCTAATAAGAGGAGTAACATAGTGCTGGAGAAAATACATATATCAGTGGATTAAGAACTGTAATAGACAAGAATAAGATGCCAGGTAATCATTCTCATACTCAGGAGACTTCTACTAGTTGAACCCAACAAGGATCTGTAGAATTTATTATGAGCTATTTATGTGGAGAAATCCTAAGGAAATCGCACACGCATAAACATAGCAATCAGAATCCAGGTACACGCATTGGGTGTTTGGCTTAAGCTTTTTAGGGAAAAAAGAAGGCAACATAAGAAATCATAGAGAGAAAAAGGTCTATAACTTGAAACTTCGCGTTTTTTCTTTTCCCTTTCTGTTACCCTACTTATAAGTTGCAGGAACTGTCCGATTGTCTGTGTGCCTTAAAAAAAGAATAATAATTGTGTTTTAACACTCCCCAAAGGATGACAATGTCACTGTTAGTTACTAAAACCTTGTCTTAGCCAGAACCTAAAGGATAAAAGCATCTTATCCTGGACACTTTAGGTACTAAAAGAAAAACTAAAAGACCTAGTATTTGCTAGGCAAATTGGTCCTAAGCTTGGATAATTAGATCTTCACAAATAGGATCAACATCCATTTGGTATCTGTCATATTCGTTAAAGAGTCAAATATATGCATGTTTCATGTCAAAACAAGGGCTTGGATAAACGCTCGTAGAAAGCTGAAAATTCTCATTTCTGGTCCTGAAGACCTACTTTAGTTATAGGAAAACAAGAGAATACAGGTAGCATCAGTGTGTTTTCGGTTTTTCTCATTTCCTATTGTAAGGAGTGAGGAAACAACACTATTCATACAACTAGAGGAAGAAATCATTATCCTGATTCGTGACTAGTGTTAACCAGACTGATAAACTGCAAACGTAGGACCTAATTTGGAAAACAAGAAGTATGATAATGTTAAGATTTAAGAATAACCAGCATAACACAATGTATGACAGTCCCACGATCTACACATCACTGTGACCTTGGAGCTTGGAGCTTAAACTTAGACAAGAAGAAATAAATGAAAAGATTTCTGGGAGGAATTATCACGAACCCTTAGTTGCTTGGTACAAGTAAAACGTGGATTCTGCCAATTCTGGGCGTAAAGGATAATATTTTTCAGTGGGATGCAACATCTGATGATCCAGCAGGTACCTAAATGATATATCAATTACCAGTGAAGAAAATACTCGGGAGAAACAAGGGACAATCTAGGGGATCGATGATAACAATAAACCTAAGCAATCTTATAAATAGTACCTTTCTGGTATCACCCCAAATTTTTTCCACACAGAGAAAAATTCCCTGTGAGATGAATTGGCAGCTGCGATGTCTCCTACCATAACCTAAACAGGGATAAAAAAATGAGTTGGTTTTACATATTTTTCCTCGACACATTTCTGAACTTAGTGTCCACTTCAGTAAATTACCTGCAGACCAGGCCAAAATGCCTGAAGGCTTGTAAGCTGCCAGTATGTCGCCTTTCCATTTCGCATATCTGCTTCGTGGTACCTAGTAAAAGACAACAAGGAGTTGTGATAGTTAAGGCCGTAGTCTGACTAAATAGAAGTCTTTTGATTACAGGAAATTGGAAAATGTGAATTTTGTATAGGGCGAAGGAATTACACAAAAGCTTAGCGAAACTTTATTTTCTATGTTACATTGGTTTCCTATACTTGTCAGCTAAATAGCCAGGCTAATGCCTTATGATATACAGTTAAGTAGGGAACTACGACTTACAAGACAGAAAATTGAAATGAGAAAAAAATAAATATATGGAACACGAATTTACAGTAAGCATCGGGAATATTCCAACAAAAGTTCCAACAAAACCAAGTTCCAGTCTTTCAACTAGCAGTCTAACAGCCAGCCAGGTTAATGGATTATGCGACAGTAAGTTCCAACAAAACCAAGTAGCAAGTTGTGAATCAGTGCAATACCATGGACCGTGTCTGAAGTATTTTTGCACAGCAACGTAAGCGGATTGAAACATCTGCCAATATTCTTCCTTCCCGAAAAGAATGTGTGCTTTGAAGAGATACTCATAGAATGAATCAACACCTACAACAAATTTGACACAAAACAAGACATCAGTTGCATGTAACCATGCATAAGCATTGCCTACTAGTGGAAGCATATAGAAATTATCCGAAAGTACCAGCTCCTATTCCCGATGAGTATTCTATCCATCTCCCAGTCTCTACATCCAATGTGGTCCCAAGAAGATTTAAGGAACTCCTCATGCCCCATAATTTACGGAGAGCATTTAAAGCAGCAGATTCAAATGTTGTGTCTCCGGTTAAACGAGATAGTGCTCCCATTTCAAGTATCAGAGAACCTAAAGATACAATAAGACAAGTCAGTTCCATGCTCAGACACATTGTATTTTTCTGTGTGAGATGGGGCCTCCAGAAGTTCGATAGATATCTCACCACACCCGGATGTGCTTGTTTCAGTTGTCTCATTCTCCATGACACCATGCTGCCCAAAGAATTTTGCATTGCTGCAGTGTCATAAATCTATTTTACCAATGCAAAGGTTGCAGCTTCTACACTAACATATAATTATTGCACTTGAGGAAGATCAGAAGATGATTAAAAAACACATATACCAAGAGGCACATAAATGCACCAGTAATAGCTAAGATGTGCGACATAATCACTATAGTTTAGTTGCGGGACGAAAATATATTTGCATAAGTATTGGAGCTTCATTATACAAAATAAATTTGGGTAAGGAAAAAATTGTCGAAATGGTCCCAGATAATGGCACCAAGTTGCACTTTGTGATATTGGTGTCATTATGGGGACCATTTCGGCAATTATCTCTAATCATATGGAAGGATGCCAGTGATCTTGATCAATAATTGAACTAAATGTAACTTGGAAAATTTGTACAATACCTAAGGAAACTTTATAAACCATAGTAGCTACATGGAAAAATAGCATATGAGCCACAACTCAAAATGGTTCAAGCAAAACTTATGCGATTTTTAACATTTTAGACCACAACAAGTGAACCTCCCCACAATCCCACATGTATGAGTAGACATGATCATGCTTAAATAACAATTCTAACTAACAAAAAAGTTCCAGATTTATGTCTCGACTCTTGAGCTTCAAGCACTTACTTACAAGTCCGATCATATGTTAAAACTATTACAGAAATTTACTACAAGTAAAAAGATGAAGTACAAATGAATCTTCATATTCACAGTACAGAGAATCAAGAAGGTTAATAGCTATAATTACCTTTAAGTTGACCCAGGCATATGGTAGTCCAGTGGGAGTAGAAAATGCAGGTAAAAAGCGCCGCCCAAGATCTCCAGCAAGATGAAGTAGCTGGTTCTTGTATGTTCCTTGTACCAACCTGTTTGCAGAATCAGTTGCAAGAATATGAGCAGAAACAAGTCCTCCAAGAACTCTTATGTTGCACTACACAATGACAATGAAATAAAATCATCATCAAAACAATTCTATTTAATAAGTGCATATGATATTCAATATAGTATTTACTGGTTTGAAAGAGCATTCAAGCTTGCTTGATTTCAAACATGAAACAAATAAGAGCTCAACGTATACTTCCCACATTTATACTCAGGGTCATTTGTTACCTCAAAAAGATTCACTCTTGCATCCACATCAAATGTTAAATTTTCTGATAACCAAAGAACTGCCTTTTCGAATTCCGAGTGGTTGCCGAAAACAACAAGGCTGAGATAAAAGAAGCAATACAATTGTTGGTGATGATCTTTCATGGTTCTTATATGGCTTAGGAAAGAACTACCCCCTACATCCCTAATTCGAAGGGGTGTTTGACCAATCAATAAAATTTTGACTTAAAATTAATCCTAATCAACTTCGAATTGTTAAAATATTCAAAGGGTGGGCATAAAAGTTATGAGAGTATTGTATCTAGTAATATTAATATTGTCATTGAAACATAATATATCATATATAAATTACAGCTCCAAAGATGGATGCACTATTCAATGCATAGTAATGGTTATAAAGAAAAATATTCCAATGTTATACCTAGATAATGATTCGATGAGGGTGAGTGCAGACCCATTATACTCTTGAGGCAAGTTTTCAAGCTGAAATTATGTTACATATCCATCAATGATTTTGGTTGAGCAAATGTATCTAAAACAGCTTCAGAAAGATAAACTTACCTTTAAATTGCCAAGTTCGCTAAGAGAATTTGTGAAACTTTTTGTGAGAGGTTTCAGCTCATCATGCTATAAAACAAGATATTTAGATCATTTTCCTCCAAGCAAGGATACCAGATGTCTTAATTCGATCAAGAATGAGAGATAAACTAACCGGAAATGCATATGACATGTAATTATCGTAAGCATGGTAAAACCTGACATGAAATTCAATTGAGAATGAGTGTAACCTGAATGTATAAAGTAGATACATCATATAAAATTTAATTTGCTCAAAAGTTATATTTGGTTTCCTCTTTCCTATATCTGACATGCAGAAATAATAAGC
The DNA here is from genome assembly GCA_019722365.1 of Lithospermum erythrorhizon. Lineage (NCBI taxonomy): Eukaryota > Viridiplantae > Streptophyta > Magnoliopsida > Boraginales > Boraginaceae > Lithospermum > Lithospermum erythrorhizon. Next base: position 186,379 of record JADFUC010002401.1, read on the forward strand.
TACCTTATCATGAAATTATCAAAAGATTGCAACAACAAAATGTACACTCCACATGAATCTCATCCAGCTAGTCTCAAAAAACCGCTACCTGTATGTATATTATTCTAGCTGTACATTTCTTATGAGGAAACAAAAATCTATGAATGTTGGTAGCTAACAACCACAATATACGACTACATGGTACTCCATACGAGAATAATATAAACTCAATCATATTCATTGACCAAAAGCTTCAACCAATAATTCTACAACCGAACCAGATTCAATCTCAGCTCAACTCAATCCATATAACCAAGCTCCAGCTCATTTGTAATTTCATGGAAATTTTGCAAGATTGGACCTTTAACATAATTTTCTTAACTTTTGACACCAGTCACCAACCAATAATTCTTTCGACACCAACCAAAAATTCTTCCAACTTTTGAGACCAATATTGATATACAGTGGCAGAGACTAGAAAATACCTGTTGGGCAACCCCCAATTTTGGAAACACGTAGCATTTACACTTATTATAATTTATTTTTACACAAAATATAGTAATTGATCCCTCCTTAACAACTAAACATCTTTCATTCAAAAAGATATAATGCTTTTTGCCCCCCTCGATATTCGTTCAAGAAACTATAGATAAAGATCGATAAGGGGTGTCAAAATTTGCAAGAATCATTCCAAAATGTAAACAAGTTCCAAACTTTATATGAAAAATATGGCTACAATTTTTCTATTTACTTGTAGTATAATTTATTTTGATCGACCCTTATGGTTTCGGTCTTATGTCTTTGCTCTTTTTGTCTTTTATTGTATGCAGTACTTTTCTTATTTTTATTACTCGAATGCTTTTGAACCCATATTTTAAACATTTAACAATATATAAATTCATTAAAAATCTGAGAAATGTACATTTGCCTTAATTATAACTTAAATTTTACATTTAAAATAAGATATTTGAAATCAAATATGAGGATATTTTTATAATAAATAAAAATAAAATAATTAAAACTAAACCCTACCCCACCAACCGTCTGTCATCATCCCACCACCCTTCCCCACCCACCAACTCATAGCCCCCTTAGTGCCCCCACAGACGCTGCCCCCTACAGCCACAGCCCCAGCCCCAGCCCCTCACTGCCTTACTGTATCCCCACTGCCCCACCATCCCCATTGGAACAGCCCCCACCTACCTCTGCCCAGCCCCGCACCTCCCCTTGCTGTCGCCCTCTCACTGCCCCACCCCTCAATCTCGTGCTACCTCACCACCCCTACCCCCAAATCAAACACGTCATCACCACCACCACTGCCTCTGACCAACCTCCAGCACCCCCGCCAACATTTCAATACAAAATTATCAATACTCAATCAATTCACAGATCAATAAACATCAAATAAACCAAAATAACTCAATTAAAGAATAATTTAGTATACAAAAGTTGGATGATTTGGGAGGGGAGTGTTGAGGTTGAAGATGAAGTTGGATGTGGTTGGGAAAGTTTTTTTTAATTAATTGTTTTAAAATATTTCAAAATTTTCCCCTATTTTAAGTGTAATCTTAAGGAAGTTCTATTTAGGGGAAAAATAGTTTATTAATATTTTGTAATAAATTTATGTTTGTCAGAGAAGACAAGAAAAAATGAACAAGAAAGCATAAAGAGACTTCAATCTCAGAGGCCAAATTAAAAATAAACTCATAGTATAGGAAACAAATAGCAAATTAGCCGAAAAACATTAATCTTGCAACTTTTCCTTAATGCCATCATGAACCAAAGTTACATAAAAAATCAAACAAAACTAAGCTCAATCATATCACAAGTACCCAGAAACCATTCCTACAATCTCCTAACACATAATCAACAATATTAATCAATAATAACACAACCAATATAACCAAAAACCTCAAATTTAAAAAAATTCATAATTTAAAAAAAAAAACTAAACTTTAGCTTACATTTTGCGGACTTTTTCACTAAGGCGCTTCTTCTTTGCTTCTAAAAAAGGGTCCGACTTTGAAGAACAAATTGTTGGAAATATTATTAAATATATTACAACCCATTTTCGTATATTGTACAACAACATTGTTTTTGTCTGAAAATTTTTATTTTTGTGTTTCTTGTAAAAATAATTATTTATTTTGTCCCTAATGTTTTGGGTTTTTTATGGTGTGTGTTGGAGATCTGGGGTGAGTATCCATGTAGGATTGCTCACACGATTTAGCCACCAATAGGTTAACGACATGTGGACATTTGTGACGATTCATCCCGACGTCTCGTATTATCATTTCGGTTATTCTCAATTATGTCATAACAACATAAGTAGAGAATTTAACGAAAACGTTTGGCTAAGATTCTTTTAGTTTACGTGTCTTATATAAATATATTAATTTGGCTTCACTTAATCGTCAATCCATCTCCTTGCACATTATATATAATATAGATATATATATATATAGTCTGGCAAATTTGGTATGGAATATGTTGAAATAAATAAAAATGGTCAATTTATTATATATTAAAAAGTAATAGATATTGTTTGTACTTCACTTTTGGATCAACTCAAAATAACCTCTTTGCTTCTTCTTTTTTCTTAATTCATTCTGATATATTTAACTATTAATAGAGTTTACAAAGCAAGTTCCAAAAGAGCTACAGGATTGAGGATGATCAAACCTATTACAAAAATCTTGCCTATTTATTGGGTTTCCTAGAGTAGGAGCTTCCTATTTACATTCATCATGGAACTGTCATATACAATTCTTATTTTAAAGTTGAATTGGGTGATTGAATATCATGAAAATTCTTAAAACAACCAAAATTAGAAGGAAATCATAAAAGACTACAAACATTAGTAATATTATTGTTAAGTTCCTTCAACCAACCCCGACATTATTGTAAGTTCAGCTAGCCAACCCCGATCCATCATAATCTTCCTATCTATATGGAGTACCTATGAAAAAATGCCATTAGAAATGACATTAACTGTTGTGTATTTTATTTTCAATGTTATTCACAATAGTCAACCTACTTAAGAGAGCTTACATTACATGTTGAGCTAGACAAAAGTCATCTTCCAAAAAGGATTGTTCAGTTTTAAACTTATAAATGTAATTGGAAATTCTTCATAATACTTGTTTTTTTACAAATTTTAGTAGAATCAAAATCTAATTATTAAAATGTACAATAATAGTTGTTTTTTAAGAATTTGCTTTATCAATAATATTGTAAAACAATCATAATAACAAGGACGGAGCCACATGGTATCTTGTGGTGTGGACACCACTAAACTATGAAGTAGCACAGTGATAAGTAGTATTAAAAACATTGGAGAAGCGGTGCAGGTTCGATCAACTGTCAGGCATTTTTCTTCTTTCCCAGCTAACTGTTTGAATTGTATTTTACTTTACTTACTCTATTTTTTCCTCAACTAACTACAATATTTTTTACCTATATTTAGGGTCTGTTTGTTAAAATCATGAAGAACTTAAAATTAATTAATTCAGCACTTTTTTTGTTAAGTTTGGTTGATAGCTAAATATTTTAAGGACTGAATAAATTAAGGTCTTATCAAAATCCTTAAAAGATTTTTAAGTTAAAGTCTTAGCTTGTTTTTCCTCTTATGAAATCAGTGATAAGATCCATGTTACATACTTCTACTCCCATAATTTTATATAAATTTATTTCTAATAATAATAATAATAATTAAAATAGTTAAAATTATAATAATAACAATAATAACAAAATAATAAAATAAAAATAAGCATAATAAAAATAATAATTATAATAATAAAAATGAAAATAATAATTAAATAATAATAATAATAAATATAATGATAATAATAAAACAATAATAATAAGAACTAAAAATAATAATAATAATATAACAAATAATAATAATAATAATTTTAATAAATAAAAATGAAAATATTTATAATAATAATAAAAATAATAATAACAAATAATAGAAATAATAATAACAATAATATTAAAAATAATAATAATAATAATAACATTAATAATAAGAATAATAAAAATATTAATAAAAATAAACATAAGAATAATAAAAATAATAATATTAATAAATAATAATATGTGATATTAATAAATTAAAATAATGATAATAATAATAATATGTGTAAAAACATTAATAATAATAATAATAACAATAATAATAATAATAAAATAAGTTTTTAATGATATAATAGAATGACTTGAAAACCTGAAAAACAATTCTTTGGGGGGGGTTAGGGACAGGGATGAACAAATATTGTACATCTGGTGGCTTCACTTGGATCAAAGAAAATACCAAAAACTACCCAGAAGGGTGATTTATTTTGCTTAATCAAGTGTCATTTTTTAAAGTGTAATGTTTATTTATTTTGGAGTTTTTGTTGATTAGGTGACTTACCAGGTAGAGTTGTTACGAACCGATCAAACATCTTTATAGCTCATTAAGCAGGTTCGTTATTTGGATTCGTTTCAATAGTCGAGCAGGTTATGATTTGCCAATACCGTGACTAAATAGCTAAATTTATCTTCGGCTTCGTTAAAATCGGTTGTAATGATCCTTTTTCATATTAAATCGTACTTGCTTTCAAGTTAAAAGCAGAGTTCACGATCGCTCGTTAATATCACAAAAACTAACTGAATATTGAATACGTCATACCAAACATGTCCTTAGCCTTAACACTAAATAGTTTAAGCTGAATTACAGTGGATTTCGAGCGATTTGCTAGTAGCGATTCAGTGCTTGAGCGGGTATGTATGATTTTGTCGCGAATCGATTAGCGAACCGATTTTTTACGATTTTATTTCGAAGGCGTTACAAATCCGGCGATCCATTCGGTGATTAGCGAATCGGTCGGTTTGCTTAACGATTCGGGTGGTTTGGTCCAAACCGGATCGATTCGGCTGCGTTATGACCTGAACATACGGCTATAATTTCCTCGATTATTTTTACTTGATGTTTAGGTTTTCTTAGTGTTAGCGTCGGCCCAGGGTAACCCGTTAGCGCCAATTCGGCTCGATAGTTAATAAGTCAGTGCGAGAGCCCAAGGTGGTGCTCGTTTGAAATACGGTCCTTTCGATATTTTACTCGATTAGTTAACAAATTGTCAACATTTCAAAAATGTTATATGTTCAACACATAATCATAAATAAGAGCAATAACATTATTCAAAAATTATTATGAGTTATAGGAAGTAATTTTATTTCTTTACATACTTGAGGTGTATCTTTTGTTTTAATTATTTTAGTTTAATTGAGAGAAATTTTACAAAAGATTTTGAAGGTTTATTTTAGAAGCTTGTCTTTGTTTAACTTAGCAAGCTCGGATACTACCCGGTACCCGGCTTCGTTAACTACTACTTCGACTTCGTTCTCTTGCTCGAGTCGAGATGCCAAAGTTGAGCTCATTCTTTGCCCGGAGCTCGTTATCTTAGCAGAGTCCAGTCGAGAACCTCGATACCGGATGTTCGGCTCGTTTACAGTGTAGGGTTTACGGATGAATGTTGTTTTTAAGAGCGGATATTTAATCCATAAATATGATATTGATCTCATGGATTTATTTTCAATAATATTGTTTCATTGTAAATTTTCATGAAATAATAGAAAATATTAATTAAAGAGAATTTAAGGGTTTCACTTGGCTTTTGGTATACAATAATGGTTTTTTATTATATGGCTTATTAGCTTTTAGCAATCTTAGACATGGGTAATTGTGGATGATAATCGTGTTAATTGTAAAAATATTCACTGATAATATGTATAAGTTGTACTTTTTCTCTTTTGATATGAGGTTTGCGTAAATGGTATCTGATATTGGTAAAAAAATATGCACTTTAGTCCCTTTTTTGATGGATGCGTTAAATTTTGACGGAAAAGATCTTAAAAAGTGTACTTTTTACGACTTAAAGTGCACGTTGTTGATGATAGTTAAATACTAAATGTTTGTTTGGGCCAAAAATTGTGTTCCACACTCACAGAAAGGTCATTTTATTTGAGTTTTCAATAAAGACTTATTTTGAAATAAGTGAGCTAGCTTGGAGTTCGCTTCAAGATTGACTCGTATCTAGACATGGCAAGCGATCAGAACACTCATTGGGCCGTTCGAGAACCCGACCCATGATCCGGTTGGTCGGCCAGGGCCCGCGGAAACCCGTGAAGCGGCCCCCGGTTCGTTAATAAGTGGGTCGGACGGGGGCCGAGTGATTGGGCCCCAGGCCGGCCGATTTGAGCCCGCTGATATTCGGTGGGCACTTGACACGGAGCCGGTTAGAGGAGCCTCAGCAGGCGTATTAACGTGATAGTTACGTGAGAGAAAGGTTGCCATGTTATTACCATACTAATATTGGTGCCGTTTCATATGAAGCGATTGCCGGAATAATAAATATTGCGTTTTTAGCATAAGCGTGGTACCGTTTCATCGCCGCGGTACCACGTTTATAATGTAAGAAAGAAAAGTGTAGTTTTTCAAAGAATCACAACATTGAGCATACGGCGCGTTCATTGTTCGTTGAGCGTGAAACAGCAAAAGCGTTCAAGCGTTCAAACATTGGCGTCATTAGCCAACCGAATAAAAGTATGTAAATAACAAAACATTGTTTAAGCGAGGGAAAAAACATCATACATACTAATATATAAACATATTGACCATTGTGTTCTTGAACTTGGTTCTTCTTGACTATAAATGGAGGAGGTGGGGGCGTGATGAGGAGAGCCAGCTACGTTGTTGAGAAGAAATGACAATGCGATCCTATTAAGCGCCTGGGACATCCGGCCATATGGATCCAGCATCGCCCGTCATTTTCGTTGATCATCCTCTCTTCCGGTCACTTGTGACATCGACATCTCGTATGACCGGTCATTCGTCCAACGACCTCTTGAAGTGTCACCTCCGGCTCTCTGTTGGTTGTTGCGAGGTAGTAGCCTCAATTTGAGGACAGATGAGCCTCATGCCGCAGCTCTGGAGACTTCCCTTCTCGAATTCGCCTTGAGGGGCTACGCACCCGGTGTAGTTCAGCGCGACAGCTACCCTCTCATGGTTCGTGGGTCAACCCCGATCTCAGCGTCATATCCATGAATAAACCTCCCGAGCTTAGAAATTGAGGCTTTGAAATCGCCCGCCCTTTTGTTAACCTCGCCTCCGACAATCTAGGACGGGGCACATTTTTCCTACTAACCCAACAAATGTGACAAGATAAATTGCCATATTGTGGCGCCTTAGTCTTATGATGGAAAATGTGTTCGAGTATAATGTGGGGTAGTTAACCTTCGTATCGGTCAAGAGCGCCCAAGTTGCGATCATTTGTATCAGCGCTAAGTTCGGTGGCACGACTAGTTGTAGAAACAAAATTCCTTGGACCACCTTGAATCTGAGCTTTCCGCTCATCACAGATTTGTATTTATACGCTAACTTAGGGTTATGGGCTCTACCGATTATTATTAAGCGTATTCGCGCGTCAGTTTTGGCTAATGAGTGGCCAGTGCACCGCCTAATTAGGATAATCCTCATACATTCATCGTTATCTCGTCCTCATGTCTAAAGTCATAAAAAATTCATTCTAGATCCTCCTCCGTGTCGTTCCTTGATACCATTAACATTAAAGGTTAAGCCTATATCGTAGAATTGCCATTATCAAGTTCGGCCTTACGGTCCATACTCATAGACTTATAAAATTGAACTACAATTTCCGGATACCATTCACAACTAAATGTACAAATATTTGCTAATTGAGCATTTTCTAGGTATTGGAATACGAGGTTACTAGCGTAGAATTGTTTGATGGGCCATCGAGATAGACACCCTTGTACATTTGTGCCTCAACTTTTCAGCAACGCCTTGACTTCCTCGTGAGTCGTCCTCCTCCGCTACCAAGTTCCTCCTCGTATTGGGGTTCCCACTTCCTCAATTATGACCTTTCTTGCCATCTTTTTCCTTCACGTGATGATTATTTTCCCTCTTGTCCCTTATTTTATTTATTTTTGGTGTCATTTTATAAATTAAACAATATATTACAAATGAAGTATAAAATAAGTTTATGGGTTGTGTAATTTTGTATCTAGAAATTGAGGAGAATTTGTGATGGTAAGTTAATAATGAAAATGAAGTTCAAAAGTCGCGCCTATTCATGACCACTTATAAAATATAAGCATTAGTGCTAGTTCCATTCGCGGTACCACGTTTACTTTCTAGTTTAACCGATTTTGAAGTTAAGCGTGGTACCGTTGAATATAAGCGGTGGGCGTTGGCTTACAGATTCAGTAATTTAATAACCTAAGCGAAATTGCCGTTATCCGTTACTTGATACCACGTTTAAGTGTAGCATTAATGCCGTTAATTTGCAATGTTATGCGTTTCAATTCCATTTTAATCGTGTCGAAAATGTAAAAAGAAACAAAAATGTTATTGTATTATTGAGCGTTCACCGTTTATACTGCGGGCTGGAGATTACATTAATTTCATACACTCGATCAAAATTATAAAAAGCTATACAAATCTAATCATCATACACTATTTAAATGCCAGTTCTTCTTTGTCGAATGTATTTCTATTGTGTTGTTCTCTTCATCTGTGAATTTCATGCTTGATGTCACTAAGATGCGTCGAACAAATCTTTTTCCTTTCAGCTTCCATAGGTGTATCCTTATCTTGCGTCGATGCTCGCGACGTCCAATCCCTTGATACAAGCCACGTACTTGATGTAGAGACACTTGTAAGTCTTGAGCGTCTTTTGAGTGTATTGGGCTTCGCCATCTTAAATGCGGATTCAACTAGCTATTGATGACATAGGTATAGAAAATATTTCTTTTGTCGTCTTAGGCAAATACCGAACAATGCTTCCTTAATTAAATCCACCATTTCAATATATCAAAGGGTTATTATCAAGTATATTGACTCGATTCAAAGTTAGTAGTTAAATATTGGGTTAACTTCATTTAGTGTCTTGTGGAGGCGATTGGATTAGTGTTACAATAATTGTAAAACATTACTTAGGTGATCATGTTAACCGTATCTGCTCAACGCGGGGCATATTAAAACTTGTTCCACTACAGAAGTGCGGCCTTCGCACGCCTGCTTGGTGATATTTGCTATACATATTATACATATCGTTTCAATTCGACTTTCCATTTTTGAACACCAAAACTCTTTAGTTCGAGAGATTGAGATCTTAATGTAGCCATGTGGGATTTTCACGTAGAAATTAAAATGAGCTTGATTTTAGCGTTTGGATCAAAATTATCTCAATTGCATATGCATGTGGGGATAGGATGAAAATATTTAAAACTTGTCTTCGTATTCGGAACCATATCTCTAACAACATGACCATCTACATGTTTAGTCATGAATGAAGATTAACGATACATTCTAAAAGCAGAGATGAATATTTGGTTCATATTGAGTTTAGAAAAAACTTTAATTATAATCTTCAAAATAGCTCCAAGAAATTTTTAGTAATTCATAAACAATATTTCAATTATTATATATGTGAGAGTGGGGATAATATTCACCAATAGAACATGCATCTCGTAAAATGTTGTAATTTCATCAACTTATACATATATACTTGCGAGACTAGTAGATCGTAAAGAATCGGAGTTCCATCTAGTATCATGATCCAAAATTAATTTTTTAAACTTAACAAACCCTTGACCAATTTTTTATATTCTTGTCTTTAACCCATAAATATGACAAAATTAACTTGACTTCAATTGGTAAGAATAAGCTCGTCCCAGAAACTGACTTTTTATTCCGTCTTTAGCAACTAATTGAAGGACGTGACATAAACATCTAACATGAAAAAGTTCACTAAAATCCGGTTTAATAGGCATCTTTAATTTTTCAATTGATACGTTATTAGCGGACGCATTATCAAATGAAATTAGTAATCCTATTCAAACATTTGTAATCATTAGCGGCATGCAGTATACTTCGAAATTTGAATATTGTTATGTTTAGCAATCGATCTAAAATATATAATTCTCCGCTTTGTAAGACGATCATGATCCGATCCATTGGCATGTTACACATTATATCAAAATCCAAAAAGACACCGATGTCATTAATCAACGCGTTTTATAAAGGCAAATTCATGAAGGAATTTTACGTGAAGATCTTTTCACTTTTAAAATATTTAAGCATAGTTTATTAAAATGGAGCCGAGGGATCGTATTTAACAAGTTAGTGAATCCATTTGGTGAAGCGCCATCATCATGATGATTAAAAGGCAAAAGCTACCAGATTCTGAAATTTCGTAGTTTGATCCTATATGCCAAAATAATAAAAAAGTTTTTGCGGTTTGGGTATCCGATAGTTCATGTATACCACCCTCCCTTTCACATCTTTTTATGACCATAAGTGTCTAACCCAAGATGACCGATTTTGCTTCTTGCACTTTAGTTTTTCATGATAGAGTACTCTTACAATTTAAACAAGTTGCCGTTTGTTTCGGTCTCCATGAAAATATTTCCAAATCCATGAAGTTTTTTCCTCTGTGTGTCAAGTAGCACTAGATTGAGTTAATAGGAAGTAGTTCATCCATCGATTATCATCATCTAAAATTAACAAAATCCATTAGACATACTAAGTATCACTTTGAATACTTTTTTTTCAGGGATTGCGTTTTGATCTTAATTAATTAAGAAGAACAAATATCAAAATTTATAAAAAGTTGATAGATAATACCGGATGCGTAAATGAAGCAAAGGTAAGATCGTTGATTCGAGCAGTTATGTGAAACAGTAAAACCACAAGTAATGAATATTGTAATTGCCGAAAGTGATTTTTTATTTCTTTGGTATTGCTTAGAATGATTGTGAGTTGTGAAAATGAAGGGAGAGTGTTGCCCACTTTTTATGAGCCTCTTAATTTTGCGAGAATGTAGGATGGTTTGTGCGAGGTCCAAAGCAGAGTGCGGATTTAGATGAGAAGCTTGATGCGTTACGAAGCATTAGTACCGTTGTCTAGCGGTACTGGGTTGATGGCTAAATTCATAAAAATAGCCGTTGGACTTGCGTGAGTGCAGTTAATGTCCCAAACGATCTCTCCGATATTATATGTTGCATTAAGGGCGTTATATATGTCCGTTATGCATTCTGAGAGTGCGTTTACTAAGCGGTATACCGTTTGTATCGCATGTTAAGCGATGAGTACCGTTGTAATTCAAAGCGGTACCGCGTCGACGATACGGGCCTCGGGCGAGCAGGCGGTATTGACTTGCTTTGGCTTGGTAAAATGGGACCGTTGCTGAGCTGCAGGCCCGTCGAACATGTTCTGTGAGCGACACATTCGTTTAGCAAGGGGCCGGGCCGGTTGGATTTCGCGACTACTCGTATCATATTAAGGCTCGTTAAATTAGTCTAGTCAAGCAAAAATTATGGTAAAATTTACTTTAAGTTTTGTCATCTACTTCGTCCGAAATTCATGCTCCTTCAGGTTTTTTCTCTCAAATGTTGGCAATCAATCATTATTAACTGCACAAATCCGTTTATTTACATTCAATTTTTTTTTGAATTTAAAATATTTATTTTATGTGAAATTATTATTTTACCCTTTTATAAATAAGTTGCTTTTTAAGCCCCTAAAAACTTCTCCTACCCACCATACCAACTCAACAATGATGATCCTCTCTAGCACACGTTGGGCAAATCACGAAAACACATATCTTTCATATTTGCTCCCCATGATTCATCAAATATTATGGGTAACTGATGATAAATATTATATCCATCTTGCATCAAATATTATGGGTAAACGATGATAAATAGTATATCCATTTTGTAATAATAGAGTAAAATGAACTTGTGGTAGTTGTGATTGTAAGCATAGTTGCAATAGGCTGAAAGCCATGCTAATAATTGCTCTTAACACAAAGACTAATTACCAATTAACAAATATAAAAAAGTATAATCACATGTATCACACAATATAATTAATCTAGCAGAAGATATATATACGGATACTTCGGCTGAAATGAGGGAACCACATGCATGCATCACCATGATATAACAATGTGTAATCTTATCCCACATGTAATACTATCCAATAACATTTTTTAACATATCTTTTCTAGGTGGACGGTGGTCCAATTAATTACTTTACAAGAAAAACCAAAGGAAACAAATAATCCATGTGCTCCGTATGATGTATCATCACTATCATGTATGTATTGTTACAATCTCAACCCAAATTGGTTGCAATCTCAATTTTAATTTAATCTTAAAATTCAATAAAGTAGTTAAAAATTCTATTTCGATCCAAAGTTAGTTCTATTCAAATAGAAATTAATATTAAATACTTTGACTGTTTGACATATATCATGTATATTTGATGTATTACATTTATTAGAGCGAAATTTTTGATAAAAATCAACGAATTATGAAATATACGGTAATCCATACATGGTATGGAATCTAGAGCATGAGAATTGATATGCATTAATTGTGAAGTAGGGGGTGTTAATAAAATACTTAATACTATCTCTGATCAATACTCACTCTATTTGTACATTTTTTGAACTAAAATAACTAATTATTTATAATAAAATAATTTTATTAGTGACTTGAAAAAATTAAGGGGTAAAATTTATTTTTCAATAAAGGACAAACTTCTATCTTATTATAAAATTAAAAATACAAAATAGCAAAATTTAAAAAAAGTAAAAAGTAAATTATTAAATAAATAAATGACTGCATAAATAAATAACAAGTAGTTTTCTTAACAATCATACATTCCTAAAAGAATGGATTAATAAACATAATCTTGTTTGACATAGGAGTCTGAAAAAGATTTAATGCCATGAATTCATCTGCCGATGATTTAACTTATTTTAGGCCGATTATAGGACGAGAGGGTCCACAAATGATACTCTCAAGTCTCAAGACTCAATCTTATTCACCCGTGAGATCGGTCAAACTGATCAAAAGCGTATGAGAACTTTGTGATGGTAAAAAAGGTCGTGAGTTCGTTACCCATTAATCTTTATTGGAAGATTTAGTTATACGAGTTGCCTATTATGATTTAGCAGTTCTGCGTTGGTTTTACATGCTGTGCTTAAACATGGATTTAAAAGGCTCAATTTTATTACAAAAGATGGTAACTCGTATTTGTCTAGTCTAATTTATTTGGTCATAACAAAAACTCAATCTTGTTAAATAATTCTATAATCTATGAAGTCAAAGTACAAATAAATGAACTAACTACTTTCACTACTCTCTGTTATTAACTTGTCCTAAAAAACTTGTCCACTTTCTTCATTATTCAACTCACAAATTTCAAGAAAAAGCTATTATGGCAGCAACAACCCAAATCCCATTTCGGCAGCTATTCATAAATGGTGAATGGAGAGAACCCATCAAGAAAAAACGCATACCCATTATCAATCCTACTACTGAAGAGATCATAGGTGACTTTTTTTTATGATCATGCAATTTTCTTGATTTGAAATTTAGTTTTAATGTCAATTATGTTAAAAGATTCAAGTTTTATGGACTAAAATTACTTATTCATGAATTAAAGTTGATGATAAGCATGGTTTAGTGACTGATCACAAGTTAATATCAAATATTGTATCAATCTTTGTGTATTTGGACTGAATTATGGTTTCAGATGACTGTTTTTGGTTTTGTTTCACATATTTTACTTGTTAAGGTAGCTTTAATGTCAATTATCAGAAAAGATTCATTTTTTTTTGGAAGGTAGCTTGGATGTCTTTTATCTGGAAATTATCACCTAATTTGCAGAGTGAATTATGCTATTTGATGTGGGTTTTGTATTGGCTTTGTATCTAGGGGATATTCCTGCTGCTACTGCTGAGGATGTGGATGTTGCCGTTGAAGCTGCTCGGAAGGCTCTAGTCCGAAATGGGGGCAAAGATTGGTCTGCAGCTTCAGGGGCACACCGTGCAAAATATTTGAGAGCTATTGCTGCAAAGGTCTGCGTAATTAGCTCTTTGTTCTCTTTGGATTATTAGATCACAGAGGGATTTTGTACTAAATTGTGATTTCGAAAGTTTTGATTAGAATTCTAGAGACATACATAAATGTAATCTCACTTTCGATTTAGTCACTGCTTGTCAAGAATGCAACAAAGTTGCTTCTATTTTGACGACCATCTGGCAACAAAAAGTGGTAGTGCCATTTGAGCTTGCTAACATGCTAAAACCAGTGTTAAAAGCGAAGTTATACAGAAATTTTTAAAATTTAAATTTACAAAGCAAGTTGGACACGAGTGTTCATGTCCTTGGATCTCTTTTTGAGAAACACCATACTTCTTAGTGAAACGTTGCTTGCTCCATACAACAGGGTGTATGATGTACCTTCTCAGTTATCAAATTCTGAATTACATTATCAATGGTATTAACATCCTTTGCTCTATTTTTTATGTCATACTCACATTGCCCACCTACCTGCAGATAACTGAAAGAAAGTCTCAACTGGCGAAACTCGAATCTCTTGACAGCGGGAAACCATTAGACGAAACAGCCTGGGATATTGTAGGTATCATACCACGGCAGTCAATTTCTCTGCCTGGTGAATCGTAAGCTTATGTGATTGTTCATGTTATACAGGATGATGTCGCAGGATGTTTTGAATACTATGCAGACCTTGCGGAGGGTTTAGACAAAAAGCAGAAGTCTCCTATTACAATTCCGATGGAGACATTTAAATGCCATGTTTTAAGGGAACCTATAGGCGTTGTTGGGTTGATTACCCCGTGGTAGGTGCTTTTACAAAAAAATTGTACTGTTTGTGTTTTAAGACTAAGTTGAAGATGTTATTCTGCAACAAGAACACCAAGGAGGCTGCCGATGCCTCACAATATTTAAATCATAACTCGTCATCTCTAGGAGAGCCTGACTTATGGTGACATTCGACTGCAAAGAAAATAATTGGATCTACTGGATCTCATCTATAGACTATAGGATTTGCTTTCAAGGTAGCAGTATCAACAAAGTGAAATCTTTGATCCAAAGCTCTTTTTCATATAAATAATGTCACATGGAGAAATAATTTGTCAAATGATGTCACATTAATTAGCAAGGATGCAAATGATTTTTGTTAACAGTTTGTTTGGCTAAGCTTTTGAAAGATTGTCTAAGCACAGAAGCTCAAAGTCCAAGCTTGTTAATATATCTTAGTTATAAGCTCCCAAGAATATGCTTACAAATAGTCTTCTTGGGACTAAGTGTCTTGGTTCAGAGCCTTGCAAATAATTAAAAGCTTGCTTGTCTTGATTTCTTTCATGGTATAACTCAGAATGTGCCAAAATTAACTTCAGAGAAGTCATAAACTAGATAGATAGAAGGAAGTTATATCTTGAGTAAATCTTTCATGACTTTTAGCTCGATAACTTCTGTTAGCATGAGAAACTGCACTCCTCAAGTGGCAGTGTGTTTATAGCTTGCCAACTTAAATTTCCTGTGCTGAGCGATTGTGCCATGTCCATTGTGAATTTGTTTTTATAGTACTGGATCTGGGTGAATCGCCCAACTTAATAAATTGTAAAATGGAGACGATACGAATCCCCTAAACTAATTCCCATTTTGACTAATTCTAACATAGTAGAAACGAGGGAAATTCAAATGTGTAAGATAAATCTGAATATGAATTAAACTTTGTGACAAACAAAACCTGCCTGACGGTAAGGGATGGAGGGAGTAATTTTATTTTTACCTCCATTAGTACTATTAGTGGGCTTTGACCATTAATCTAGCCAATAGGATTACATGAATTCTACTGCTAGACCAAACCTCCGCACCTTTTGAGGGAGCAAGTAATATTTTGCTGTAGAAGTAAAATAGTTTCTTGTTGAAAGTGGGGTTTAAACATTCTACATTTTTGTGGAGTGGAAATTATTACATGATCTTTAATTGCTTAACCATGTGTGAAGGAATTACCCACTTTTGATGGCTACATGGAAAGTTGCTCCTGCTCTTGCTGCTGGGTGCGCTGCCATCTTGAAGCCTTCGGAGTTGGCATCAATGTGAGATGTTAAATTTATCATGTTAATTATAACTGCTTTAAACAGTTTAAACAATAAGCTTATTAATGCTTCTGCTTCAGAACCTGTTTGGAGTTGGCTGATGTATGCAAAGAGGTTGGTCTTCCACCTGGAGTTCTTAATATTCTAACTGGGTACGGAGCAGAAGCTGGTGCTCCCTTGGCTTCTCATCCTCATGTTGACAAGGTTGCTTTCTATGCTATAGATTTGATTGAAACCATGTTGTCTATACCTTACAAATTCTATTTTATTGTTAATAACCAGGTTGCATTTACTGGTAGTAATGCTACAGGGAGCAAAATTATGACTGCTGCTGCTCAAGTTGTTAAAGTATGTTATGGAAGGAATTTTTTATATAGTTTGGTAATTGACCCAGCTGTCTAAAACTTTTAGTTAGTCTACTAAGATTATCTGTTTTTGCAGCCGGTTAGCCTCGAACTTGGTGGGAAAAGTCCAATAGTAGTGTTTGAGGATGTTGATCTTGATAAAGGTTCGACAACTTTAAGTTCTTTGACCCACAGTACAATAGGTTTTGACAATCTCATCTCGTATTTACGAAGTAACCTCAACTGTTTGAGATCCTGTAATATGCCTCTTGGAATCAGATATAAGTTATTCAGGATTGTTCATCAAGATTCTCCTAACCGATTGTTACTAACGCAGCTGCTGAATGGACGCTTTTTGGTTGCTTTTGGACCAACGGACAAATTTGCAGTGCAACGTCCCGTCTTATCGTCCATGTACATCTACTTTCTTATTGACCTGCCTCTTTGCTTGAATATTTTCACTATTAGTGCCCATTTGGTATTGCGCTTATTTTTTTTAACACCAAGGCTGCCCTGAATCATTTTCTCTATTTCTGAGAATTCTTTGTAATGTGATCTGTCTAAGTGCGTACTGAAGCTCTCTCTGTCACCCTCTCCTTCCTCCCTCCCTCCTTACGTAGTGATTAAGGATATCTCTTCCTTGTAAGGAAGCTATTCAATAGGGAATAGATCTCTTTTACTTCTAGAAGTTTTCTTTGTTCTCCTTTTCAAATGTCTTTGTTAATTGGATCATTTTTGTGTTTTACCTCATGAAAGTATTGCTGCTAAATTTTTGGACAAGCTAGTGCAATGGTGCAAAAATATTAAAATTTCAGACCCGTTAGAAGAAGGTTGTCGGCTTGGTCCTGTTGTTAGTAGTGGACAGGTAAGTGATAGCCCCCCTTTTAGCATTATTGTTGGACCTGTGAATTATTTTACTAGTATGCCTACCAATGCTATATATTTGGTCTACTCAATTTTTGTTGTTCAACTCTGACCACTAATTGCTTTGTAATTATAGTACTCCCTCCATCTCAAAAAATTGTTCCGTTTCCCTTTGTTTGGATCAGCTTTATAAAAACTTTTGACCGTGAATTCTCATTAGCCGATAAGAAATAATATGAACATGTGGATCTTGTTAGATTCGTTTTGATATATATTTTTTTGAAATATCGACTTTATAATTTTCAACGCGTGTATAATTAGAGATATTTATGTTTAGAGTAAGTATGCTTTAGAGATTGTGAAGTCAAAATGGGACAATCTTTTTGAGATGAAGGTAGTACTAAATATTATTAAACGTGATATTACCAAAGACATGAAAAAGATGAATATAAAGATACTTTTTGGTTAGGATATTAGAAAAATGGTCAAAATTAAATCTTGAGGAAGTCACAGGAGAAGTATTAAGAATGGGAAGGAGTGAAGTAATTGTTGAAGGTTGAAGAATTTTTTTTCATTAGCCATTCTTGTCGTGACCTCGTCGTGAGTGGTGGTCAAGATGGAGGGGAGACTCCGTCGTGAGGATAGGTCACGATGATAGCGAAGAATGTAAATTTGAGGCGGTTTGGAGCCGAGAGTTATTTTGAGTCGGATTAAATTTAGAGAAGTTTTTATATATATGGATCTTTTTTACTATGGGTTTTTAAATACATGAAATAAGCATGCTTAAACAAACACATTTTTATGATAAACCAAGTTAAAAGAACAAAATTAAATATGAGACATGAATAAATTACAATAATAAATAATAATTTTCTAAATCGATGTAAAATTCTTAGTAAAAAATATATGATTGAAAAATTTGAAACTTTTTGATTTTTTTTTATTTCTTATGATTTTAGGAAAGGTAATATTTAATATAATTATTCAACATTCCTCTATTTAATTCTTCATTCATTTCTCACTATTTTACTAGTAATTTTAATCTCAATATTCATTAAAATAAAATAATAGATAAAATGTAATGAAAGTAATTACATGACTATATCGTAATAATATAAATAATAATTTAATCATATATTATTACCTAATGATAAAATTTTCCTAAAATATAGAGGCCAAATACCCAATTAGACATTAATTTATGACATGGCTTTTTGCTCCTTGTTCCATGGGATAAGAGTATTGGTAGCTTTTAGATATTGTAAATAAAATGTTAACAAAGTGTCTCCGTAGCATAGTGGTATTGCGTTGGCTTTGTAAGTGGGAGGTTGCGAGTTCGATCCTCGCCGGGGCGTTTTTCATCATATATTTTGTTATTGTCATTACACGCCTGAAATTACTAAAATACCTACGAGATGTCATGTCTTTGGTCACATATTTGAAAAACCATCAAATTAGCAGTGGAAGTGAGGTTGGACCATATTGGGCGCATTTGTGAAAGCGTGGTGATGATGACGTTGTAAACATGTATGATGATTGGGGGCTTTTGCCCTTTATTTAATAATGACACTTATTCAATGAAACTAGGCTGCCATTATCATTAAGTGGAGTGCCAAAATCATTGCCTTAAGTTTTTTATATAGTCCTCAATTTACCTAATTAATTATAATTTTGAAATTGAAGAGAAATAAAATGTGATATGTGGATCAAGATTAAAGGTTTGTATTATAGTTATCTGCTCAAGTCGCATTAGGATGTAAGTTAGGGGAAAATAGGTAAATTAGAACTGCTTCATTCAAATTGGAACTGAGATAGTATAGATATCATCTCAGATACTACAGCAGTCTGAAAGTGTTCATGCTGAGTTTGTATAACTTTTTATGTTTCAGTATGAGAAGATATTGAACTTCATTGCTACAGCTAAAAGTGAAGGTGCATCCATTTTGTGTGGTGGGGAACGCCCTCGGGTATAAGTTATTACTTATATAATGAGTATCTACTTGTTATCAACAGATCGACATAGATTATGGTGGGGTTAAACATTGATTTTATCTGCAGCATCTTAAGAAAGGTTATTTTGTTGAACCGGCCATCATAAGTGATGTCACGACCTCTATGCAAATCTGGAAGGAGGAGGTATTTGGACCTGTTCTTTGTGTCAAGACATTTGCCAATGAAGAAGAAGCCATTGAATTAGCGAACGATAGTCAGTAAGTAGAACTAATTTTGCATGCTTCCGTGTCGTTTAAAATATTTACAATAACGATATTTTGAAGTTTTCTGCTGTTATCAATTATTTGTAGGTATGCACTTGCTTCTGCTGTTCTGTCAAATGATCTTGATAGATGTGATCGCATGTCTAGGGTGACTACTTCTGCTCAGCCAATTAATTATGTTATCTACAATATTTATTATGTGAGTCATGAGAGGTGATTGTGTTCTGTTTTTTCTTTGCATGTGTGTAGGCTTTCCATTCAGGGATTGTTTGGGTAAACTGCTCGCAGCCATGCTTCTCTCAAGCTCCCTGGGGAGGCAAAAAGCGGAGTGGTTTTGGACGCGACTTAGGGGAATGGTAATCCAAATTCCAAACTGACTTATGTCTTCTCAAATATTATGGAGTTTCTCGGTTTAGGTTTTCTTTCTATTTTACTCCTTTTCAAAATGATAGTCGTTTTTCATCTTGTTCTTCTTTGGGGTTTGTAGGAATAGGGGTGGGGGAATGGGATAGGGAATCACTATGGATGTCAAGAATATATTTAAATTCTCTATCTCATGCAAAAGCACATGACTTTTGAGATCCAACGCTAAGAGACCTGAACTTTGAGGTCATGCTATCGCTCCTGTGAACGACACGTCCAGCCAAGGCCATTGATGAACTAAATATTTAATGTAAATTAGAAGATAGCTTGACAGGGTCATGGCTGTTCAGATTAATAATACTTGTCGGTCTTTTTACTGAGTTGAGGCAATACTTAGTTCTCCAAGCTGGAATTGAATGTTACAAGAAAGACGCCCACTTAAAAATCATTAAACTAATCGACGAGCAAAAAAGGAATATAATGGAGGATCTCTGTGCATCCTGTGCTCTTAAATAAATGATGAATATATGAGGCTACTTCATTTAGGTGATGATGGAAGGTGAAGTTACTAAACGTAGATCTATAAAATGTATGAAGAGGCTATTCCTTCAAATATAGATTTAAATCCAGGAAGGCAGGAATAGTTACGGTTCTCGTTCTGTTTTCATTGCTCAGTATCTGACAAATTTGTATAAGAATTAGGATGTTAGTCGAGGTTTGTTATTACTGTTAGGTTATCGACGATTTTGTTGTCTTCCACAGGGGTCTCGAGAACTACATTAACGTGAAGCAGGTCACGCAATATACTTCGAACGAACCATGGGGCTGGTATCACTCGCCATCGAAGCTTTAAGGCAACCACCTTTTGTAGGCACGTCACTACATCAGGAGGTCGTTGAGATTCAGGGTGGTGCAAATCTTGAAGGTGTGGTTTCGGTAATGGGTCGATCGAATTTGTTTTTAACCGAGTATAATAAGTATATTCAAGAAATAACAGTGTAGTGTTATTTTATGAACTCCATTGTCAGTATTGATTACATAAAGATGTGTGTGTTGTGCCTGTTGTTTATGGTACACAAACAATATGTTGGTTTTTCAATCATCTGAACCAATAATGGAGGAATTCCTAACATATTCTGGCACTATCTTGTTGGGATTATATTATATGTTGATATTTTCTCCAATTGAGGTATTACCATAATGGTGGCTTAGGACTTTTAAGATATTAACATTTCTAATGGAGGGTTTAGTGGAGGTTGGATTGGGGAAGACGATAGTGGAGTGGTTTTGGTTATTTATTTTTATTGTTGTCTTAGCATAATAATTTTCAATTGACAAAAATATTCCTGTAAAATTTCGGAAAAATGAAGAAAAATTCAATTTCAAGTCTAAAACACATTAAATGACCAAGTTATTGTTCTTTTAGCATAATAATCTTTAATTAACAAAAATAGTCCTGTAAAACATCGAAAAAATGAAGAAAAACTCTATTTCAAGTCTAAAATACATGGAATGACCAAATTTGACCTGAGGCATTGATGATAGAAAAACGTCTGAGAAGTTGGTCATGATGATGAAATGAGATTTTTAATAAATGTGAGCGATTGTTTATGTCACTTGTCCTTTATTTACTTGTTCCTAATTTGAAACAAACAAGTATCATTTTTTTAATTTTTAAGAGTAGGTTATGTCTGGTCGGCCTGCCAGAGCATTAAGGCATGTTATTGTATTGTGGCTTAATTTCATAAACCCCTCAATTTTACGTATCTTTTCAAATGAAGATGCGAAGTGTTGACTTTTCAAAATCTCACTGTGAAGCTGTCGAACTTTCAAATTGACTTTTAAACTTTGTTAATGTTTCAAATTTCCCACACATGTGAAGCTAATGTCAAATATTTCAAATTGCCAGGATTTTGCTCTTTAACATTGAAATTAAAACAAAACAAATTTGGTCACTTACTTGGAAGGACAAATGTGTCAATTCTAAATAATAAAAATAAAATAAAAAAATAATCAAAAGAAACATATATACATACTAATTAAGCTGAAACTATTGCAATTTACTAAAATTGGATAATCATAAACCAACAAACTTTTATATAAAGAATGGTCAACAATTATAGACAAGGAATTTTATTTTAAAAATGAATAATCAAATAAATATTAAAATAACAAAATTAACTTTCAATTACTCAAAGCGGTAAAAATTTCACCTTCGTATCAACGAATAACTCGTCAAATAGACAAAATGATCAAATAAACCCGAAAAATAATAAAATTAACAATTACCGAGAAAGCAATTAAGAAACCTTTACCTTTAGATACAACCAAACCAAAATCAACAAATAATAAACCAAAAAAACAATAAATTCACCTGACAATCATCAAATAATAAGCAAAAAATAACTAAATTCACCAACAATCATCAAATAAATCTCGAAAGCAATAACACCAACTTCTAATTACTCAAAAACAGATAAAAATCAAACCTTTAGATCATAAAAACTCAAAATAACCCAAATTATAATTAAACTATATATACATTTCAGATTAACATAAGCAATTAATTTAAACAGCAGTTCAAACTATATATACATTTCAGATTAACATAAGCAATTAAAAAAATTAAAAAATAAAACTAAAAAAATGAAAATAAATAAATATTAAAAAAAATGAAAAACTAATAAAGATACTTA
Source organism: Lithospermum erythrorhizon (assembly GCA_019722365.1). Taxonomy (NCBI): domain Eukaryota; kingdom Viridiplantae; phylum Streptophyta; class Magnoliopsida; order Boraginales; family Boraginaceae; genus Lithospermum; species Lithospermum erythrorhizon. Next base: position 208,832 of record JADFUC010002401.1, read on the forward strand.
GGTTCCATACAGTATCCCAAAAATAAGAAAAACTAATAAATGTAAAAACTAAAAAATTTACCGAGATAAACCTATCCCCAAAAAGATGACATGAACATATGGTTAGGTTCCATTACAGTATTGAAATAAAGATACTTTATTTCAATATGAACTAAAATATTACAATAGAAAAAAGAAATTAAACTTTAAACTAGAATGGGTACTACATAAAATATTGTACATTGACGTTATTCAAAGCTCTTGCAAGTTGAGAAGAAACAAAGGCATCAATTGCTCCATATTCAATCTGTTCAAAATTTAGGACCTCTGCATCCCACTTCGATAGAGTGATATCTCTTGGCTTTGCCATATCTTTCCCCAATATTACCTTAGCCAATCTTTTCAAACCCATCCTTAAAAATTTATGATTATTGTATTTCCGAAAAGCCAATTGGTTCAAATCAATTGTCCTCGAAACAACTAAGCCATGGTGCAATAATAATTTTTTGGCATCATCTTCAACACCTACACCAACAAAGTAATAATTCTTGTTTTTCAAGAAATCTCGAAGAGTAACAGGCATAGCATCCCTGTGAAGCAATTGGAAGATGAGACAATGACGATCGACACAAAGTTGAAGGGTAGCAACTGGGTGGTCTTCTTCACCGGGGTTAAGATTAGGGAGCCATTCTATGTCGAGACCGATTATGAGATTCTTGAAGCCATAATGTGACAATGTTTTGAATAGCCATTGATCAACTACTTGTGCTGATTTTGTCACCGTAACCTGGAGTTTGTCTTCATAGAATGAAACTTGTTCAACATTAATTCTTGGTCTCAAGAAAACATTGTTTTTAGGCAAGGGGTTGTATATTATGGCCATGGGAACATTGTTCCCTAGTCTGGTTTGAGGAATGGCAGAGTAACAAATTGCCATTTCTTGAATTGCAAGTAAAAAATCATGTAAGAATTATATGATAACTGAGACTGATTAATGAGAGTATATATAGACATGGTTCAGCGTTTGGTTTTCCATCATATTTTTGGAATGATAAAAATAAAAAACGTTTGGAAATATTATAGAAATATTTAAGAAACAATGTGAAATCTTGAAAACTCAAGATAAGTTGAATATACTAAAAAATATTTCCATAAACATAAATATTATAACAAATTTAAATATTTAACCTCATTAACTAAATTACAAATAAAAGAAAATATTTTGAAATCAATGTTATATTCCCTTCATTTCAATTTACTTGATCATGGAGTTAAAAAATATTTTATTAAGGGCTTGAATAATATTACTAATATATCATAAAAAGTAATTTGTCAAAAATCATTTTAGTTGAATATGAAGATAAAAAGTATTTTATGAAGTGATAAAAAGGAAAAAATTAATATAAAGTTTCATTTGAAATTTCATATGATCAAGTAAAAAGGAAAAAAAAGTTTTTGTTACGTGATCAAGTAAAGTGAAACTGAGAGAGTATAATTTAAAATGGGTAAAATATATTTTTACCAAAAATTTGGACTTTTAAACAAAATGTTTTCATAATTAGTATTATTTGAAAAAATATCTAAAAGTTAAATATAAATAGAGATTAATTGACAATTAAAATTATCTCGTAAGTCGGGAAATTTTCGACTCATTATATATTAAGACTTCTATGTAGTTGAATATATAGTCTCAAAACAACAAATTCTAATATACTAAATCTCAGAATAATCCATAACAATATATACAATATTTATCTCCTTATAAGACACTATATATTATCTAACAAAAGTTGAGAACTCGCGTAGTTTCTTTGAAAACAAAGTAATTTTTAAATTACGCTAATGTTTTGTTTCTATACATTCAAAAATAAAAACTTTTCGTATGTTTTGTAGGAAACTTTTAGAAACTTTAGTCTATGTATATAGGACTATGATAATAGATGTTAGACCGACTAAATAGTTCCCTAAACCGAACTTAGACAATTATATAACTACATTAAATAATTAAATTTAACTATTTTTTAATTGTCCCAATTTGATTGGAGAAAGTTTTAATTGGTATTTTCGAATATAATTAAAACTTAGACAATTATATAACTACATTAAATAATTATAATTTGATTAGAGCTAGTTTAATTGATATTTTAAATATAATCAAACTAAGAATTAATTTAGTTTAGTTTCTAATAGTGATTAGGAATTGTAATTAAAATTAATAATATGAATTGATTCTTTTGATTAGAGACTTTGAATTATTTTATAATTAAAGTTTCAAAGTAACATATTATGTTGGATTAAATGGTGTAATATTAAATGATAATACACTTAAATATTAAATACTAATTATTTAATACTAATTGTTTAATATTAAATGATAATACACTTAAATATATTTTAACTGATATGTTCGAATTAGATTCAAATAAATATTTTACACCAAGACAATTGAATTGTTTATTCATATTGATGAATATTCAATTACATATATTAAATACGTATTGTACTTCACTTATACTAACTTCGTCCATTACCATATATGTCTAGATGTAATCAAGAAAGGTTTATTTATTCATGTAGGATATATATTATTATATTGATGGATGATATGGGACTGAATGTTATATTTCATTGTATTTTAGAAATCTGATGTAATGCATGAGTATTTTATTGACAATAGCTTTAGATGATTTTGCCTTTTAAAGTTAATGATGAGCGAGAATTAATTAGTTATTATTTAATTGTAAATGTAATTAATTAAAGGATGGAGACCAGGAGGAGCAGACAGAATAATAAAATTTAAGAAAAATGGGCGTGGATTAGGCCCAGTAATATTATGACCTTGAACGAGACTTGGATATCGAGATCTTAAGAATAAATATAACTTCCTTAAGGATACTTTCGTAATATTATGACATGAACGAGACTAGGATATCATTTTAAGAAGATGGACTGAGTCAACTCTCGCTAGAATTAGTGGGAGGGTTACAAATCTTAGTTGATAAATGTATTGTCTTGACAAATACATGTCAACTTAAGATAATGGTTACAAATCGATTAACAATAACATGGAACTGTCCATCGTTATAAGGTATCGAATTGATGAGTATAAATCATCTAAGGAATGAGATTCCACAAGATGACTCTTTATATGATGTGGTGACATGTATATAAGAGAATGTATTGAACCCGGTTCAAGTACATAAACAACTTTCTATTTACACATTTAAGAGATTCACTTTTAAACATATAGATTGTTCTTGCTTAGTATGAATGAATCGAACTCACATACATGATTTTATGAAATGTTTGATATGAAATACAAGAATCATGAACAAGTACATTACATGTTTATCACTTATTTCATAAGTTTTCCTTCTAGTTATAAGATATTAGAGAATGGATGTTCCTAAGTAATGATTCCATGTGAATGAATACTTGACATCTATATTCTGTCGTGAGCAAGAAATGTTCCAAAGCAATGATCCTCAAGGATAGACATGACATTGCGTGGTGCACTTCCGTATCTTTAAAACTAGATTAAGTAAAAGAAACAGCATACTACTAATATTTAAGTTGTGAACTTGAGATATTTAAGTATAATAGGGGTAAAGTCTTCATTGGAAAAGAAGATGAACTAAGAGTTCAAAGGTCAATGGGAGCTTAACAACACGAGATCAATGCCTTATATGATATCTGAAGATACTAAGAAAAATGACCCTACCATATTTGAGTAGTCGATGGGTAATTAAGTAACCACTTTGCCTTAGAAAAGGATACGTATATGAGCAAATATACAATATGGATTAATCTCAATATAACGGTAATATATGATAAATGTTATGGAGTTTAAAAATGAACAAAGTTAGACAAATTCTACTGTTTGAACTTGGCATGTCCTAATGGTATCTTCTCCTTAGATCTCGTATAGAATGTCATATTATCAGTAATACTAAAATAATTCCTCACGAGAAGTCATGAATTATTGTGAATGATATTTCAAGTAATGGAAGAGAATAGGAGTAACTCAATATGAAATTGTTAGAGAGTTTAGTTCTAGAAGATCAATTGTTGATCCTTCTGCAATGTTTAGTTATCAAATTAAATGAACTTTATGGTAAATATAAAATTTATTTCATGAAGTTTACCATAGCTAAATACAACCAAGATTATACTTGTCCATAGGATAATATAAGAAGCCAAATCTTGATTTTATTTGTTAAAGATAGCATAGTAATATGCAAATAATTGACTAGTATATAAGATATACATCCATGATAAAAACCTTTGGACATGTAACAACGTCATATCTCCCTTGCTAATTTTAGCCATTAACATCAATACATCAGGAATGTTTTGATATATGAATATAAAGACTATTCTTGAAAAAGATGGTTAAAATATGATGACACAATCATCTTGTTTACATGTCTTGATGGACCTAAATGTATCTGAAGCTTTGAGAAAGGTCGATGCACGGACTGTTGGCATCGTTTAATTTGTTTACTCTTGAGTGATTAGAATACATGATTCAATCAATCAAAAGTAAAATCTGGATAATGCATGATTCAGTAGGAGAAAGCTCATTTATTTTCTTCCACAAGCCCGTTGAATATTAGCTTCTTATTATTAATCTGAAGTTTCTGCCGTATTATTTGTTGTTGAACAATGACTCTTGTGTATAATAAAAAAAAGAATTCCATTAGCGATCTAAGTTTCTCTAGAAGGTCTTCGGATACATAATCCCCGAACAAGAGATCCTCTAATAGAAACCTAGGGAAACTATAGAGATTGTTAGTCCACTAGTGAGGGTGTTTAATAGTTGGAATCGGCATTAAAGCGACTAGTATGTGATGATTGTTTGGTCACGTTCTTAGCAGATCGGAAGGAGTATGATTATCAACTATAATCAATCATATGGGTATGCGTATTGAAGCTTGATATTCGAAGATACAATCTTGGCCTTGACCGCTACGTGAGAACTTAGAAGATTTACATGTTTGTGTCCTAAGTAGATTCTTATAGAACTTATATTTAAATGGCGATTCTTAGACACAACGTGTGATTATTTCCTTTACGGGGTAATATACTTTTATCATGTCAGCGTCCTGCATAGCAGGAGGATTATAATGACATCGTGTTGGGTATCTTGCAAAGGTAGTTGCGGAAATAGTTGGCCACCTTAGATGAGATTAGATGCATTCCCGGATACAACGGTTAGATTTACAGCTCTTGGAGAGTAAGGGTGATTAAGATGTATCTCAGGTATTGTCTTGGAATCACATTAATTCATATACAACTAAGAAAACGGATGCAAGAGTTTGGTATTGTAATCTTCACCGAAAGGCTTGTGGCCCCATTATAAATCGGGTATGAGGAATAGTTCTCAAATGTAATCGTCAATAAATGTCGAGTTATTGTCGACAATGATGGAAGTATTGGAAATATGAGATATTAGATATGCGTAAATATGTCGGGTTGAAACGATTTGATTATCTGACCAATTTGCCCACATTTAATTATATTCCAAATAAAGATAAGTTCATATATATTTGGTTGTTTAACGATTAGCTATTAAGATGCTTCGCGTTGACATCTCAATTCGAATCACGTATAGAAAGCAGTGCTGTTGAATTACGAGAATGGAATTCTTCGGTTCGTATATTGTTGGTGCTCTTGTATGACATATATTAAACTTTCATTAAAAAATTAAAAATATGAGAAATTTTATGTAGGAATAATTTTCATCAAAATTTGAATAAAATGAACAGTAAAGAAACATGCCGTTCTGAGCTCCGGTCAGCCTTCCGCCACCTCTCAGACCGCTGCCTCTACTCCGCCTCCAAATGGTATTTTCCATTCTTTGTCCCAAAATGGTTATCCACTTTTCTTTTTCAACTCTCAAAATTAACTAAATTTTCACTTCTTTATACTTACTTCATCCCAAAAAGGTTGTCCAGTTTGTTTAATAAACTGTCAAAACTAAAAAAATTTGTTGTCTTAATTGACAAAGGAACAAAGTTATCATGTTTTTAGTATAGTACGTTTGAAATACTAGTTGGTATTTTTTTTTATATTGTTTACCAAATGTATTATTTAATGAATGCAAAAATGTTTTAGTTCAAAATTTAAAAAGTTAACTATTAAATTTTAAAACTGGACCATTTTTTGGGATGATGGGTATTTTTTGTTTATGTATAGGTATCATTTTGATATATACCAACTTCAATTTGAATCAAAATAGTAGGTTAATAGTAAAGTATGTTTAAAATACTATATTTTTATATATTTTTTACCAAATATTATTTGAAGTATTCAAAAATGTTTTAGTTCAAAATTTAAATAGTCTACTATATAAATTTGAAACTGGACAATTTTTTTGGGGGTGAAGGGTCTATTTTGTTTGTGTAAAGGATTGATTTTTATGCATTTTTTATTTTCTTGAATATTTTAGGGCGGGAGAGCAATTAGTGGGAATTGAGCAAGACCCTGCAAAGCATACGCCGTCACATACTCGATTCCAGCGTGGAAGCTCCAGCATACGACGTCGTTTTGGCACAGCTGACCCACCCTACACCGCCACTCCTCCCACTGGAGTGTCGTATGCTTCGACTCCAGTGCAATTGGATGAGGATAATGATGCTGCTGACTCTGATTTTTATATGTTGGCTAAGTCCTACTTTGATTGCAGAGAGTATCGAAGAGCTGCTCATGTTCTTCGTGATCAGACGGGGAAAAGAGCGGTGTTCTTGCGCTGTTATTCGCTTTATTTGGTATGGATCTTTGGTCTCTGCATAATTGACTAATATTTGTAACAATGCAATTGATTTAGAGCTAAAACTCTGGGTTTTGGAAATTAGATGGTTATCTAGATGCCATTGCGAAATGGTAGTCGGTGTGATTTATGCTTGTGGTGAGTGAAGGTTATAGCATTGCTAATATCACTTAATTAACAACAGTGGAACTTAAGTTTTCGAACTATTTGATAGTATCTATCTTGTTGCGTTGGTTTGGAAGGATTTGGACAAGATACTTCTTATACCCAACCCAAATCCATAGCTTATTCTTACTTATAGAGACCCAATATAGGCAATTTTCGAATATTATTGTTAGACTAATTGTTACTGTTGTACTTATCCCAAAGTATAGACTACACGGTACATTTTCTATAAATACCAGATTACGTTTTAATGAGAATGGGACCTTGGTTAGTAACCAACCAGTTTACTCAAATTTGAAAATAACCTGTTTAATCCACAAGTTACCATTTCCGTTCTAATTGGAGAAATTAAAGGTTTTCTTTTTGGTGTCATTTCAAAATATTCTTTGAAACTCATTTCCTCAATCCAAATCACTCCACTCATACACAACCTCAGCGGAAACCAATTTGTTCCTTAGTAATCTATTGTTGATTAGTGGATGAACTTGAGTACCAAAGGTATCTCCTTTCTATCAGATTTTGGTTATGTCGTTCAGCATTTAACTGTTTCAGTTACTTCGTATTACCTTCTGCTAGGCTTTCACTTTATTTATGTATTTATTTATTGATACCTTGCCTGTTTTTGAATTATTAAATAGTAATTTTATCTTTCAGTTGGTAGAAAACTAGAAATGTAAGTGATATCTTCCAATTGGCAACTGCCTGTTATGCGTTTTGTCGTCAAACTTTACCAAGTTTCCTGATTTTCTCTCTATGATAAGAGTTTCTTGAGTTTATTTATTTATTTTTTGAGTAAATTATTGTTATAGATGGATAAAACTTCTTTTACTTTTTTATTTTATACCTTCATCACAATTTGGTTTTATGTGCTGCATTGGGTGCTTCTCCCAATCCTATACTAACCCTGCCTCTCACCATTTCGTATAGAAAACAAAGGGAAAAGGGTGGTTGTCGTAGATTGTAGATATATTGATGGTTATGTTATGTGGTGTAGATAACCATTATGTGAGGAATATAAGACATGAATTGTATTTCCTATTCTACAAGAATGCTAATGGACAGAAGGTAAAAGCTAGGAACAAGTGCACAACGGTATTGTATGTATTGCACCCTCGTATCAGTTAGCTTAATTGTGTTATTTCCAAATAGCTACAAAGTGCTCCCAAATCTCTACCGTGCGCCATTCACTATTTTGTTGGTTAACAATCTTGTTTTAGTTGTAGTATATTCACCGACCTTTTACTTCTTTGGATGAGAATGGATGTTTATGAATAAGTAAAACTAGTTGATTGACTTCTCTAGAGATTTGAATTGTCCAGAAAGATATATGTTCATTCCATTGACTTTCGTCATTATCAATTCAATTATTAGCTATCCAAAGATACTTCATATTACTCTTCCAGAGTCTTTTTATTCAATTTTTGGGTTCCTCAGGTGCATCTTTATGATTTTGAGCTTGATACTAACCACATGAGATAATCGAATGGTCTAGCGGTTGAGCTAGCAGCCTAGCACCCCCTTGATCCATGAGGTCAAGGGTTCAATTCTCATGTAGGGGATGGGGGGTTGGGAATTATTGTAATCTTAACTATCAAAAAAAAAAATTGGACTAACCACACCTATAGTAACAGAAATACTGCTATTATCTATAAACAAGAAGAAAAACAACAAATGAAATACATGGGGATGCTAGGGGGATGCTATAGTAACAGGAATATTTTCTTTTCTTTTTTTGTAGATTAACGTTCATAGTTTTTTTTTTTTTTTTTAATGTTAAATATTTTATAGTAGCATTCGAAATCTATTTACTCATTGATAACTCCATGATTTTTACAAAGTTTAGGTTACAATAAATTTTTTCTCACTTCATAAAGGCAGGGGAAAAACGAAAGGAGGAAGAGATAATTGAACTCGAGAGTCCTTTGGGCAACAATAATGCTGTAAATGGAGAGCTTGACGCTCTTGAAAGGGAGCTTTTGGCACTTCGTAGAAATGGAACAATTGATTCATTTTGTCTTTATTTGTATGGTCTTGTTCTCAAGGAGAAAGGAAATGAGACTCTTGCAAGAACAGTGCTTGCAGAGTCTGTAAATCGCTTTCCTTGGAATTGGAGCGCTTGGACTGAGTTGCAGTCCCTTTGCACTAATGTTGAGAAACTCAACAGCCTTAGTCTTAATGATCATTGGATGAAGGACTTCTTTCTTGCCGGTGCCTATCAAGAACTACGGATGCATACTGAGTCCCTTGCTAAGTATGAATACCTACAAAGGACTTTCACTTTTAGCAATTACATTCAAGCGCAAATTGCTAAAACTCAGTACAGTTTGAGGGAATTTGAACAAGTTGAAATTATATTCGAAGAACTTGTCAGAAATGATCCTTATAGAATTGAAGACATGGATATGTATTCCAATGTACTATATGCAAAAGAGTCTTGTTCAGCCTTGAGTTACCTTGCCCACAGAGTATTTTTGACAGATAAATATAGACCTGAGTCATGTTGCATAATTGGGAACTATTACAGTTTAAAAGGGCAACATGAAAAATCAGTTGTTTACTTCCGGAGAGCTCTCAAACTGAATAAGAAATATTTGTCAGCCTGGACACTTATGGGTCATGAATATGTTGAAATGAAAAACACACCAGCAGCAGTGGATGCCTATCGTCGGGCTGTGGATATAAATCCTTGTGACTATCGAGCCTGGTATGGATTAGGACAAGCATATGAGATGATGGGAATGCCCTTCTATGCGCTTCACTATTTTAAGAAGTCTGTATTCTTGCAGCCTAATGATTCTCGCTTGTGGATTGCAATGGCGCAGTGCTATGAAACTGAACAGCTTCGTATGCTGGAAGAGGCCATCAAGTGTTACAGAAGGGCAGCCAATTGTAATGACAGGGAAGCGATTGCTATCCATCAATTAGCAAAGTTGCACAATGAACTCGGTCAGACTGATGAGGCTGCATTTTATTACAAGAAAGATTTAGAGGTAATGGAAGATGAAGAGAGGGAAGGACCTAACATGGTTGAAGCTCTGTTGTTTCTTGCCACATATTGCAAGACTAAGAAGAGATTTGAAGAAGCAGAGCTTTACTGTACTCGTCTTCTTGATTATACCGGCCCTGTAAGTGTGGTTTCTCCTCTTTCTCTTATCTACTCGATTTATGCTACATGAAACCAAAATTTGTATCGACTGCGCACAAACCAAATTAGATTTTTCTGTTGAACTTACTAGTTCCGTTGAAAATGCCATCGCAGGAGAAAGAAACAGCCAAAAGTCTACTTCGAGGAATAAGAAACGCGAAGGATGTTGACCATTTACCACCATAAAAGTTCTGCATTCTCTTGCCCATAGAGGTATCAAACTTCGAGGATAGCTGTTCGTTCAACATCATCGATCAGTCACAAACTCCATTTCGACAAAGGGGAACTGTTATTTGCATGTTGGTAAATCAATTAAGGAGTTGTTTTTTAGCTAATTTTTTGTAAGGTTATACTTGTCAAGTTTGATTTGTTTGTACTGATACTACATTAGTGTGTACCAAGGGAAAATTACTTGAGGTGGAATTTCACTTGCTTTACAAGCCAGAAAGATGTACTGTGGAGATTCAACTATTATCATGTCCCCAAGGGTTTGTTGTTGGGTGTCTCGTTACATGTCTCGTGCTTTGATTAACTAGTAAGAAGGGATGTGTGTTGCACGTGATAGTTTTGTTACACGTGATTTCATTGTTATAATTATAAAATGTAACATAAAATTGGATAGCGAGCTTTGTTACATGTGATTTCATTATTATAATTATAAGACTAAATATAAAATTGAAGTAGAAAAATAAAATTATTGAGTAAATATATTTTTATACATTTTAAAAGTATCGATTTTTTTTAAGTAAAAGATAAATTATCTATCTTAAGTACCTCATTTTATTGCATCTATAAGATTGTGCTCTACCATGTATTATGGAGATAAAGTAATGTAATTATATTGAATATTTTAATACATGATGTATAATATTATAAAAGGAGGTAGGATTTTCGCCTTGAGTGGTATTTGTGCGTGTGAAGTCTAAACATGTGAAGAACTGGATTATTAAATTCTGGCTTAAGAAAATGGAGAATAAGAAAGAGGAAAGTTCTAGAGTCTTCTTTCTTGGGAAGTAATTAATTATTTTTTAGGCAGTTAATTGATGTGGCTTTTTCTTGAAGAAAAAATAATTCCTTATAGATTTATTTGTAAAACCTATAAATACCCTTCTTTTGTGTAGTATTTTTGTGTGTGTGGAAACATCACCACTCTAATGGTGGTTGGAAATCAACCCTGTAGGTTAGAATATGAGAGTTTATTCTTATTCTTACAATAATGAGAGTTTATCATAATTCTTGGTGAGGTTGTGAAAAAAGTCATGAGAGATTCAAGAGAGAATACACGAGAGACTTGTGCTTGGAGTTTTCGTGTGAGAAAACATCTAGTTGAGAGGTCGTAGAATATAGTTCTTGAGTCTTGTAACAATCTTCATGATATTAATAGTGGATACGCGGCCAATTTGGATGTACACTCACGTTGAGGGAACCAAAGGTAAAATCTGTGTTGTTTAATTTCCGCATTATTTTCTTTCTGTTTGTCATATCTGAATTAATGGTATATCATCCCCAGTTCATCATTGTTATTACATCTTGGATGGGATCACGAGTTATTATCAAGTATAGGATTGTCGATAATGGTATAAGATTCTAACAATTGGTATTAAACCTTAGTTTGTAACTTGGTGAATCTTTGGATATCACAGTAATTGGTATCGAAACGGGTTTTGATGATTAGAAGAGGTATTCATTTGTATGGCGGGTTGAAAGATGGTGTTGATCACGGGTGTGTTCTTCTTGGTAGGAGTAATTAGGCGGAAGATGAGATTGGCTCTTGGGTGTGTTTCTAGGAGCATCCGCGGGGGGTTGTCCTTGGAGATTTCTTGGGCTAGATGCTTAAAAATGAAGATTCATGGAGATTTGTGATATGGGTGATGTGAAGCTGACATCAGGGGTTATCACTGGAAGATTTTGTTGGAAAAATCATCGGGAAGATGGAGGATCCTAGAGGAAATTTGTGACATGGGTGATGTGTGTTTTGATGATGATGGCTTGAACTTGAAGTGAGGATCGGTGTACAAACTATAGGTGAAAATCGACAAGGGGTTTCTTGGTTATTAGAAAGCGTTTAAATTGGTGACAATTAGTTTGGATGTTAAGAAATGAATGTCGTTGGTAAATTTCACGTGTTTGTGAATGCTTAGAATCTTTCTAGAAGTTCGAGGAAATGGCCAGAAAAGGCAAATGGGTTTGTATTAGAGGTCAGACAAGTGCCCTATCTGACAGAATACAAGACTTCGTTTGGTGATGAGTTCTGAGAGATGGCAGGAGCACGGGTTGTTGCTCAGGGTCCAAGGTTATGAACTTTGTACAAGGTTGCAACCTGGTTGTGTTGCATGAATCATCCAAGTTAGCGGGCGTGGTTAAAAGTCGCTGTGAGAGGTGTTTCCTACCTCCAAAGGATTTGCTAACTGAAGAAAGGAGATGTTTTAATCTCGTGAGTCGATGAATTGGATCAAGTGGGAGTTGTCGACCGTAAAAGAAAAGATGAAGAGAGGAATTCATTGATGATCAATCAAACTTGGGAGTTGTTCAAGGTGCTGGGATGAAGATTGAGAAGTTTTTTCAAGGCAAAAGGCGAGCATGGTGATAATTTGAATGTAGTAGAAAATTCCAACGAGCAATGGTTTTGGCTATGACTCTTCAGATAAGATCAAAGTTGGTGACATTCAATGATGTTCTAGGAGTAGTGAAAATCCATTGGTAGGGATCAACCGGTGGGAGTTCGGATGATGAACTCAGGTAAAGTGCTCTGATTGAAGTTTGAGCGGTGATCCGAGTTTAGTGCTTCGAGTGGGAGATTGTTATGCGTGTGAAGTGCAAACATGTGAAGAGCTTGGATTATTCTAGGAGCATTACACTTAAGAAAATACTTGGAGAATAAGAAAGGAAAGTTCTAAAGTCTTATTTCTTGGGAAGTAATTAATTACCTTTTAGGCTGGTAATTAATGTGGCCTTTTCTTGAAGAAAAAGTAAATTCTTATAGATTTATTTGTGAAACTTATAAATACCCTTCTTTTGTGTGGTATTTTTTTGTGTGTGAAAACACCACCATCCTATCGTGATTGCAAATCAACCTTGTAGGTTAGAAAATGGAGAGTTTATTCTTATTTTTAGAATTATGAGATTTTATCATAATTCTTGGTGAGGTTGTAGAAAAGTCATGAGAGAGATTGAAGAGTATACGAGGACTTGTAATGCAGGTTTCGTGTGAAAGCATCAGTTGGTCGTAGAATAGTTCTTAGTCCTGTAACAATCTTCATGATATTATTAGTGGATGCACCCAGCGAGGCTGGATGTACGCTCACGTTATGGGGAACCGGGGTAAAATCGTTGTGTTGTTCATTTCGATATTATTTTAACTACGTTTGTAAGTATCGGTTTATACATTTGTTGTTGCATCTTGGATGGATCTGAGTTATTGTCAAGTAGCCAGAGATTGTCAATAATGATGTAAAATTCCTAACATTAATAAAACTATGAAATCGTAAAATATGAAAATATACTCTATATATTTTAAACTTTATTATCTAAAAATTCAATTGTCATACTTAAATCGTCAAAATTTCTCCATCTTCTGTCTTTTTATTTGTTAATTGAAGTTGATATTTTCAATGCATCATCATCTTTATCAAGATCAATTTACACTATTTTCAGTTCTTGTTGTTTACTATTTTTATTCTTTGTTGGTCGATATATCTTTTTTTTTAGTGTATCGTTCTATTTTTTATTATATATAGTTATTCACTCATATTGGTTTCAAATTAATAATTTGTCTCAACTAAAAGAATATTAAGCAAACCAATGTTTAAAAAAAAAAACCCACCGGCTGTCCCGTTACAATGAGAATGGAACCCGGGGCGCCAAGTCCTTTGAAGGCCTCCCCAGCTAACCGCACTAGGCCATTCGATGTGTTCTCTAAGCAAGCCAATATTAATCCTTTGGTATCTTCTCTAACAATTTTTATTTTTTAAATTAAGAACTATGCAGCATAGTTAAAAGAAAATAATATGAAATCAAATCATTATTTTTATTTTTCATGTAGAATTAATTATGAACTCGCTCAAAGATAAATGTGGAGTTTAAGTTTCCTCTTGATTTATGTTTGTTAAAATATTAGTGTTCTTAATTATATGCTTATTGTAGTCTTTAAACTTTGTCTATTATGTCGACATTTTGGATGTATTGTTTACGCTCTTGATAGTTTTGATTTGATGAATTGTATATTTTAATTTACTTTATCTTGTTATATTTCTCTCCTAATATTTAATATATGGGTAAAACAAAGAAACAATGTAAGCTAATGTGATATCTAGTGAAAATTCAATAATGTAAAACTTGTAATACATATCTAACTTGTATGTATATTACAAAACATATATCCCACATCATTATTGTTTAATACAAAATTTAAAACAAAAGCAGGTTTTCTCAAATTATATATATATATATATATAGCATAATATAATATGAAAACTTTATATGTAATAATTGATATTATCTGTATTATTTAATTTTAATAAAAATGAACAAACCTATCCCTAGTTTAGAAATAAATCACATGGTTTGAAAACAATAACAATAATAAGCTAATAAGATGATGAGAAAATTATACGCATATGTTTGCCTTATATTTTATAAGAATTATAGTTTCAATGGAATATCAATTCACATGGTTTGATGTACAATTGATTGTTGTTATAATTTTTAGAAAATTGTTTAAAGAAGTATGTTGATGTATGCAATCATGATATAATTTTTTTCAGATACAAATTCTTCCATTTCGTATAGGAATACTAGGACAATTATGATGCATCCCAAGAGCGTTTGTATATATTCCTTCTTAATACATTATTATCTCGATAACTATGATATCTAAGTAAGAATTAATGACCTTTATATCTTTGAGAAATCTAACTAAATAACCAATATAATTTTTAACAATTTAAATATAAAAGTTATAAATACTACATGCTAAATTTATCTCTAAAAGATCATAATTTTTTTTTCAATAATCAAAATTATTTAAATCTCAACCAACAAAATTTTAAAATTATGAATATTATATACTATCACCATCTACAAGGTTGTTGATTTTCTTTGCAATAGTCAAAATTATTAAAAATTTAACCAATAAATTATGAATATTACATACAAAATCCATCTCTAAAAGAGCGTTCAATTTTTTTCAATAGTCAAAATTTTTAAAGCTCAACCAACAAAACTTAAAAATTATAAAAATATCATAGTACCTCCATCTCTAAAAGGTTAATTGATTTTCTTTTTGAATAGTTAAAATTATTTAAAAGTCAACAATCAAAATTTAAAATTATAAATATTAAATTTAGCGTCCATGTCAAAGATGGATTGATTTTGAAAATTATTTAGGCTTCAATGACAAAAACAAAAGAATTATAAAGGCGTATACCACCAATTCTAAAATGTTCATGAATTTTTTTTTTCAATAGTTAAAATTATTCAAAAACTTCGACCACTAAAATTCAAATTTATAAATACTAAATATGAAATCGTTCTCTAGAAAAACGTTCAATTTTCTTTTGATGTGATGACTAAGCTGCCAATGATAACTTATGATTACCATATACTTATTAACCGTACCTAGAACAAATTATTATTAGAGAAGATTATGCAGATTAATTTTTAATGATCAAATTAACAAAGCTTTGTCAAATGCAATTTATATAGATAACGATGATTTGAATAACAAATTATAATACTTTAAATATTTTTCATCATATATTAACAATATTTTTCATCGTATTTTCAACCCAGAACTATTCTTAACATAATACTTATGATTATTCAAATAAAAATAATGTGTCAATTTTGTATCAAACTTAATAATTTTATTAAGTAGAGTCCTATAATTTCATATAATATCTGGCTTTTGTAATAGAGTCACTCTGATAAATAATTTTATTTTCATGTAGAATCCTATATTATAGGATTTGTATTTGTAAATATTCTATTTTAATTAAAATTTATCAAAATACTATTATATTCTTTATTAAAGAGATGATATTTTAATCAGATTCGAAAAATGGTAGAAACTTTTAAAAACTATTCATTATTTTATATAGATAGATAGATATAGATTATATTCCGAGTATCATATTTGGATAATCCACGATGTCACTATACAATATATATTGAACAATCATTTAATGAAAATTGATGCACGGTAGCGAGGGTAGGAAGATGTAAATTAATGAAATGAAAATTGATGTATGAAGGCGATGAAGCATTTCCTTGTTATAATTGAAAGGGCAAATGACATAAAAAAAATCACTCACGTTTGAAAGGGCACATAATTTTGAAAAAGATAAAAAATTTTACTGCAAAAACTTGGAAAATAGAGAAAAATTTAATTTCTGGCCTCAAATAGACATAATGACTAACTTTGTCTTCTACAAGAAATATTAATGATTGAAACGGTCTTAATTAAAAATATTAATGAGAAAAAATAGTCTAAATTAAATTATAATGATCGAATAATAATTTTTAACAAACGCGAGTGATTTTTCTTATCATTTGCCCTAATTGAAATAGAATATTCTTTGCTTGAATTTGAAATTGCCAACTACAAGTCTACAATGCTTATAAAACTTCATTATATCCAAAAGCACTAACGTGGCATTTCATAAATGGATGTGGCCCACTGGAGACCTTATCCTTTATCAACAACCAATCATGTACGTATTCTCAATTCTTATTAAACAAAAACAGTAGTACTCCGTACTGATACTTACTGAGTACTGATATTGTTTTTATCAAATATTTTAATATTCTATCTATTCTAAAAATTGGGTTATTATAAATAAAGAATATCTTAAAATACTTCATTTTTGTCATAATAATTTGATCCAAAACAAAATTATGTATGTCAATTAAGATATTCACTCTTATTAAGTTTAATTATTAAAAAATTGTATATATATCTTTCAAGAATGAAGTAAATTCAAATATGTTTCTTTAGTTCATATTGTTTCAGGCATGTTTTAACAAACTATAATTTCAATCACGTATTTTTTAACTGATTTTTTTTCATTTAAGTTTTGTATCTTTTTAGTTGATTGTTTAGAGCAAAAAAGTGATTCTTTAGTTTGTTATTGGTTGATAATATTATGTTTTCTATTATTATTAGTTGATAATTTTTTTTCTCCTATTATCTTAATAAATTACCTTGAGCTAGATGATCGATTAAAAAAATGAGTATTTTTTATTGTATTATGTGCTCCATATTAATAGGATATCATTATTAACTTCATCTGTTCACCTTTTATAACAACTCTGCTTCTTCATCCAATCTCTATACTTTCTTAGTCTCTCATCACTTAAGTCAACCATCTCCTAATCAATTTCCATGGCTTCTCGCTGGATCAGGCCTGAGGTATATATACATCAATTTATACTCTCATCATTTGATGAATTTCACGTTTTCTTTTTTCTTATTACAAAAAGTAACGTTTCAACTTTAAATATTTATTTTGTAACACAAAATATACTAGGTGTATCCTCTGTTTGCAGCAATGGGTGTTGCTATGGGAATTTGTGGGTTTCAGCTTATTCGAAATATCACTACTAACCCTGAAGTCAGGTGCACTCTCAATTCGTTGACTTCTTTTTCTCATGAACTTATAGTTGATTGTTTGACTTACAAGTGGACTATGCTCTGAAATGTATAGTTAAAGAAAAGCAAATTTTATTAACTAGAAATAACGTTTAAATCGCCTCCAACATAAAGTTTATATGATGTACAAGAATGTGTAGTCTAATAATAAATACACTTCATTTGTAGGTCAGAGCTTCGAGTCATCTTATCACTCAATATTAAAAAACAAAAAGTTCATATCGAGTTTGAAAATAAATTTACAATGGGTCTAAGTGATTGTAAGCCGATTCATACTAGGTTGAACCGGTCAGAAAGCTGGATAATCTATTTGATCTCGTACCTGAAATATGGTTGATTTACTTTAACTAAGACTCATAGTCCAGATTGTTCGAACTTTTGACTTTTTGTTATACCTCTTGAATTTTGATAGTATATATTTTTGTTTTGTATTATATAATCGCGATGAAAACTATATCGTGAAAATATATTTAAGTCTTTTCGTTGATATATTTTTATAAAATATTACTCCTTCCGATTTTTTTTTAATTGTCGTCCCAGCGTAATTTTTTTGTTTTTAAAATAGTTGTAATTTCTTGCATAATAAATTGTCTTTACGTTTTCGATGTACTTTGATTATTTCTCTATTTAGGCTTGTCGACCAACGATGATATAATTTTAATTAATTGACGTTTATATTTTTCGTTGCACATTTATTCTTTTTACTTTTCCTTAATAGTTGTGCAAAAATTACATGATGACAATTAAAAAAATCGGGAGGGAGTATACAACACAATAATATATTTAAGGTCGAAGTTTGAAAGATTCTATTTAAAAAAAAAAAAAATTGGACAATCTTTGTAGAATGGAGGAAGTATTAATAGTTTAATATAGAAATATAAGTTTTGGAAAAAAATTAAGTAATTAACCGGATATTACATGTTTTTGGTCCCTGGTATACCTGATTGAAATTTAACAATAAAGAAAGGATAAGAATCAATGAGTTTGCATCGCACATTCTCAAAATTTGAATAATTATGGGGCTAAATTATTAATTTTCTTAGTGATTTAGTTGCTATTCATATGCCAAAAAATCTAACTTAGTCTCACATTAATGGTAGTGTTGTTGAGCGAATGCAGCGGACACGGAGTCACCGGCCGGGTTTTCTCTTTGCAGGCGGATAATTACCCGGTACATTCGAGGTAACGGTAAAAAATTACCCGTTCGATTAACCTTGGCGGGTATCGGTCAGTTTTTAGTCGGGTAACGGCGGGTATCGGGTTACGCAGGATCCTTTGTAAATTTGAGCATTTTTTTTTGTATTTTGAGGGAAGTAATATTTAATTTTATACAATATATATAACATTTTAAATTTTGTTTGTCTTTTTTGTATTTGAAGTCAAGAAATTAGTATTATTTTATTTTACATAATATATAATACTTTATTTTATTTTTTTATCGATATTTTTATGATTAATATCGGCGGTACGAGTTTACCGATAAGCCATCGAGTAAAAATTACTCATTAAGATTCGGCGGATTTTCGAACCGGAGTTTTCGAGTCGGATAACGGCGGATACGGATACGCGGCGGGTGAAAGGCAAATAAAGGCCATTAGGTGTTGGCACCAAGTCAGGTTACCTATTGGCCACCTAGATCCGATTCAAATTACTCAACTCATTAGCTTATCCGGTATACTTAACTCGTTGGTTTAATATTCGATAATCTAAAAGCTAATCTTCTCAATTCGTTACTTGATTCAAAATACTCGATTTGTACCTGAGTTAGTCCGAGCAAGCTCAGATGTTAACTCGTTTAACGAGGCAACCATCTCAATACCCTTCTCAACTCTGCCTTTCCAACACTTCACTCATCATTTCATCAATAATATTAATTAAAATTAAAAATGTATACTCTAATACTCCCATATTGCTTTTTTTCTAAAATGTCAAGGGTGTCAAGGGTGCCAATCTTTTAAAATAGAGTGAGTATTTAATTACTGAATCTAACATATTCAGCACCAATTGGAAGTCCTAATAAGTTGTTCAATACATGAACCATTTCATTTTTCCCTAGTTCTTATGTGTCTACATGCTGAAAAAATTATTACAACATGATCATTGTACTCTATCTGCAGTGTAAATAAGGCGAGGAGGGCATCAGGAGTAGTAGAGAACTTTGAGGAGGGAGTGAAATATGCAGATCATCGTCTTCGTAAATATGTCCGAAATCGGAGTCCTGAGATCATGCCCTCAATCAACAGCTTCTTCTCCAATCCAGAGAGAAGCAATTGATGAATTACATATCAGAACACCAAGGAGAATAGACCTGTCATATTTACTTATGTATGTGTGTAATGTGTCTACATTTCACTATTAATAAGTGATGCATTGTGCATGGTTTGTGTGATTGTGGAACATGAATGAATGTTGGAACTTGCATGGTATGTAATTGAAGTTGTGTGATGCTTATTTACTGGTATTATTGTTTGTACTAATGTTAAAACAACGTTTTATTCAAGAATTGGTAGCATCATTTTTAACCTTGTTAAAACTTTGTAGGAAAATCACACAAAGAATTGGTAGTATCTCATTTGAAAACCTTCCACACCCTTATATTATCCTAACGGCTAACCATGTAGAATCATAGATCTACCTAATAGAATTACATAAATCTTATCATTAGACTATAAAATATTTTATTAATTATTAATTAAATATGTGTTAAAACAAATTTCAAAGTTCATATCTCAGAGTTCTCAAACATTTTGAAGACTTATGAGAAATCTCATATTTGAATCATCAAATCGATCTATTTTATATTATTATCTTCTCAATTTTCTTCATAATTCTCATTTTGATATGTCCAATGAATAAACTGAATATATTTTGGTGATGTTAAGTTTTTTCTCCATTTCATAATACTTGACATGTTAAACCATTATTCCTTTTATTTCTTAGTAGTTGATCGATGTTATATGCATGGTTTCGATGAGATTTTCTCATCTTGACAATTTGTCCCCCATAAACTTCCACTTTAGATGGCAAAATATTATGATTATCTTTATTTTGTGTAGAAAAAAATGGTAACATTTCGTAGTTTTAAATGAAGTTTTTTTGTTCTAAATATCAAATATTTTTTTTGAAATATAATGAGTATTAAATAAGAAATCAAGTTCTGAACGACATAGAGTAATAACGAGTTTCTAAAATGATAAAGTAAGTTGTTCGATAGATTTGAGAGATTTATTTTAAGAAAATATATTTGAAATGCTAATGTGTGATGTTATCAAAATTGACAAACTGAGCTTGTAATGAAAAAATAATTTACAACAAAACCATTTCTCTTTTGTCATTAATTCATAAATCACAAATTGAGTTTCTAATTGCAAACCATTTTCGTTCCCATTCTTTAATCTTCTCACTAATCTCTACTTGATTCTTTGAAATTTTACCTAATTTTTCTAGTTCAGCTTCACCAGTTCAATTAATTAGCAATTTTACCTAATTAAGGTACTTTCTGGAATTGTATTTTGAATTCTTCAATATTTTTTATTTTTGTTTTGCATGTGTTATATGATTAAAACTTAAGAAGTAACTAATGTTGTTAGTATGTAATTTTAAAGTAAATTATGCCTAATTATTTTGGTAATGGTGTTGTATGATTAAACCTTAGGAAGAAAGTAATGGTGTTAGTATGTAATTTTGAACTTAATTTTTTGTTTCGGCTAATTAAAAAGCTCCAAATATTCAAAATCGTTCTTGTGGTTTGATTAATCTAAAGCTTAAAGTATTTTTGTAGTAAATCTTACGTTGTATGTAAATTTGAACTAAATTATGCCTAATGATTTGGGTAATGGTCTCATGAAAGTGCATGGTAAAATCTGTTCATGTAGTTAATCTGTTTAATTTGTTTAATTTATTTAACAATTTAGTATGATTAAAAATCTTAAGAAGTAATTAATGGTGTTAGTAGCTAAATTTTTACTAAATTATGCCTATATAATCATCTTAAACCATTCAAAATCCCTTGTATAGGCTAATGGTTTCTGGAATATATATGCAAAAATTATTAGACGTGTTTAATGGTTTTCACTAAATTATGTCTATATAATCATCTCAAGCCATTCAAAACCTTTTGTATAGGCTAATGGTTTCTGAAATATATATGTGAAAATCATTAGATGTGTTTAATGATTTTATTTTTGTTTGATAAAGATGGAGAATGCTAAGAAGAAACAAAAAACAGTAGAAAATATTGGAGCTGCCTCAACCTTACAGTTGGGAAGTACCAAAAATGTCAAATCAGCCCGATAAGAATAGCCATGGAATTTTCTCCATGAAGTTTCTTGCTGAATGGGAAGGTTTGAATACAGAATTGCAGTTGTTCAAAAAATGAAAGAACTTGAGAAAGAATGAGAAGATGGCGAAAACAATGGATTTCAGGATCGAACTCTATGCTGAAATAATAAAAGACTTCAACAATAGCAAGAGGAGGGATGTGGAGGAAAAAGCAACAAAACACTGCGAAGGAATTTCTGAAAAACTGTATAAAAGTGTTGTTGTGGGAACATCCTCTTAGGAAGTTTATGGTTTTGTGAGGTTGGATTTTAGAGCAAGAAGATGGTGTTGGAATGGACTGGGGGTAGGGGTGGGGTACTTGTGTTGGTTTTAGTAAGAAAAATGTATTAAGAAATGGGTGTTTGTTTGAAATTTATTGAAGAATTTTTTTTTATTTTTTTGTAACTAACGATCTATATTATTGAGATAATCGAATGATTTATATTATTGACTAGAGGCTTAAGAGTTGCTGAAGACAATAGACTATCTTATATACTAAACCACCAGAAAAATACTTAATGGTTTAGATTATCTTATATATTAAACCATTGACTTTTATTGATGGTTTAAGCATGTATTATTTCTGAAACCATCAGAAATGCTTAATGGTTTAGAGTATCTTATATACAAAACCATCGGAAATGCTTAATGATTTAGACTATCTTATATAATCAACTCAAAGCATTCAAAACCTTTTATATAAGCTAATGGTTTCAGGAAATATACGTGAAAACCATTAGATGTGCTTAATGGTTTGAACTAAATTATGCCTATATAATAATCTCAACGATAAATGAATTAACAATTGTTATCACTTTGATTACTATAATTGAATTAACTCAAAATAATTAGCTTCCATCAAACAAATAATAACAAAAAATATTAAAAAAAACTTCGTATTCAATCATACAAATCACTAAAATTGAATTAAATAAAATATTAACTATCAACTTCGAAATTAATATATGAATGTCGAATAAATAATTCAAATTAATTGAACAATACAAGCAAAATTAATCAAAACTATCTATAAATAACTATTTCTGATGCCACAACAACTACCAGACATTTCTTCACTCCACTCTTCAAAGGAATGGTTGACCAACACAACATATCAATTTTCTTCCCATTACCTTATGAAATAAACAACGAAAACCGAAGTCAGGAAACAACACTAGCCTCTGAAAAAAGATACCACTTAAGCCGATAATAAAAGAAGGAAGTATACGCTAAGATCACGACAGCACCAGAACAGATTCTAAATCGAATAGCCAATGCATAAATAAACCAACATGTCATTTTACTAACCAATGCATTGTCATTCTTAATATTAAGTGCTTGAGGTGAATATAGAGATACATCAACACGTCTGTCACTAAATTTACCTGCATTATCAAAACTATAAGATATCCCAACTTCAAAAATAATACATGATATGATAATAACACAAATTAAATCAAGAATTTTAGCATAACATAGATTTTAGCATAACAGTAAATGTAGTAGCCGATATTGCTTTTCTTGTAGCGAAACCAAAGAAACGGATCAATAAGCCAAACACACACGACAACAACACAACAAAAAATGCTACTAGATCGAAGAAGTTCCTTCGCCCCAACCATAACGAACACATAAATATGCTCCCCAATCACAACCCAAAACAGAGGAGCCATCATAAGCGACAACAAGTTATTATGAAGCACAAACCCTCAAGTATTCAATCCAAGATTCATAACCATATGCTTAATATAAACCATCTCAGTAGTAATAGTAATCAAATACGCAAATGCCCACGAATAAACAGTCAATGTAAATTAGTAAAATATAAACTAATAAATAAATACACTCTCTTATATTGATAGTACAATAAATTAGTAAAATATAAATGTATATATTTACTACTGTATTTTAGAAATACAAAAACATCATTTAAAAATAGTTTAAATGATTGAGAGTTATTTTTCTTAAA
Source organism: Lithospermum erythrorhizon (assembly GCA_019722365.1). Classification (NCBI taxonomy): domain Eukaryota; kingdom Viridiplantae; phylum Streptophyta; class Magnoliopsida; order Boraginales; family Boraginaceae; genus Lithospermum; species Lithospermum erythrorhizon. The sequence goes on from JADFUC010002401.1 coordinate 232,830, forward strand.
TATTTAATAATCTTTAAAGTTGTTAAAGAAATACACATATATTGGATGAACAAAATCCATCCAAATAAAGCCAAATAATACATATTTGCCTCAGTTTAGCTCAAACACACTGACAAACATGTATAACTCAACCAATCAACATCTAGATCATCACATGAAAATGTGATATAGAATTACTCCATGATAATTAGGTTCAAAGTCTTATGAACTTTACCCAAGTCAACCAGTTGACATATAATAAGACGAACCTGAACTTGTTATTACTACAAATTCGTGAATCCTCACAAAATAAGAATGCCTAGATACAACCGCCAACAACAATGCATTTATTTATCATGGACATCCGTAGACAAGTCAATATACCAAATGTCAGATAGCGAATAGAATATTACAATCCAAAATTTGCTCTCTCATTCAGGTGTCAACGTAGCTCAAGGCTGAAGACGATCAACCATGTTTTGAAAAACGACGCCGCACTACATCGACAAGAGCGCTGAGAGTGACAGCTATAAGTAAAGCTCCTAAGAGCCTTAAGAATGCTGATCGACTACTTACGCAAACTCTCATACCGTTATGGGGGTGCAACTGGGAAAATGAGCTCTGAATCATGGGGTTTTAAAAGGCTGCTAGCTACATGAATTATGACACCTAATGCAGCCCGGTGCTGGGGTCATATGAGCCAATCCTCAGCTCCGGTCGGTAGTTCGGTTTGCACACATTTCAAACTTGAAAATCAAAATTTGATTTGGCATTCAAATCAAATGGCAAGCTACATATCGCTTTTATTTGCTCATTGGTATGCGAACAGACCTTTTAACGCAAGAAACGCTTTTGTTGGCTAGAAGAATTTCTCACATATCATGAAGAAAATCCATCACCACTACACGTAAATCGAAGAAAAAAGACACACTACACAAGAAACTGAGAGCACCCATTCTCTCATTTCGCTTTCCAAAGATACATCAAGCCAGAAGGCAATTACCGATCGATTCGCTTCAGGTTTATGGAAGTCGATCTGCTGGTCATTTTATCCTGAAACGATCACCGCAATATTCCCTAGCACCGCTTGGGAAGAGGTCGACTGCTTTTTAAGGAAAGGCCGACGTGACTCGATCCGGCTTCGCTTTTTGCTCGACCATTTGATTGTAATCTCGCTTTTTATTTTGTTTCGTGTGATCACTATCAATTTTCGTATGATATTGTATTATTTCTTTGCAGCAATCGCTATAGTTCCTGGCTTTTTCCTATTAGTTCACTACGTTTTAAAACGACTAGCCTGGGAGCTATACACACAACACTTTTGAGAACGGAATCACTTATATTTCACGGTCAACGCGACCGATGCTATTATTGTCTGGCCATGGGTCACAAGCACGGACGGTGTCGGGACATTTAACCGGCCTTCGTCTCCTGGGTTACACTTCCTCCTATGTTCCGGGGCGTGGTCGGGCTGCCCAGACGCGGTTGCCTGGGCGCGCTGCCTCGGCAAGATTCCTCCACCAGAACCAACCGGCCACTTTAATACCTCCTCACTCTCCAATCGTCTTTGGCCATGCAAAATGACCAACCCAAGCCTCCCAAGCCCGGTCGAATTTCAAAAAGGTGGCGAGAACAAGCCGATGCTCTATCTCACGACCTCAACTCGCAGAATCCGTTTGGTCAGAACCTCCCCTACTCTGCTCAAGATGACGGGTGTTTGAGTTCCGTCAAGGTCGACTCGAGACACTACTATTTGAGTCGCAATTATTTTGTCAATTTATTTGTTTGGATGAGGTCAGAGAAGGTGATATGTAAAAACATTAATGCCACTACAAAACGTTATGTCAGACGACTCGAGTTCAAGTATAAGACTCAAGACGCGGGTTCAAGAAATTTATTGGAAGATTTCGGACTATAAAATGGTGGATGAAAAATCGGGTGGGATGATCGGGCCAGAACTCGAGGTTGTCTTCCACGAGCCAAGTCAAGGAAATCTGCCGAACGTAAATGTGTTCAAGGTTGTCATGTAATCGAGAAATCGCCACCATCTCGATGTACTTCAAGAACTATTTGAAAGACAAGTCGAAAGCATAAGTGAACACGCTGCAATTATCCGCTCGGCCGAGAACAGAAGAAAGGGCCGCAAGGGCTCGGAATTGCGGATCGCTATCCCAACCTCCGCGGGGAGTCTAAGGTGAATGCTGTGGGAATTCGGGGTCTTCTCTTCAGGTCTTTCAAGCAAGAATGATTTTGGCACCTGCGGAAACAGTTTCAAGAAAAATGGGTTCACTTCAAGGAATTCCTTCAAGTTGCTTTTGAAGTGCTACACCAGCTCAAAACGTGGTCATAAGTCCCTGAAAACTGCCAAGAGAAGTAACAACGGAAAAAGATGGCGAACGTGGTCACCAAAAGAATCGACGGTGATCAACTCTGTCTACCGTGATTTCAGGTGAACTTTGTGGGCACGAACTCCACAAGTAGCTGTGGATCGATAATCGTGCTACTAGCATGTTTGTTCGGTCAAAGATTGACTTGCTACTTTCAAAGCCGCGGGCCAAGTAACGTAAGCAAGATGTACAATGGGCGAATAACGCAACTCCAACATCGGTGAGTATGAACTGCCAGATTGCACGACTTCGGGAAGTTTAAGTCAATATCGAAGAATGTTCAGATGTCCTGTAACTTCAATTAACCTCAGGTCCGGTTCTTACTAGCAAACATGGTTTTAAAACTCTCAGAATTGAGTCCGACACAAAAGTTGTACTTTCCAAGTCGGGCATGCTTGTCGAAAAGGCTATGCAGAACGGTCTTTCAAATGAATGGTTACAAACAAGATGAATAAAATAATATTGCCTATGTTCAGGAGTACTCTAATTTATGGCATAGTAGGTTAGACACGCTTTTAACTCTAATTCTTTACAAGAACGACCGTTGAATCACATACCTAACGACTTATCGATGGGGCATCATAAGCGAACGTATGTTGGTTAGAAAATCGACGGTGAGCAACATTTCCAACCGTGGTTAGAAATAATGTTTCTCGATCTGTTTCACAAAGTGACGTGCGCGACATGAGCCCACCCAATCCTTAAAGTGTGGAATGAAAGTACTTTATCACCTTTGTATTTATAGTACAAAAATTTTGCTATGTATACTGATGAAAGTAAAATGAGTAATCGATAAATTTGCAATTTATAAAGCAAGAAGTTGAAAATCAACTCGAGAAAAAGTATAAAAGCATTTACTGATTGCAGGGCGAAGATGTCTCACCATTTGGTCAATTTTTGTTCGAGGCACGGCATTATTCACTGTTGACACCTCCATATTCTCCTCAATCGAATGGATCGGGCTGAAAGAAAAATCATCATTGAAAGAGATGATTTAATGCCTTGTTGATAAGTTCAGTTTACCTCAAGGAATTCTGGAAGGACTGACAGCTAACTACCTCTTGAACAAAATTCCTCGTAAAATGAGGATAAAACCCCATTTGAATTGTTCAAAGGTAGATGACCAACCTACAAACACTGAGCGCAAGCTGCAAAGCGTCATGTTACCTCCTCCTAAACAGTGACTATCGTCCTAAAATGGTTGATGTAATTTTTTACTGATATGTCAAATAGTAATGTATATCGGTTTCTTGTTCATGTTATTTAATAATTGCCTAACGAATGCTAATACAATATTAGCCTCGGAATGTCACGCTCTTTTGAACATGTCTTTCCGATGAAATCTAGCCAAGTGTGCTTCGACATCTAAAAGTGACACACTTAACCCTCGGTGTTGTCGATACTCGAGACTATGGATAGTCAAAGCAGGAGGCCGAGAAGCCAAGAACCCTCGACGTAGTAAAAGGGCACGTGTCGGTAAGTCTTTGCCCTCGATTTTGTAACGTATACGCTGAGAGCGAATCCCTCGAATCCTGGCCACAAGAGGTCAGTCGGGCTCAATCGATGGTCCGCTTTGGAAGGAAGCTATACTTAAGTGAAGTTGATTCAATTTTACGTAATCACACTGGGAATTGTGGATCTTCCGCCAGATAAGGTTTTAAACTAAATGGATTTTTAAGAGGAAAATGAAAAATGACGGACGATGACAAGACAAAAGTAGACTAGTCATTTCATGGAATGTACAAAAAGAAGTGACTAGACTATTTTGATACTTATTCCTTTTACGATTAAGGATAACATCCATTAGATTATCCTAGCAATCGGCCTCATCAAGCGTTAATTTAGATGTACATCAAATGGATGTAAAAACAGCTTTCCTAAACGGAGAATTAGATGAAGAAATTTACATGGAACAACCTGAAGGTTTTATAGTTCCAGGTAAAGAAGAGAAAGTATGTCGACTTGTCAAATCTTTGTATGGGTTAAAGCAAGCTCCAACAATGGTACGGTAAGTTCGACAAGGCATTACTTTCAGCGGATTTAAAAATCAATGAAAGCGACAAGTGCTTATGTAAAAATCCACTGTAGTAGTGGATATGTACTCCTCTGGGCTTGTACGCGGGATTTACATGCTTATTGTCGTAGCAATCAAAAGATGATTCAATCCACCAAAGATATTGCCAACTCAAGTTCGACACGGGGCGACATGACGTTGCATCTAATTTTGGGAGTCCGTATCATGGTAACTCCTAACGGTTCATAACTCAATCACACTATGTCGATAAAATTCTTTGGGAAATTTTTGCTAACACGATTTGGGAGAATGTCCAACTCAAAGGGATAACACTCACATACTCACGAAGAATAAAGTGGGAAAGGCTCTCAACTTGGACATTCTCAAGTTATTGAGTCTCATGTTCCCTGATGAGTCGACTAATCGATATAGCTTATTCAAGAAGCAAATTGAGTAGATATACTTAGTAAACCGGCAATGTATCATCGAAAGCTATGACGCCGGTACTTAAGTACTCGAGACATACTCGAATTACCGGGTCGCACTATACGCTGCTATCCTACCGTATTTCAGGGTACACGGATGCAAAATTGATCTCCGATAATCGGTGATTCAATGGCTACTAGCCGATACAAGGTTTCACTTTAAGTACCAAAGGTCATGGAAGTCCTCAAACAAACGTTAATCGCCGCATCCAATTTACGGAGTTCGAAGTTCATCATTTGATGTCATGTGGTTAAGCCGAATCGTTAAGACAATTTCTTGAGGATATTCGAGCGGGAAGCGCCGCCCAATTTGCATATACCGCGACAACGAAGTCAAGAATCGAGGCACGCGAACCACTCTATATAATGGTAAAATGGCAACATCTGTCAGCATAATACCATTAGACAATTAATCTCAACTGGAGTTATCACCGTTAGATCATGTAAAGCATCAAAAGATAACATAGCGATCCATCACCAAGCGGGTTAAGAAAAGAACTAGTTGAGAATTCATCGAAAGTGAAATGATTGAAAAACCCTCGAAAAAAAATACGAACGAGCGACAACCCCAATTGCTGGACTCCGGGAGATCCCAAGATTCGTGTTCCAAGCGGACAACCCGGCTCATATCAGATAAGAGATTAATGGGGATTTCCCCACTGCTCCTGTGATGAAATGTGCCGATACCGTTAGGTGTTGTTATGCTTTTAATGACTCTACGAGATACCGGGTTGAAAGAAATAAGGGTTACTCGTAAATAATAATGTAAGAAATACCCATGGTTTGAAAGTAAGGGGTTTTAGAAGAAATGCTCGAGGGTGCATTTCGACGACAACTCACGTAGTCCCAGCACGTGTCCAAGGCCTAACCGACACAATGTTGAGAACCGATACGAGTCGATCGAGACCTCGCGCGAAGTATGTCAAGATTTGCTACCAAAAAGCGCGTATTAGTTCCAAGACATCCACTACGCCTCGCCAACGTAAAACATACGCATACGCGGAAGCGTTCCAAGGCCATCACACCTACCTATCCTACGCCAGAATCGGTCATTGTCATATCACCGACATCGAGTCAAAATCTTTTCAAATTTGTATCCCCGGGGATATTAGTTTTATTGTTTCGGCTTTGAATACAAATTTTGATTCATGGGGACGCTGACAAAGTGGAATATTGTAGCCAAGTAATCCAAAATTCGCCTCTCTATTCTCACAGGTCAATGAGCTTATGCTGGCATGGATCAAACCATAAAGTTTTGAAAATGACGTCGCATCACATCGACAAGAGCGCAGAGCGACATGAGTAAGAAGTGCTCCTAAGTAGCCTTAGTAACGCTGACATCGACTACTTACGCAAAACTCTCTACGCTACAGGGGTAACCGGAAATGAGTTCGAAATCAGAAGCTACAAGGACCATGGACACGAACGCAGCTCCGAAGTGGGGGGCCGCAAGGAGCCAACTTTTGCTTCCTGGCCGAGTCTGGCTTTCGCACATTTCAAACTTGAAATCGTAATTTGATTTGGCATTCAAATCAAATGGCGCTACATATCGCTTTATTTGCTCATTAAGGGTGTTTAAAGACCTTAATGCAAGAACGCTTTTGGTTAGCAAATAGCCTCTACATATCGGGCCGAAGAAAAATCCATCACCATCACACACGTAAAAATCGTAAAAGAAAAGCTGACACACTACACAAGAAACTGAGAGCACCCATTCTCTCATTTCGCTTGCTTTCGGGCGATACATCAAGTCAGAGTGTTCGGCCGACGATTCGCTTTGTGCTTGTGAAGTCGATCGGTGGGTCATTTTATCCTCGGGAAACGATCACCTCTAGTCGCCCCAAGACCGCTTGGGGAAGAGGTCGACTGCTTTTAAGCGAGCCATTTGACGTACTCGATCCGTTTCGCTTTTGTTCGAATCATTTGATTGTAATTCGCTTTTATTTTGTTTCTCGTGTGATCTGCTCATTGTAATTTTCGTGATGCATATTGTATTATTTCTTTGCAAAGTACCTGTATAGTTCGGTTTTTCCTATTAGCTCACTACATACCCAAATACATATTCGATATCAACATGTTTATTCCAAGATAGTAAATTTATCAACGGATAAATAAATGCTGAAAGTACCAATGATTAAAAAATGGAAATGTCCATGTTTACAAAGACTCGATCGATAAATGTGATTGTCTCATGTTTACAGCATAAGCCGGGCAATACTTTGTGTCGACAAAATTTCAAATTGGATCATGACGTTGATCATCCGTATCTACAACAATCCTTATATATTTATCAAGCAATAAATAACTATTAGAAGTACGAGTGATTAATCAAATGGAGATGTCCATATTTACAATACTTGATTGATAAATCAAATTTTGTCCAAGCCAAGGTGATTCTTGTGTTGGATAAAATTTAATTAATCATAAATACTTTTGGTCATCTGGATCTACAATAGATAACATATATATAAGTTAATGAAAAGATCAACCAGTTTGAATTCATTAATACAAATTATTAGACTTTGTATAGACACAAGGAGGTCAATGAGAGCTACACAACATGTGTAGATTAGTATGCATGAGACATTCTAATAATAATAGAGAACAACAGTTTACCCCTCTAGTAGATCAAGGCAGATCCTCTATCAAAGAATCATATTTACCTAAATCTCAGAATTCATAGTGACCCAATTGAATGAGCTCAACAAGTCGAGTTACGCTTTATATATTGATAATGCATTCAAAAGAGATCCACATTTAATACCTAAAAGGAAGAATCTTTTTCAAAGAAGACAACTTCTCCTTCCATATCGTAAGTTTATCTAATGGCAGCAAGAACAATGAAAGTGGATTATGTTTACCAGCTTAAACAACTAACCAATACAACCATCGATCTCGCTGATTAACATGAACCGACATAAACAAAAAGTTGCGGAACGACTTGTTCAAGTAACAAGTATGGTCATAATGTATAACTACAGAATATGGAAACTGAGTACAATCACAATCTGAGAAATTGTGAGTAAGAAGCAAGCCGTATTGTAACATTGAAAAGTGATCTTGAAAAGTTGCCTAAATTAGGTGTCCCGACAAAGATGGTTACCCTGCTGGCTTATCAAGCTGTGAGAATCAAGATCTCATTGTTAAGGTCCGAGCATGTACTCAGAAAATGACACTTCTCTCAATAGTTGAATATAGAAGTGCATGTGTGCATAAGTTAAGAACAAAGAACTACAAAGTTGATCTAGAGTACCTGCCCACTCAACCATAATGGTATACGAGAAGTTAAGTAATGATATCATATTACCAAGTGGTGCTAGATTTAAATGAGCTAGTATCAGATTTTAAAGTCATAATAACTATTGTCCGACAATATAAGTCAATCTAAGTCAAGATTCATCTCCACATCATTATCAATAATAATGATAAGTGTAGTTAGAATATACACATATGGGCTACTATAAGTAACAAACCTCGCTGATTCCACAAAGAATTCAATATTATTCTCGAAAGGTCTTTGGATACATGGATCCAAAACAAGAAAACCTCTAACAACAGGCATTTAAAAAACAAACCAGATTACAAAAATCCCTAGTTAGTGTTCAAGTGAACGGAATCAAACACCAATCGACTAGTACGTGTTTTGATTTACTGATCGCTGGATCAAAAGTAGCATTGATAATCTAATCAATCACATGGGCTTACGAGCTTCGAAAATTTTAAAGTCGTAGTAATCGACATCGACCGCTTGTGAGAACTCGAAGATAAATTATTTGTGTCCCAAAAAATCTCACGCATCTTATGTTGAATGGTAATTTTAGACCTCGAATAACACGGGGTTTCAAGGATAATCGAGAAATGCATTTCGACTCACAAACGCCTTCAGAATGTGAGGATCATAACGTACGAGACGGTATACAACAAAGGTATAAATGGGACCTCGCGGTACACAGGGGATTCATACAACCGGATAAATTGGTAGATTGCATCTCGGGAAAGTATGGTAATTTGCGGCCGCCATCGCCCATGAAGCCGATATCACATTAACCTGCCCATTACTAAGGAACAAGGGCGCAGTAGCCGTATGACACACTTACCATACTGATCGCCGGAGAATCTAGTATAGAAGGATCGTTGATATCAACATCATAAATCGGCCCAAGTGGCAAATGAGTTATTAAAATACGAGAAATTAGATCTCATAAAAATACTCCACGAACAATTTAGATTGTACAACCGATGACCGCTCATATATATATATATATATATATTAATTCTTATTTAGACAATTAGTATTTAGATATAAACGATTGACATTAGTGTCATTACTACATTGTATCTCAGAATCCATATATATATTAAATATATATTCAAGTTAATAATATTTAATATATTACTCTTGTCAATTGGCCCTAAAATGACACGCACATACAATAAACTTCTAACTACTTAATAAATAAAATATAAACTTCCCCGAGTATAAAAGTCTAATGGGCGAAACATTCTGGATGGAAAAATTCAGCCTCGAAGCCTCGAGCCCCACTTGCTCAACAAGGCGGGCGGTTTCGGGGATGACGGAATAGAGTCGAGTTTTGATACAAGGATTCACTCTTAAACCTCATACGTTAAGTCTACTTCAAGTACGATCAAACACAAACTAACTAATGCTCATATTTTTGGTTTTCAATAAATCAAAAACTCTCTCCCTCCCTAACCCCATAATAGTTGAAAATTTCCAAGAAGAAAAACAACATCTTTGTCTTGGCTTATACTTTAATCGCTTTTTAAGAGACATACTAAGCCGTTCGACAATTTATCGGTATGGACGTTTGAAATACTTTCTCGGGTTATTGTGAGCAATTTATTCCGCCGCTAACTTTGATTTGATCGAATTAAAAGCTACACACTCAAGGCTAATCATATGACATTTTACGATTCGTAGCTGCTTCCTAACCCAGATCCACAAGCTTTAACTTATAATATGAATAAGCAACAACACGCTGGCCCGGTCATCATGTAGACGGGGTCCGTTCAGCTCCATAAATATAAGGAATTGATGTAAGACAAATAATAGACATAAGTAAATAGTGAAAACTAACTCTGAGTTTTTCTAAGAATAGGAATTATAAATTACAAATATTATTAGTTATTATTATCTAAAAATGGAGCATGCGCAAACAATAGACAACTTTTTATATTCTATTCGACTAATGCATTCATTATCTTCATTTCGGACACACTCTAATTTCATGTGTAACCGATTTAAACACAGTCGCCGAGAAAACCGGGCCTCTGGCAAACGGGCGCTTCAACTTTGCAAATCAGGGCTAAGAAATCTCACAAAGTGAAAGTGGGGTGCTTGAAACGTGAAAAAGAACTATACTCATCCGACAAGAGTTGAACTAAAAACTTCTCTAATAAAAGATCTTATAACATATTACTAGGCTATTAAGCCATCGCTAAATTAATTCAAATTTCTTAAAAGGCGAGAACACATGACGATTCGGTAACAATACCTTGCATTCTAAACGATAGCCCGATTTTAGTTTTGATGAATCTAACTTTTTAATTTTAAATAATTTTAGAAAATATATCAAAATATAGTATTTTATTATTTCTTCACAATTCATATGGTACAGCGATCTGCAAGTAGCGGTGTAAGGCCGATTAAAACAATAAAATTTCATAAGCTGACATTTAAAAAAGTTGATGATATTTTAGGGATAATTATAGTATTTTAGTGTTTGGCTTTCACTCCATTTCTTCTACTTCTACCTTGGAATACCGATTCAACGAATTCAAGTTGGTATATCGATTAGTTCCATCCATATACACCACCTTTTAATAAATTATTTTCATTAATATGTACAGAAAAACAACACTAATACTGACCATAATAAATTAGTTCTGTATCAAAATATTAAAGTCATTCCTAAAGTGAAAAGGTTAGTTTAGAAGATTAATTTAAATAACATAAATAGGTAGTGCCACTATATCCACTTCAAATTCTCTAATATGCAATTTAGGACATGGGTGAATATTAAATTTGGTAAAGGCACGTTACCTTTTTGCTCCCTTATTTTACCTAATTTGACCACTCTTAAAAAGTATAGAATATAATTAGGTTTTAATAATAATAAAAAAATAAATATTCTGTAATAAATCTATCCCATTTGGTGGGACCATAAAGATATTGAATAATAAAATATATAAAACGGCTTCTACAACATGAACTACGTACATCTCGTTGGCAATTGAAAACGGACCGAATACCCAAAAAAAAATCAAATTTTATTTTTACCAATTTTCAATTAAATAGAAGCAATAAAATTGAATTCAATTAGGTACTATTCTAATAATATTCAATATTCGTCTCATTTTATAGTTGAATTCTTATAAATATCCTTATTATTCTAGTGATTATCCGAACATCTGGAATCTAATTTAGAGAGTATTTGGGAAATTAATTTAGTTGATGTAAAAGTTCAAAACCCAAAACTAAGTGGTTTTACGTTATCCATATCCTCGAAGAATATGATCACCAGCGTCAAGAGGGATCATTTCAATACGTTAGATGACTAATCGAAATACCTGACACCATGAATTTTAATTGTACTGATCCGGGATCAAATTGAATTTTAGCACTCAATCGCCCCACAAGTAAATAAAAACAAAAAAAGTTTCGCCGGGTGCCACCAGTCAGCGACACGTGTCGCGTCAGAAAGGTCAGTAGCCTCGTCTGACGCTGTCGCCGCTACTGTTGGCCGAATTTAAAAAATATATATACTATTAAAATATACTTTTAAAATATATATTTAAATAAAAAATAATAATAAAAAATTATTAAAATATTTTAAAATAATTAAAATATTAAAATTATTAAAAATATATTTTAAAAAAATTATAATATTATTTATCAGATATTAAATTTAATAATTATATATACGAAATAAATGTTATAAAAACAACATGCAGATATGTCTGCTGACGCCAAGTGGCAGTACCTGACACTCGAACGACACCCCTGCTGCCATTGCCAGAACAATGCCAAAGCGTTATTGGCGCTGCCAAGTTCGGGACAGGCAGTTATAGGTTATTACCTGACACTGGCCGTTGATAAGAAAGAATCGCTTTTAATATGCCTCAATTTGGTCAGTGACGGGAAATTTTCCTTTAAACCACTTCAATACGGTATTCTCTCATTTGGCGCTGACTCGAACCCACAATCGCGACGTGGGGGTTAGACACAGTGTGATTTACGAAGACTCGCCTCTTTACCAGCCGAGCTACGCCATCTGTGCAAATTCTACGATAAAGAATTTATACTACTCTGGCCCCAATCAAGAATACCTACCATATCCCGTAAAACCCCGAAAAGATTTTTGCGAAACACGGGGGCCATACAGATTCGATCCTGCACCTCCTCTCAAAGATGTTACTGCTTGTTTCATTATGGCAACAACCTTGTACGAATTTAGTTGATGTAGTTACTATTAAATGAAAGACTAAATGGATGATAGCCATTTGATTATTTTAGGAGTAAGATCTCCATATCCTCAATGATGGTACGCATATCAGTTAGTGTGGCTTCGTTTGATACGTATCTTATAAAGTTATTGCTATTAATTAATTGTGCTATTAGTAGCTTTATGTTTCATTGGATCATGTTTAGCTTCTTGTTGGCTATTCTAGTCATGAGCTGACATCTTTTAAAATCTTAAAAGCATGATTTCTTTCTTCTGTGGTTCTTTTCTATGACTCTTATCAATCTTTCTATTATATTATCAAGTATTAAGCATTTTGCCTTTAAAATTGTTTACTTGAGATTCTAGATATATTATAGTGATGGTTAATATAATGGATTTGATACTTGAAAAGTTATATGGATCGATGTAGGTCTCGGAATCAAGAATCTCGATCCGAATGTAATGTATTAAATCGAACCAAACTAGATCTATAATCCTATACATATGAGGAGTCCATCCAATAAGCATAATAAAGCATTAAGTAACTACTCAATAAGCAAATTAAGAACTATTAATTGAATTTTATGTGTAACATATAAATGATACTGTCAAATTAATATTTATTGATTAATTTGTGTGAAAACGTCATTGAAATGGAGCTCTAATGGATTGAGAATGAAATTTTGGTAATGACGATAAGATAGTTGGAGGCTTTTAAACGGAGAGAGAGTAAGTGAAAATCATATCAACGATTTCCCGCTTAGTTAGTTGTTTTACAACTCACCGCTATAAGCATTACATCAACCTAACTAGAAATCTCGACACTTGCCCTCAGCCAACTCACTAAAAACTATACGTTACAATTAAAAAGCTCATTTACTGTACAACAAGTGTTCGGTGAAATGCCCCGTTCATTTCTTCCCATTTCTTCAACTTCAAAGTATAATCTTTTCATCCCTCAAGATGCACGTAGAATCAAACCATTCCTGAATAAATAATAAGGAAACATTTCTAGAGGAGCCGGGCAGAGATTTAGCCAAGACATCACCACCGATTCTAAGAGACATTTACATGGGTCGATAAACCGCTTCAATGATCTCAAATTAGATGGCAACAAATTCAATGTATCATGCTGCTCATGAAAATGGGATTTTCAATGATATGAATGGTTGATTTCTTGTCGCAGCCTGTAGGGATCGGGCAACGCTGTGGTCAAGTTGATATCTCAAGGATGTAGCTTATCTATTTCTACCTCACATTCAAATTTAAAGCAGATCGCGATATTCACTGGCCGAGGATTTTGAAACGGTGTTTCCTGCTTGGATTTTCACGAGACTGTGAGAATTGCCCAACATAATGCAATAATTGAGACAGATGGGGTGACGGGCACTTGCCCAATCAAGATCACAAAGAGTGCTTCGATAGTCATAAATGGAACCTCGATCCATAAACAGATCACGCGTTAGCCGCTTCCTGTGGTATCCGACTACGCTGGGCGGGTTGTCTTCCACGTCTCGTGATGAAGCTTTAATGAATCTCCTAATTAGCAAAAGTAATGTCACAAGCTCAAGCAGGATTCTTTCAACGAGCCTTCTATAGATGCTGTGGTCCGCCATTCAGGGGAATCTGAATTGTATGCACTCCAATCACTAGGAAAATGTGTAGGAGTAGATTTAGCATCTTCCATATATAAATCTTTGATAATATTAAACATGTATTTTTATCAGGACAAATGCATCATAGTATCTGCCTCAGGAATTTCAATTCCCAAAAAATAATCAGACTAATCCAAGATCTTTAATTGTGAATTTTTCATGCAAGAATGCCTTTACTTTGATCATTTCTTCCTCCATGTTGCTTGTAAGTAGTATATCATCAACATGTACTATCAGAATCAGAAAACAAGGACCCTTAGTGAATGTAAACAAGCAATTGTCATGATACGATCGAATGAAACCATATGCCACTATGGTATTTTGTAAACCCGCATTTCATTATATCCTCGCTTGCTCGAAAACTATAAACACTTTTCAGCTTTCAAACTTCAAGGGGTTTCAGTGAGCTTGTGCAGAACCCTAAAAAATTTGCATGTAAATGTCTTCATCAAGATAGCCACGTAAGAAGCATCAGTTTATATCCAACTCAGGCATGCCCACAGCATAAATTACAAGCCAAGATGATCTTGACAAGCTACATTCTTGACAATCGATCAAACAATCAAAATAGTCCACACCCTCTATTTGATTAAACCTTTTGCCACCAATTCGCTTTGTAGTCGCCTATTAAGCCATCTGGTTGCATTTTCAGGGCCTCGAACACCCATCTCCACTTAATGGCTCAGGATCTTTAGAAGATCAACTACTCTACAGTTGCCATTAGCCCTGGGCGTATAGTTCATTGTTCATTGCTTCAACTCATTCTGTATCCAATAGCCTCGCTTATGCTTGTTCCCTGGATGCTTGATATGTTTGCAACAAAACTATAATATGTAGTAGAATGATCAGAAGAAGAAGCAAATTTGACTTGATAGTCTTTGAACTGTGCCGGACACTCCTCGTGTCTGGCGAGATTGTCTAGCATTTCATTTTGATAAAGACGCATCGATTTGTTCAAGAGGAACATTTTCAATGTCTTGTGTGTCATCATTGTGTAAAAGAATATCATATGCACTATAGGCTCAATATTTGTATCACGCAGTAGGGAATAGAGAAATCAGAACTATGTAGGAATAGTTTTCAGAATTCTAACATCCCCGGACACCACATTCTTTATTTATCAAATCAAAAATCTTATAAGGCTTTTGACCAATAGGATAACCTAAGAATACCCCTGGTAAGGCTCTCATATCAAACTTAGTTTTTGCAGGAGAATTATTAATAAAGAAGCATAAGCTCCCAAAAACTTTAAGATGATCTATTTTAGGAATTTTCTCGTATAGAACTTCATAAGGTGAGATCCATTTTAGTAAAGCAGTTGGCAAAGTATTAATCAAGTAAGTGGCCATGAGTATGGAATAACCCCAGAACTGTACAGGCAGTGATGACTACATCATCAAGACTCTCGCCACTTGTAAAATATGTCTATGCTTCCCCTCCATAACTCCATTTTGTTGTGGAGTGTAGGCACATGATTTTCGATGTAACATGCCATTTTGTAAAACAAAATCAATGAAATTGACATTGGTAAACTCAGTACCATTGTCACTTCTCATCATTTTTATATTCTTGCCAAACTGAGTAGAAATCATTTTGTAAAAATGTTTGAGTATGCTGAAAACTTGAATCTTAGTAGACAACAAGTAGGTCTAAGTGTACCTGCTACAGTCATCTATTATGATGAAAAACTAGTTAGCCCCTGACCTAGATCTAGTTTTATATGGCCCCCATAGGTCCAGATGGATCAACTGAAACACTTCTGTAGAATTGTTAGTGCTAGATGGAAAAGGTAATCTAGATTATTTAGCAATAGGGCACACAAGATAAGGTAATTTAGAGACATTACTAATTTGAGAATAACTAACTTTCATCATATGTTGAATTACAATATTAGAGGTATGTCCAAGCCTCTGGTGCCACAAACTGTTATCAAAACAAGTGATAAGACTATTTACAAAGTAGGAATTGGACTGTTTTATTTTTACTACTAGTATTTTATTTACTCTACTTACATGAGGAAGTAAAGAGTTTGAATCAAATATGTACAAACCATTGGCCTCTTTAGTAACAAGAAGGACTTTACTGGTCTTAAAGTCTTGTAGAGTGCAACAATTGGAATAAAAAATAGTCTTTATACCAAACTCTTTGGCCAATTTGCTAACTGACAACAGGTTATATTTGAATGTAGGCACATAAAGACACTCAAGCAATTTCAGTGATGTGTTGATGCACCAGTATCAATTATCCAGGAATCACAACCTCTAAACAACATTGAATTAGAAAAATGAGTCAAAACATTGCAAGTATTACCTGAACTTTCAGCTTGAGCACTTGTTCCCTTATTAGATTCCTGCAACACCTTTCCCAATTGAACCAGATTGTTGAGCAAATCCTGCATATTTCCATCCTCATTTATGTCTTTATTCAGATCCAAGGGATTGTCTCCTCCAAAGGTTTCCTCCATCATAACACTGCTGGCCATGTATGCCCCCTGATCCTCCTCCATAAAAACTTGATTTGCTGTAAATTTTTCTTTATTTTTCACATTCATTTCCTTTGTTCCAGGCCACCAGTCTAAATATCCTTTTATTTTGAAACATCCAGTCTTTAGATGCCCTCTTTTCCTACAGTGATCACATTTCAGATGTGTTTTTATCTAGTTTATCAAACTCGACCAAGACTTTACCCTGTAGTTCCAAATAAATACAACACAACACTTTCATTCATGGAATTATGAACATTCCTAACTTTCAACATTGATGATCATTGAGTAGGTTTTTCAAATTGAAGGTAAAGGCTCCATTAACAATATCTAGTCCCTTATTGCCTCATATTCATCATTTAATCCCATGAGGAATTACATTATCTTTTCTTCATCATCTCCTATCCTCACTAGACCAGGTTTTATGCACCTAAATTCATCCCACAACCTCTTGAACTTGTTATAATAAACTGTGACTGAATCATTCCCTTGTCTAGCTACATAGATTTTTCTCCTAAGTTCATAAACCCTTTGTCCATTAACTTTTCCAAAACTTTCTTTGATTTCCCTTCATAAATCACTAGCATTATCAACAAACACATATCCTCTACCAATTTCAGGGGTCAAAGCATTCAAAATCCATGAGATGATAGTTGAATTTACCTTTCTCCATTTTCTGTAAGTATAATTATCAGCATCAAGTTCATGATTTTCTCCATTTACAAAGTTTTAAATTTCTAGCTTCTAAAGTTGTTATCATTACGGACCTACTCCACTCGAGTAAGAAGCCATGCTCACTCAATAAATCGTCACCACCAAGCTTCGAATGATCGGAGCTCGCAGATGCAAAGCATTATCTACTTTGATTGTTTGATCGTTTGGATTTTGTTCATTTGTATTTTGCGGAACATTTTCTTCATTATTTGCCATTTTTTCGAGCTATCGATCTTCAACCTGAGAGCTCTGATACCTTGTCAAATTAATATTTATTGATTAATTTGTGTGAAAATGCCATTGAAATGGAGTCGAATGATTGAGAAACGAATGGTAACGACGATAAAAGATGTTTTGAGGTTTAACGGAGCGAGGCATGAAAATCAAGTATTGAATGGATCGCTTAGTTAGTTGTTTTACAACTCAACTGCTTATATAGGATTACATCAACCAATCTGAATTTTGTCCTCAGACAACCCGTTACGAAAAAAAAAAAAATTCGTCGGCGGACCCGGAATAGTATAATTTTTTTTCACGATAATATTATTTAAAACTTTTGTTCTAATTTATAATTTAGTAGTGTTTGCCATAAAGAATTTACTAAATCTGTTCGAGATTTAAGACGGTAAAATGTAATTAACCGAAACCGAATCCGACTCGAAGTTTTTTACATCTATTCACATATCCTCCACATCATCATCATCATCACAACTTCATCTTCTTTTCTCTCATTTGGCCGAAATTAAGCTCCCCTCCCCCTTAAAAAATTTCATTTTTCCATTTCTCTTCGATTGCCGCCAAACTCAAGATTCATTAGAATATCGTTTCTCCCCATCATTCTCTTTCGAGCTACGTAAGAAATTTTAAGTCTTTCGAGCCATATTTCTCGGGTTTCGAGATAGTTGACTTTTTGCTGACTTTACATAATTGAATTTATGATAAACTTAGTCAAGTTACGGGTTCCGTGGACGATATACGTGATGAATTCGGGTGATTTAGAGCCTGCTTCAGGACGCGGCGTCGAAGCTAATTTTTCTAGGTTTCAAGGATTTCGAGGTGATATTTTCATAAGACTTTAAAATGTGTGTGAGTTTAATCGGGGACCTTTATTATAGTTATTTGTGATGTTAAATCGCGATTTAAAATTCATTAAAGCGCTTAGGTCAAAAAAGTAATATTTTCAAGTCGAGATATATAATCGATATTTTGAGTATAGATTGTTAATTAAAGACCCGCCGATTAACTGTAACGACATATTATGGGGTTAATTGTAAATGAGCAAAACGATAAGATGGAATTTTAGCGATCGATTGGCCGCTAGTCCATGAGTTTATAATTCGAAGGCTACCTGGCCACAAGAATTGCTTAGAAATCGTTCGAATAGAGTTGGGTCAGGTGTTTATTCTAGAACGTAATTCTTGGTATTAGTTCCCCGAGTACACTTTCTCATGTTTTTTAGCTCTCACCATGGGAAGGGCACGTCTGCGATCGCTCTCTATGACCTTTAGATACTAAGTAGAAAAGTAGCATCTATCTGCATTACCTTACGTACTTCTCTTTTAAAACGGTGCAATTGGCTCCTGCATTATAATTACGTAAAGCGGCGCATGTGTCTGTAATATAATTACAGCGAACGCGATATGTCCCCGATATGACACGGGAACGGGTATACACGTAATGGTTGTACGACATGTGGAGCTTAATATGATTACGCTGACTCTATTCCGCAAAGATCAAGGTCGGTTTGGTAAATAATGGCCCCGAACTCCCCAACTTTATATTTCAGATATTCTGACTAAGACTTCATGGTATTTACGTGGCTTTGCTTCAAGACTTCTCATGGGGTATCGCTATACCTCGACCTTCAAGATTGCGGTATTTATGTGTCCTTGTCGGCACTTCGGTATTTACGTGGCTTCTGCTTCGGAGACTCGCTGTATTTATGCTGCCTTCATGGCACAGGATCGATTTGACGATCGTTGACAGATACCGTACGCTTGCTATCGTTGAAGCGAAAGTAGGATATCGAGGTTCACGGAGTTATGTACGACTGGCGTGACTCGGTATTAGGATACGACCCCATACTGACTAAATGTGATTAAAGCGACTCTCCTTCCTCGCAGATACGGACGCTTATCGGCCCTTATACTACCAGAGGCCAAGGGTTTGGCCCTATACTACGGTATACAAGGCATGATTCTTTGGATCGCTGGTTGTGTGTATTGGTTTGTGTGGCCCTATACTACTAAGATAAATACAAGGGTTCGGGCCCTATACTGTATAGCTGCTAGTTTTATGATTCTCTTGATCGCTTTCACGTACAGATTGTCGGTGGCCCTATACTACGGCATAGCTGCTGGGTTTAACCTCCCATACTACGGTATAGCCATGTACGACTCCCTTTGATTACTTCGTCGTACAAGATTGTCGACGTGGGCCTCATACTACTGGTGATAATACATATGCGCCGCTATACTTTGTGTATAAGCGCGTGTCTTATACTTGTGTATAAGTGTTTTGGCCTTATAATCGCGGTATAAGCCAGCGAGGTGATTGGCTGACGGTTCATTCCGCAGTAGAATGGATCGAGTATATGCGCATTGTAGACGTAGAATCAAAGTGGAGTATGGTAGAGTGTGAGGTTTCAATACTGTGAGTTTTAGTCGTTGTTGAAGTCTCCGTGATTTCCTAATTGAAGATGCATTATTTGAACCCTATTATATATTCAATGTGTTATGTCTATAATTTCATGTGGAATTATGTTGTATGACTTATCCGATAATCCCGTATACATGTATTTTATTCATATTTGACTACGACGACATTCCTAATCTTGTTGCTGCGCTAACAATGTTTGCTTGACGGTTATACTTCATTTTAAGCCACACTTTGTCAGGCAACTATTTTTCTTCGTGATACGGTATTTTATTTTCGCTTGTAGCCCACCGGCATTACTGCCTTTTGTTAGATATGTTCTACATATCTTAAGTGGCTAACGGACGGCATACCTCGAATAAGAACATTAGGAGCGTAAATTGCAACCGGTTGCTAATCCGTCACGACGCTGATGATATTTTATATATATACGCGGAAAATGGATTCAAATGTGCTAGAATATAAGTACTCCATCTAACTACCTAATTCGACACCACGGAGTAAATAAGTTCCGTATACTAAATGGAAAATCAAGATAAATCAGACTTAGGTTATCCGGATTCAAGATATATTACCTACTACATAAGAAACGCATATTTGGAAGGTCTTCCGAGGAACATTAGCTTGTCATAGGAGGAGTATGATTGTAAAATGGGGAGTAAGACTTTAAAGTGAACTAAAAGATGTTTCGATCGAAATAGAGGGCTTAATGGAAGTTACGCAGAGGTTAAGATATATGTTTAAGTTATCAGGTGTTCGAGGTAAAAGGCTTATATCGGGAATTAGTAATTTAAAGATAATAGACAGAGAAATACCTCTGTAATTAAGGTGTACTGCGAGTAAGTTGTTGACGTAGCTGGGTTATTGGCAAGTAAGTAGAAAGCCAATAAGCGAAAGCTTTTATTTTCATACAAGAACCTATAAAATAATACTCGTTGGGTATATACTTCTAAATAAAGTAAATCTAAATTTATCTTATTCGTATGATCGTGTAGGTTAACTTCGCGTTATTTATTTTCACCAAATTTTAGCCGACTTTATTTCTTTTACGTGGCGGCTGCCATGCCTAGGTTGTCATGACGACCATACGCATCGGGTCGAAAGTAAATGCTGCATCTGCCAAGACGGCGAATGGGTGGTCAAGACCTCAACAAATCATACTTTTACCTTCCTTTGAAGCTTCTCGTTGTATATAATTTTTATTGACTCGAGTTGTATAACTAATTGTTCATGTATTTATATTTCATTTTCTAATGTCAGTTTAGACGGTCGTTAGTTCACCCGACGGACGAAATATATTGTTTTATTTACGATGTAAAAAGTCATTTTTATCAGTATCCATCGCCGCATGACTGATAATACTGTGTCAGCGACGGCCCAACCTCGTGTTTCCACCCATGGTCGTTATACGTCCTCTCACTAACTCACTAAAAAACTATGGTCGCTACAATTAAAAAGCCTATTTATCGCATAACAGTGGTTCGATGAAATACCCCGTTCATTTCGTCCCATTTCTTGAGAAATTTGGAACAATAACACAAGTCTATTCTCCATAGCAAAATGATTTCGATCCCCGAGGTATTATTGTTCCCGTATAATACGATCGGGTAGTTTATGAAGATGACTTCCTTTGAGCGTGTCATGCATGACTCCACGACCAATGTGTTTGATGCTAACCGCCAAAAGGTTTGAACGCATACGCGATCACATGTTTCCATGCACATATCGTCATGGGAAAGTGACATAAGACGGGATCCGGATTTACGCTTATTTGATGCTATATTTGTGCCCGTACACAATAGCCCAACGATCATGATTATTGTGGTATACGCCGCACAAGTTTGTGCAATACTAATAATGAAGTCCCATCTCAATATATTGAAAGATTGTTTGTTTCCGCACTTTGTGGTGTTAGTTCTCGTGTTGATCTCGTGTTGTGGACAAAGACAAATGATGGGAAGTATACTTTTACCGAAATGTAGATGAAGCTGACACAACGTGAATAGCTTTTTAGATTGTTTTCTTTTGTCGAGTCAGACAATGGTTATGATGGTTGATGTTTTATCCCACATGTTCATTTTGGATGGTAAAAAATATGTATTAAATGACGAATTGGCATTTATGGTTTATCAAAGGTTTATAATGTTTTGCTGGGACTACGAGTCCGCATAACTCTCTGCTTTTTAACGACGACTTAAACATTGGATTTACTATCTAACATACGTGCTTAAGTGATTTAATTCATAGGTACGTTGGGAAGGTGCTCGGTTTGGACGCAAAGTTGACATTAATATCAAACAAGACAATATCAAGGCATCACATAAATTAAGAAATGTCACGAGCTTCAAGGTGATTTTCAGAATGCCAAAATACGAGTACGGGGCGAGATGTAAGAAAATCAACCATACAAAGCTTCAAAGCCGGGCACGGCGACGGCTAAGATCGCTCAATCTACCGCGAAAGTGACCAGTTAAGAAACATTTAAGAATCGTAAGATCTAAGAGACGAAGCTCTTTAATGCCCAAAGATTAGTAAAAGCATGGGCTCGAATCTTACTTACTTTCTTTCCTTTTGATCAATTGAAGTTCTTATTTGGGAGATATTTTCAAATCATTTTTACTAAAAAGATCTTAACCGCTTGAATATTTTAAGAATGTTTGTCAAAAGAAAAATATTTCAAAATCTTAAATTCGCATAAAACTGCTCAATTCATCTTATTAAAGGTTTGAAAAGCTTCCAACGCTAATCGCCTAAATCAAGCTATAAGGAAGCCGGAATGATTTTAAAAGCTTAAAATCGCTTCATCGTATTCCACCGAGACCTGTGGGGTCTCGATGATCCGAAGCGTTGTCGTGTTTTTCTTAGACCCCATCGAGATTCCAGTTCTCGACGAGGTCTCACGGGTGTCAAAAGTAGCCGCTTTTGTCCGTTTTAACTCTATTTTCTCACCCTTTAAATATCAAATATTCCAAACTCTTCCTCAACTTTTCCCCAAACAATTCTAAATGTTTTTATACTCATTTCTCATCTTTAAAACACCAAATCTCTCAAACACACGAGCTTTAATTGTGATTTATCAAAGAGATCGAAGCTCGCTCGCGCTAAACTTTGAAATGAAATGGGAAACTAAAGAGCATTCATGTTTGATTTAAACGCCAAAACGGGGAGCTCAAGAGCTTCAAAGTCTTATCTACTCAACAAGGAGTCGAACAAGCTTCAACGTATCTACTTCAATGTGAAGGGTTATAAATTGTGCCAAAATTATAACTTATCAGAGCTCATCGAGTAAGCATTTAGATCGGGATAAAAATAACAATTTCTATTCTATAAAGAGATGTCCCATTAAGTTAGGATTTGTTCTTCATACTGGTGCTCGAGGGTCCGAGGCGCCGCGAGGCTTACCTGCTCTGTGAATCGAGTATATCACATAAATTGCTGGTGCCAATGCCGCCATTGTGACATGTATGCTCGAGGTAGCAGGAGTTGCATCTCCTAATTTGATCGGGTCAAATCCTCGGCTGAGGCCGTGCTCCTAACTATGAGTTGTGAGTTGAAACTCTGGTGATTCCTTGCCCCAAGGCGACACGGTAGTTTATGAGCCAAGAGTCAGAAATGTCAGCTTCCACCAACATTCGTCACGCATTCCAGTGGATTCTAAAGGAAAACAAGCGGTATTCAAGTTCGGACGTAGACAATGAATCCCTCGTGAAAACACCTGTCGAAGCTCAGATCTTCTTCCCTACTCTTTACTTTATTGCACATGTTATATATATATGCTAGAATTGCTAGATTCGATTATATGCTATTTATACGTTTATTGAATATTGCCGGCATATAATTGAATTATCAAGTAAATTGAGCATACAAGTTTAATCGAGCTAAAATAGAATATCATATTGCCGATCTTAATTCGATATTCATGACAGTGATAGTTTGACTTTGGATCAATAAACTTAATTGTTATATTCCTAATTCCATCAAATCATACTTAAACTCGCTATCAAGAACATCTTA
The DNA here is from genome assembly GCA_019722365.1 of Lithospermum erythrorhizon. NCBI lineage: Eukaryota > Viridiplantae > Streptophyta > Magnoliopsida > Boraginales > Boraginaceae > Lithospermum > Lithospermum erythrorhizon. The sequence goes on from JADFUC010002401.1 coordinate 256,681, forward strand.
ACCCACCTAGTATATCTATGTATTGAATTGTGGTATGTTTAATAGATTGCTAGGATCGACTGGACAGCCAGAATGGACTTAATCAGATATGCATGAATGAGCTTAATGTTAATATTGATCAAAATGGAAGTTTTGATGTTTTATCGCATATAACGACATTGTGATCGTTTTATTGTTTTTATTTTTTTATCTAGCATTCATTCTGAGCTAAATATTTATTTCATCTATTCCATTTGTTTCACAAATCAAGCAAAGCTTGTATTAATCCGCTTTAAAACTTCGAATTAAAGCTCAGATAGTTTCTAAAAATGTCAATCCACCTCTTAGTCCTTATTCACCCCTCTGGCGGACGCCATATAGGCTAACATGTTTGACCTTTTTTATATGTCACAGGTTTATATATCAGTAGATATCGATATACATCAGTACACACCAATATACATATGTAGACATCGCTATACATCGCATACATCGCGCGTACAAGTATACGAACGAGACGATGTATTACGAATGTATATTGTTGTATATGAATGTATATTAATATTTATTATTCATATGTGTTTAACACTAAAAAACAGATAATATACCACATATTGTGTATCATTATTACAACATAATGTTTGACAACTAGATCGGCTACCATTATTACGACATAATGTTTGACAAGTACAAGTGTTATCATTTCTCATGCGCTCAAAGTGAACATAATTTCCCCTTCGCGGTTTTCCTATCATGTCCATATTCCCTACATCGGCCACATCACTTTCGAATTATCTCCCTCGTCTGATGGTATACGTTTGTTCTTCCTCCCGGCGCTTGTTTTAGGAATCACGAGGCCCCAATAACAACACTTTGAATACTACTGAACGAGAATCCCCATTCACTTCGACAAGCACTGTGATCAAGGTACGAGATGCTATCCTTAAACATTCAAGTGTATATAACGTGCAAAGAAAAAACTATATTAGGAACCACCATATATCAATATACAACTACTACCACTACTATACACTAATATATACTCGTATACACTCATATAAACCAGTATTTCGGTGTTCGATGGTATATATTGGTGTATACATTTAAACTACAATGTATATTGATAAATACAGATGAATAGACAATTTTACCTTGAAGCCACAAAGGTGATGGGATAAACACGCCCCTATAAGCCCTTATAGCTTACAATGCGTAGTTGGTTGCCTGTAACTTCATGCAAAGTCGGGGCGCTCGCAAGTCGAGCATCAACTGCTGTATTTCGCTGGCCGTCTAACATGTAAAATCTCCATTGATCTATTGGATGTACCTTGAAATGACGTGACTTATCATCCCGTTTAGCTAGTTTTCTTTTTCGCATAAGTGAAGTAAGCTGTGTTCGCCCATTGTTTGGCCAACTGTGTTTTATCACGGAACCATCCTTGTAATTTTGTTCTTATTGTTTCCAACATTCCTAAAATAGGAAACTCACCGGCTTCTTTTAGTAAAGCATTCATTGACTCCGCAATGTTCGTTGTCATGATATTATACCTCCTAGCCGGGAAGTAACAACGGGCCCATTTTTTGTGAAAGATCACTGATACCATACATCGCTCTTCTTAGTCAGTCGAACTTTGTCGATCCTTCTCGAAGTTTCAATCTCTCAGAGGCCGAAGGACGCCATACAGGAACTCCTTGGCCTTCACTTTATATCTCGCTGCCATGTTCAAACCCAAATGAAACATACAAATTCCATACACTGCATCTGGAAATTCTTTCAAACAACATTTCTCGACAAGGACGACGGTCGGAAATAAATACTAAATCGCTCGCCCGATTACACGATGGAGTTTTCAAAAACCATGACCAAGCATGGTCATTTTCGTGGCAATGACGCTAAATGCTAAAAGGGCAGACCGCTGTTTCCATCCACGGCGTCGCAATAAACAACTTACCTTTTCAGGCTGCCCTTCAAACGCTCGATTCAATAGCAATTACCGGGTCAGTACGCATGTCCTAAATCCTAATACGGCCCTAACGCTAAAAAACCACGCCTCAAAACAATTGTTCTTATCTAGTTGATATGCAGTATATGTTTAAAGATTTGCTTCCTCCAACAACCATAAATAAGAAGGCAACCCCAAAAATGATGATTCTGGCGTCCCACGAACTATATGATTACCTATCTGCCTTCCCTTCCATGCTTTCCAATAAATTACTTTCATGCCATATTTGCTCTCTAGCATCTCGTATTTACGCATCGCTTTCATCATTCTAATCATGCATAATGGTTTTAATCAGAAAGGGAAGACCTCATTTAACTTTCTATCTCGTATCGTTCAGCATCTATGATGCTTTTCATACGAGTGAATAACCTTATCCACAAATGACAAGTAGTGTATCCCTGCACTTCCATTTGCAATTTTTATCCACACAAGCCACAGTGAACCTTTTTGGGTCTGAATGAGACACTTTAAACTCACGATTTGCCTTGACTTATCGCACACTGCTAAGTATCAATTCAAATTGACTTCATTATTATCTCACCAACTTTGAAATTCAGACATAGATAATAATGAACCGTGCATCCGATTTATGACGCTTTTCTCCTCAGGGTTCCGTCAGCTTCTTTAGTACCGCAGATGTACAAATCATTAGTAAACTCAAGTATCACATCAATATACATCAAGATATTACCACATATATTAATATACATCAATATACGTAAATATATCAGATGCTTATGTGTACTTCAACAGATTCCAAAGGTAATATTGTTGTTTCTCGGATGTATAATAGTTTACCTTCCTGATCGGAGTATTTTCATCACAGTACTGGCTTCCTTGGTCAGTCCCCTAGCTGAGGATCAGAAATTATTTTTCAAGACACGGATAATTCTCGGTCGGAGGCGCAGACTTTCATTCTCTTCAAGGTTAACCGACATCGACCGATGTGATTCAAGATACACCCGAAAATATGAATCGAACTCAACGACATGTTCAAATGGATCAATGTACGCATTTACCTACCATCCCGCCACTGCTAGTCATAATCGCGGGTCACGACGTCCGAACCCATCTTCCTCGGCCATCGTTGTCCTCGCGCTGCTATCATGTTCTTCCAGAACATCATCAACTTTCAAACCATCAATAAGATTTGTCAATTTAATGTCATCCAACCTAACCATCTCACAATCATCCAACCCAACCGTCTCAAAATCATATTGTGCTTTTATAGGCTTGTTGACACTATTTCATGTGCGTAGCTCCAAAGAGAAGAGACTTCACTACGCTTTTGGCAACGAAACACTTTACACGTGAGTGGGAGCGAGGGACTTCGTTTTGATGACGTGGGTAATGCATAAAAGTGAACCACAAAAATCTCGCTTAGCATTCAACCTCGATGAATGTAAAAAAATATTTGTATCCTTCCAACACAAGAAAGCGCCAAGCATATCCTTGACGGGGTACTATCCATCCAATGAACTTCACTATAAGTTATCAGTCCAGACACCTCTGCTTTCAACACAAATCGATTACCAGTTCAATGTACGCGGGTTGTCGCTTCTAACTCTTACATACCGATTGTTCAACCTAACATACTTCCAACAATCGCTATCACATTTTCCACCTTCCATTTTAATTACACTGGGGATGCTTGTAAACTTGCAAATGGTACGATGCATATTAAATAGTATATTCAAAGTTTACCGTGTATTTCATTATATAATAATCACACAACAATTAGCCAGCATCTAATACAAGTCAACCAAAAAATGATTCTGACATAACGTATGCATATTAAATAGTATATTAAAAGTCTAACGCATATTAAATAGTATATTCAAACATGATGTTTCGTGATCTAACAAATTAATCAACAAGAGAAGTCAACCAAAAATGTCGAACTCAAAAAATCAAACGAAAAAAAGTTAACATAGAAGAAGTCAACAAGATTACCTTTATCGTAATCCATTACATCGGCAGAATAATGACGCTTAATTCTATAGAATAAGGCCGCCAGTGGTCAAGCGAGGAGCAGCCGCCTGGTCTGGGGAGCGAGGAGACGGAGGAAAGAAAAATAGCATGGGTAACACGCGATTAAATACCCAGAATGTTATTTATAAAAATTTAATGGGGATATTTTCGACTTTTCACAAAAGGTGTGTTATTTTATCCCAAAAAAAGGAGGATGTTATTTTTGAAATCATTTCCTAGACTTGTGTTATTATTTTAAATTTCTCCTCTCCATTTTCAATCTTCCTTACAAACCAATCTATCCATTATAACAAATTAAATGTAACAAGAATTTGGCCGAGCTGAGTATGAAACGATTCATTCTGAAACAAACAAAAACAAATCCCTTCTCATACTCCGTATTACATAAATCTGTAGAGAAATGTTCCAAGATTAATGTGCAAATGGGACTGACGATTCTTTGATGCTCAAAGCATTAGTTAATGCGAGAGATCGTGATGAGTAGAAGTGTTGTTCGGTAAGTTAGAAATAAATTAGGGATGTGATTTTGATGAGAGAGAGAGAGATGTTTATCAAATGAAACAAAAAAAATTATGTTCTCGTTAATTTTGAATATTTACTATCGAAGACTATATTTAAAGGACTCTATATAGAATTATCCATGATAGGGTACTGAGAGAAGCGGTACTTGCATTTATAGAAGGAAGGATATGCTTTTTTCTGGAATTTTATTTACAATAATTCGCTATTCCTTATACTACGCTAGATTTTTTCTACGGTGATACTATGTATTATTTTCAAAGATTGCCCTTAAATTATTTATCTTTTCTGGGATGGCCATCTCATTTTAATAACAATTTAAGCTCCTATACTATCTGATTTTATACAAAATAACTATTGCCCTAACACTAAACTAAAATACAAGAAGAATTTTACATAATCAAATATTCACATTATTATTCTTTTAACACACTCACCCTATCCCCAAACTTAATCCCTAAACTCGACTAACCCTACCCTTCTACTCCCTACCCTTACCTCTACTCCTTACCCTACCCTCTATCTCTATCCTACCCCTACCCCACCCTAGCCCCATCTCACCATCGCCCAACCCCTTCACAACCGAATCCATCATAAAAAACCCAAAACCTGTAACCCACCACCCACCCAAAGCCACCACCCCGCCTCCATCATCAAAACCATTTCGGAACAATTGGAGTAAAAATTAACATTCAAAACCGGACAATCATGTGAACCCCTTTTCTTGCATTAGTTGAATGGCTACAACCCTTTCTACATGCTACTATATTCACTATAATTCACACAAAATCAAGAACACTTGCAGCAATTTTTTCTGAAAAAAAAATCTGATCTCGATTTCAAAGAAAAAGGGCGACATGACATACGGTGAGTGTAAATCTTCCATGTTCGAAATAGAAGACACATATGATAAAGTTTGACTATGGTACATAATTGACCAGTTTAATATTCCGGCTTTATGGATTCAACAATTTAGTTGTTCAAATAGTCTTGTGAAGTTGCCTAAAAATGAACGGTAAACTGCTTTTCCTCTAATGTATCAGAATGTTAATAATAAACATAATTAATATGGATAAATACATATACCAAACTCTTTAAGAATACTGTAATATGTTTATGAATATTCAAAATTGCTAAAAAAGATCAATTTTTTTTTTTGCTGAAATCAAAATTGCAAAAGCTGAGGTCCAATGAATTTTCCGTAGGCAGAAGGGCCGAAATGGTCTCTCAAAGGCGGCTGTGGTAGAGGCTGGCGCATACAAGCGTGCAGGCTCACAAAATTCTAAGTACTAAAGTATAAAAAGTGCTAAATAAAGAAAAGATAAGGTGATTATATTTCACCATAAACGCCTCCATACTTTGGCTTAATATATGACAAAATAGCTTCATTTTCAAGGCAAAAATCCGATAAAGATATGACCTACTGGCCGTTAAAAATGCGAGGCCGACCATCCGGTAAAAGAGCAAAAAAGCTTTAAGCAAGATGCCCTGAAAGAACGCATAACATATGCACTAATTAAAAAAGACGATAAGAGTTACCAAAAAGAAATTAAATTGCTTAATGTATTATTAAAAAGTTCCCACATTTTCCTTTATTTCAAAATTTCCTCCATATTTCAATTATTTCTCGAATTCTGAATTTATCCTTGTATCAAATGGACAAAACAATATAGTGAGATCATTTTAAGATGATTTTAACGAGTTTCAAGTGAGGAGTCGATTTGAAAAATACATAAAATATTTTTTTTAAAATGAAAGGTTGCACATTGTTGGGGAAACTCCAAATTAATCAAAGATCAATGGTCTTATAAAAAATCAAAAGCATTAATTAAAATTAATTGGATCATCAACAAAGTCATTCAACCAAAATGAATGCCAGTAATTAATTTCTAGCAACCAGACTGGAGTTTGAAAACTCAACTGCATGGACCATTGAGTTACCAAATCAAAATGATTTTCCATATCTTATGAAAATGTGACAACTCTTTGATGGTCCAAGTCCACCCCAAATCAAATTTTTCCAAATTTCAATTCAACCCCTCATTTATTACTACTCTAAGTTAAACATCCACACGTTACGAACAAACGTGAGAATCCCACCAAATTGCATATCTGAGAAATGTTGATACGTTATGAATATGTACAGTTGTAACAGTACACTTTTGTCTGTTAATTGACATCAATTTTGGGACAAAGTGGGTCGTTTAAAGTCCACATGCGAATGTGGGAAGTTGAAAAAACATTATTATAACAGTGTCAGCTAAAAGGACAAGTGAGAATAATGCTCCTTGGATTTGCAAAGATCTTACACTATCTTTGCTTTTTTAGTCTTTTAGCTTACCAAAAGTTGATTTAATATTTCAAGATTTTATTAGCATCTTTCTCAAGTCCCACTCATTTATCATATATATATACACATAAGATTTAGTTGTCAAATACTTCTATATTTGTGCCCTGTCCAATACATTTCACTGATATATTGCAATTCTTGAATACTCTTTTGCATATACAGAAAGTTAAAGCGAGAGAGCTATGGCAGTTGGAGATAAAATGGTTGATGATTGTTCTTCAAGTGCTGCACCAGAATTACATGTTCTTGCTGTTGATGATAGTCTTGTTGATAGGAAGGTTATTGAGAGGCTGCTCAAGATTTCGTGCTGCAAAGGTATGATACTTTTTTGAGGATATTTGCAGTTGCTTGTTCTTTTTTTGAAAAAAAGTGGTTTTGTCGTTGCAAGGCTCGAACCAGACCTTGTTATTACGAGTAATATCATGTTATCGTTAGCCTAACTTTAGTGGTTATTTTTTGCTGGATTTGGATTGGGGAGTGAATTTTGTTTTTTGGTTTATTGTAGTTACTGCTGTGGAAAGTGGAAGCAGGGCTTTGCAATATTTAGGCTTGGATGGAGACAAAAGTAACTCTGTTGGATTTGATGTAAGCACAAAAGGTTTCTTGAAATTCTAGTCCAAATTTGGGAGATTTTGTGTGTTTAACTGATAATGATAATGATTGAAACTCATTATGGATTGAATTGCTAATTAAGTTTTTTGGGTGGTTTTGATGACAGGCTTTGAAGGTTAATCTCATAGTTACTGATTATTCTATGCCTGGAATGACTGGATTTGAGCTTCTAAAAAAGATCAAGGTTGGTTTTTTCATATATTAATGACTCTTAAGATTGGAAAAAATTATATAGTTGAAGTTATTTATTGTTCCTAGCTGAAGGGTTATGAGTATTAACTGAATTGTTCATATTATTGTACAGGAATCTTCAAAATTGAAAGAAATACCAGTGGTGGTTATGTCATCAGAAAACATACTAACCCGGATTGATAGGTAATTCTTCAATCCTCTACTTAGTTTCTGCATATATTCCTTGAATGGTTTTTATGATCATGTTAAAAGAGGTCCTTATTTATGATATTGAATGTAGATGTATCTTCTACTTGTTTCAATTAACACTTGAATCTAATTTGCTTTGTTTATTTACAATTAAGCTTCTAAGTGGTTGTAATCTTTGGAATGGACCTTGTAAAATTTGAAAATTATTTTTTGCATAATCGACTTGAGATAAGGCGCTCCTTCATTACATAGGACATATAACAACTTTGGTTATAAATTAATTTGATCTAATTAGAGTATCCTGCCCCTTAACAAGTTAATGGTGATTTGAAGTTTGCTTAAGGAATCAAAAGTGATATATAGCCGAGTCTTCATTATGTTATGTAATACATGAATTGGAACTGTATATATATATTCATTTGATGATCATGACTAATTAATAAATTTTGCTTAATATGTTTAGATGCTTAGAAGAAGGGGCAGAGGATTTCCTATTAAAGCCAGTGAAGCTTGCTGATGTTAAGCGCCTAACAGATTTTGTATTAAAAGGAGGCGTCTCTAAGAATGATGGTGCCCGTATGAATCGAAAGAGGAAACTACTTGATGATTCATCCTCGTCATCAGCAGATTCAGTGTCGTCGTCTTCATCATCTCCACTCTCTAGCGATTCTGAATCATCGCCAAGACATTCATCCACACCCCATTTGATCTCAAAGCGCCCTCGATTGAGTTCGAGTTAGAGATTTATAGTACATTTTGGTGGTGTTACACGACTAGTTTTGCTGTGACCCTCTTTTTGTGAATATCATAGTTGAAATTGCTTACTGACTAGTAGACATCCAATGTTGAGATGAAGGTTACATTTGATTTGCAACACATGTTTCTAGATTGTTTTTTAACTTTTGTTTATTAGTAGCTTAGGAAAAAATGGAATGTATTTATAAGGAAGTTTGACTCTTTTTCTTATATCATAGTCTTGCCTTCGATTAGTTCGGTTTGTTTGTTTTTTGCTTAGTTCTTAATCATAAACTCATGGATTTTGAAATTTATAATGTGTCAGATGATTTTATTTTATTTATATCAACAATATGTTTATATGACTTCTTTTTCTACAACTTATATTTGATCACTTTTGTTTTTCTTAAAATTTTAGGTTATGTTTGATTCTAGAGACTAGAGAGTTGTAACTTTTGAATGTAAGACGAGAAAAATAATTATACATGACTCTAATTTTTCAGCTCCACATTTTGCTCCCTCAAGCTAAGAATGTAGTTAAGTGGAGAGATACATTATCACACTTAACTTTTGAATTTAAGACGAGAAAAATAATTATACATGACTCTAATTTTTCAGCTCCACATTTTGCTCCCTCAAGCTAAGAATGTAGTTAAGTGGAGAGATACATTATCACACTTAAATTCATAGTTTAAGAGTTATACTTAATTTTGATGGTGATTTTACTTTTATTTTATGTTTGTTGATATTGTTCATTAGTCATATCTAGTGTTAATGTATTGCTTCTAGTTACATTGTGAAACCTGTGAACCCAGGAATTTACTGTATATTAAGCTTGAGACGTCTCCATTTATGATGGGTAAGTAGTTTAATGGAAATAATATGAGGATTTATTCTGAGCTGTTATACACACCCCAAATAGTGTTGAGTTTGGGTGTGAAATATTATTGTCACATAAACATTTGCGAGTGTAGTAGTTAGTAAGTTTCGGGCAAAATTGTTATTTACTAAAAGATTACTAATGGTGTGTGTATGAGTGTTACCAGTTTAGTAATAAAGGTTAATGATAGTAATTATCACTCAACTTTTAATACATTCATTATTTTATTATTTAATTTTTAAAATGTCTCATTTAATTATTCCATTTTCAACAATTGACAAATTTTATCTGATCTCCAATTTAACCGTTAAAACACTAATCTTATAAGGATATTTTAGTTAAAACATAAATAAATAGTTAAAGAAGAAATTTGAAGGATCATATAATTCTAAATTTTCCTGAATTCTTGAATTAGTCCAATAAAGTTGAATAACTAGTTATAAAACTACCCACAAGGCCACAAGTTACAAAAGTTTAAACTTGGTATTGGCAAGAAGGATGGAGGTAAGTAGGTTTTACCTCAAGATAATTCAACAGTAAGATTTCCCAAATGCGACTAAGTGGTGTGGGGGCACAAAATCTACTGATACACATTATGTCAAGATTCTGTATCCCACTAAGTCCACACTAAATCTTTAGTCAAGATTGCATATCATACTCATTTGTTTCTTTCCTTTGGCTAAATTGATCATTATCTTGAAATTTTGCTTGTTCAATCTAAAGCATCCCAGAATAAACGACTAGGCATTTGGGGTACTAGAAGTTGCAAAATGATTGCCTAATTTTCTAACAATCAATAAGATCTCTTGGGATTGAAAAATAAAGGACCTTATATATCTTTATTGTTGGATGAATTTAATCAATCTATCCCTGAAATATTAACAGTAATTTCCATCTTTGTAGACTTGTAAATAAAGGTTTAGTTATGTCTCAATTTAGACGCCGAAACATATGTATAATTGTGTAGTCTTCTAACACCCATATGTACATAGGACTATGTGTCTCTCTCCAATTCATTTAACTAATGTTTTTTTCCAAATTATTTGATCATAAGAAAAATTAGTATTATTGAAAATATTATAAAAAACAATTCTAGAATATGTTTATGTGAATTAGAATAAAAAATTTGTAATTGAATATTCGCCTCAAAATGAGAAATCATTAATTAAAATAAATTGAAATTAATTACTATCTATATGTTCATAGCTATTTGTTTAATGAGAAAATGTATTATTGAATACGAAAGTCACAAATTTAGATGTCAAAAGATTAGCGAGAGTTTGTTTTATTCTTACCATCATGTGTCTAATACTTGGCTTATTTTAGGATATTCAGGCTTATGATTAAGGTCAAAATTGGACAACTTATTAGCACCATGCATAATTACATTGGCTTATGATGTACATATCACACGCTCAACACTATTTATGTGATTAAATTTGGTAGGTCAATGCTTGTGATTTAGGAGAAGATAGATATCATCATATTATTATATGTCATATCATGGTATATTAGATCCCTAATAACAAATTAATGTTAATTACATAATGTGGGGTGGAAGAAGATATGAATTGATATATATATATAAATATATATTAATTTCTTCTTCCCTAGCGATGGTTATATCACTTATCTATACACGTAATTTGAAGAGTTAGTTATCATTGTTGGTTATATGATCATATATAACCATCCATTTTTCCTATTTATGACAAAAATGCTTTCATAAGTAGGCTCTAAAGGTTAATGTATGTAGTGATGAGGTTAGAATGTATGTGTATATTAAAAATTATTTCCTTCATTTTTTATAACAGCCATTCCTAGAAAAAAAAGTATTTCTTTATAGTTATCATTTAACATAATAATCGCACGTTTTATATTTTCAATGTATTTTTTACTACTTTTTCTCTTGAAATAAACAATAACAATTATATTTATTTCAATTGATTGTCGTTCACGTTTTGATATGCTTTTTGACTATTTTTTTTCCCTTAATCTATATTTTCGTCTTTAAAAACGACAGTAAAAAACGGAGGAATATAAAATCTGATTTATATTACTCAATATTATGTATGAATGGTATAGAGTACACCCTCCGCTTCATCTTTAAATGTTTGATCATCTAGGCTAATACACATAAATTAAGGTGGGATGACTTTTACCATGTTTGTTACCACTTGGTCAAATCCTAGACTAATTAATAGTATAAAAAGAAAAAGTATATAATAATCAATAAACCTATTTAGAAAGAGAAAGAGAAAAAATAGAAATATAATGAGGAAAAATAGAATTGGAAATATAAAATCAATCATTTAATGAAGAAAAAAAAAGTTAGATCATTCTAATATTTTGAAACGGATAAAGTATTATTCAAGACAATCCATCAACCTCATACACGAGTTCTTGTAGGGCATGATGGTTTGTTTAAACATACCAAGGTTTGTCCAATCCATGTGGATTCGCGATTCCCTAAGATCGATAAGTCGAAATTAAGTCTCATTTCATGTCATATATCATAAAATTATATGTTTATACGGAGTATTATATTACAGTATAATGTTTATAATGCAACAATCAATTAGATCATTAGTATCATGAAAGAGCATCAAAAGGAATATACAATCCTATCTAAAAAATGATTAATTGATTTTTTCCAGTTCTAACTTTTATAGCGTCAAAAATGATGATAATACTTTAACTGAAATATCATCTTCAATTTATTTCAATTGACTATTCATATTTTTGTGTTATGTATTTGAACATAAATTACCTTTGAATCTTTATTCGAATAAATATCAAATTGATATCATTCGATTTGCTTTAAAAAATATTTAGAAATTAAAATATCTATTAAATGCTATTCCGTAAATAACTATTTCCTCAATTTTTTAATTTAAGAACCATTTTCTTAAAATAAAAATTTATTTTTGGGTTCTTACCAAATTAAATAAAAACATGGAAGGAAAACTCTATTGGTAAGATATGTTTAAATAAATTTTCATTAAAGTTGTGTGCATATACTATGAAGGCTTATTGGCTGAGAGGCTCACGGCCCATGATCTAATTTTTTATGTGGTCCTAAATTATTTTAATTTTTTGAGAATCCCCTTCTACTATAATCAGGCGGGTCCCACATTATTTTATTTAAAGACACCTGACCTCTAATTTTCATTATAATATAGTGAAATGACTATATTACCCCTAAAATACACATTGAAATGATTATGTATGTGGTAAAATAGGCCCATTTTATCCCTAACATTAAAATATAGAAATTAAAATATCAGCACTTCTTAACATGTGCGCCTTTACCCCTACTGCTCCCAAATCCCAAATTTGGCACGAAACCTCAAAATTAGTCAATCACCATTTGATCTGATCAAAATTCTGAACTTTCTTGAAGTGGACAATCATTTTGGAATAATTTTTCCAATTTAGATGTAAAGATTGCAACTATTTCAAATGTTTGTTCAAATCGTGTACTTTAACTCAAATCCAAAACCACACTACAAACAATAAACTTCAATAATATCATTTTCAAGGTTTTCAGATGCAAAAAAGTCTTGGTTTTCACATGGGTATGTGAGAATCTTTACAAAATCATTACGTTTTTGGTATTAATCTCAGGAGTTGTTGGAGTTTTTTATCTTTTGAACTTTACTTCTGATACTGCTACTTTATTATTCCTACAATCAATCCAATCTCATTCTCTGCATCCTTCAAAGCCTATACAAATTGAGTACAATAAAATCGCATCGAATCCCGATAAAGTGACCATGCCTCTTCATTTTCGATCGGATCAATGGATCGTTGTATCGGTTTCTGATTACCCTTCAAAGGAGCTCACTAACCTGAGCAAGATTAAAGCGTGGCAGTTGCTTGCTGTTGGGAATTAACAACTCCTAAGAGTTAATCCACTTAAAGGTACAATATTGTTATCACTTGAATTGCAAGTAGAATTGGGGTACAAGGTTGTTGATTATCCGCCTTATGATTCGTATATTCGTAAAATGTTGGATATTCGTGAAAGTGTTTGATATAGAGTGCAGATTGGAGGAGGTGGGATATGTTAAGGAAGAAGGTTTGGGTATTTTGTCTTTTATCTTTAGTCGCATATTTTAGTATTAGAGATAAAGAGTCGTTTTCTTGTGTTTATATCATTCAACTCATATGTTCCAGGAGCCAATATGGTCGTTCCTTGTAATGTGAAAGTGTATAGGTCAGGCGTGTGCAAAAATTAGGAAATAATTAGGAAACCTCGATATAAGTGGCCAAAATTAAAATAATAAAATCAGATAGAAAATTGCCCATAATTGAGGAGATTTTTAACCAATAAGCCTACTATGAATGACAACGAAGCTTCGGCCTTGAAGCCATTAACGACCACCATCATACCTTGAGATCCAAAAATCCTAAATTCTGTTTTTATTTAAAAGTCAATCAAATGAAAATCTTGTCCTTTGCTAATAGGTCAAAGATTTGAAATCTAGTACGGAGTAACTTGAATATTCTCAGTTCATGTCAAAGCTTTGATATCTAATTCTCATTTAATGCGATTTACTTTCTTTCACTCATCATAACTTTTGACTCATAGGATCCTCCGAGTATTAAGACATGACAGAGACCGCCATTTTCGTTTTCTCAACAAAAGATTGACCGGATTTAGCTTTGTTAAAATTGTCATGAGATGATTGAGACACATAAACACGAAAAATATCCAAGTCAACTACTTTTCTAACACCTGCAATTTCGGATGATTGTTTAGATAAAATTATTTAAACAATAAGTACCAAAAGGTATATTGAAATTGTAAAAGTTACGTTGCGACCTGAATTGTAAAAAGATATATTAAAATTATAAACAATCAATTATTGTGAAAAATTAAAAAATTTCTAAATGATTATATATTTTGAAATGGAGGGAGTATATAATTTCATTTATTGAGAATTCATATCCCATATTGATATTAATAAACTAAAAGTCCAACCGCATGAAGAGGTTAGATTCTTTCAGCTAACACTTGGCTATTCTTTCTGGGATTAAGCTATGCCTCGGAATCAAATGATTTAATGTCTCCATGTTATTTTCTAATGTTACTTTATTTTTATACGAGTGTTAGGTAATTCAAACTTTGTCTCACAAACTGCTCCGTATTTTTAAAAAAAAACTAAAAGGAATTAATTTTAAAATTGCCAAAAAAGAATTAATTGTCCTTAAAAAATGAAATGAAGAAAGTACTAATAATATCATGAATGAATCTTCAATTATTAATTGATGTAAGATGCATTCAAACTAATTCTTACTACCTCCGTTTTTTATTTAATGTTTCGTATGTCAGTAGAGCTTTTAACGATTATGCAATTACTCATAATTTCAATAAGTATAAAATGTATATCCTTAGATTCGTCTTTGAAAATAGTTTCATAATATTATTTTCTTATAATTTTTTAACATATAGTTTAAGAATAATTGATAGTCAAGCTCCATTTCGTAATAAATGTCAAATAAAAAAAAATAGAAAGTATCTTATATGTGCTATAGCATATATAAATTCCAAATTTAAGGAACATATCTGAGACTAATTATAAGGTGGATTTAAATATAAAAGAAAATTAATTTTAAATAGGATAGACGAGCAATGTATATTTACTAACTTTGAATGATATATATGAAAATACGCCTATCATTTTAAAAATAAGATATAATTATTTTTAAGAAAATTGGAACGGAACTTTTCAAAGGAATCTGACCTTAACATGAAACTCCGCCCATAGCATAGCCATATCTTTTATATAGTTGTGTTAGAAATATGAGATATTTGAATAATGTTCATTGAATAATTCGATTGTACAACCAATTTACTCATTTAAAGTTAAGTTCGTATATATGTTCGATTGTATGACAATGTTCATATTAAGATACTCGATGTGACATTGGGGTTATGGCGACTTTTAATCACACGAGATACAAAATCAAGTTATAATGTGATTATAAACTTCTGGGGTTAAAATGTAATTGTATAAAAATAATGGGATAGGATTCAATCGGAATCCACCCAATGAACACTCGGAGCAGAGAAGATGGAGAGGTTCGGAACATTCTCCATTACTCGGTGCCTCGCGAATAGAAGAGGAGGAGTTCGGAACGCCTCCCCCTAGTTTTGTGGGTTTATCCTTTAAACTTTCTAGAATATTCTCACCTCCTTTGGGATAGGTATTCTAGAATGTTCCAACACCATCTATATAAAGAAGCTCATTAGATAAACTCCTTGCTTATTCATTTTTTGGTATTCACTTTTGTGAAAGGAAAAAAGCTCTCTCTCTCCCTCTTTATTTTAGTCGACCGGTATGTGGAAAATTCCCTTCGGATTTTTCTGCCCAACCTCGATTACAATTTAATATTTTTAAGGAGTTCTAGTAAAACTCCCGGAGGAACTTGTTCGCTCGTTGGTGTGGACAATTCTTAGAGGCATTCTATTTTGGATGCTCGTGGGGTCTTCATCAAATTATTTCGCTGCAATTTTGTTTATTCCCAAAGGCAGTGTTTTACTATATTTATGTTTCTTCAATTATTTTTATACATCGATAGTAGTATAGGGTTCATATCCATAAAAATACCAACAAGTTGATCATTTACTTTTACAAAACTTGTATTTTCATTTTGAGATACTTTACGTTTGGTGCTATCTATTTTCATCCTCTTATTTTGCATATTTAGTGTCTCTTTGAAATTGATAAAATTTTATAACCTTATTGAAAACTTTACACCAATAAATTCTTGTTTTATTTATTTCTAAAAAATTAAATATTTCAAGACTTAGCCATAATAATGGCGGTCTACACTGTATGACAGATACTTGACCTAACCACACCCATGCTGAGTCCGTTTTTTGGGTATTAGGTCCAGATGTAGGATTTTCATTTCGCCCTCCGATAAAGGGTAGGCGTTGCGGGTATATATATATATATATATATATATATATATATATATATATATATATATATTTATTTATTATCATTTTTATTTTTTTAAGTTTGGTATTTACTCTATTACGTTGTAAATTTATAATTTATGATATATCATTTCTCTTCGTGATAGTAGCCTCATTAATATAATTAGTTGCTTTCAAAACATTTAGTACATAATAGTCCTACTTGTAATTTAATTTAATTGATGTGTTCGATTTTTCGAGATGAAGGTTCGATTGATAAATACTTTTATTCCTTATTCTAATAAATATAATTAGATTAATTTTTAAACTATTTTTTCTTAATATTATTTTCTTCTACATTTTTGTAACATTAATAAAAAATTATTTATGATCAAAATTTTAATTCGAAAATCGAAAACCTCAATAAAAAGAACTGTATGGAGTAGTTTATGAACATACTCTGTAGTACCCACGGATAGAACATTACAAATTGGGTTTTATGGATAAGGATCGGGTTGAGTATAGGATCGGGTTGAGTATTGGATTGGTAATTTCAAGAATCGGATCGTTTAAGTTATACTAGTGCGGGCCCAAATGCCTACATTAGGCCACAATGTTAACTTTTCCACTTGTGATATGTAGAACCGTGTGATGTAACTGAATCATGTATTGGGCTAGCTATTGGTAATATATAGTCTATACTAATTGGGCGTGCCCAATCTCAATTTCTGAAAAAAGTAATAAGGTTTTAGGTTGTAGTTGCTTAGATTATTGAGAAATAAGTGGACTTTATAAGTTAAAATAATAAGGAAGCATTTGGAATTCTTTTTTCCGCTTCAATACGTCCGTCGAAATTTTAAAGGGAATTTGTAGCCATGAATCTTAATTGGAAGATGGAGTATATTGATTTCTAAAGGTTTAGGGTGGGTAAGTACACACAACTTGCATCTGATTTTAGGATACCAAATCTCAGGCAGTCTGATTTGTCAAAGTACCAATATGAATTTGACTCCAAGCTTGTTCATTTGGAGTTTTTGTACCTATTTGCAATGATAATTATTATGTAGATAGTCTATTCTTATTAATTAGTTTGCCTCTATGTATATATAAAATAAGTTTTCGATGGTATTTTATATATGTGAATATGAAAACTTAGGATACTTGATATTATTTTTTTGGACACTATAAAGGTAGCGTATTGTGTAATTTTGTTGCTATATTTCAATTGTCAGTTAAAAAGCAATGGTTGATTTTGATTTCGATTCTTTCGAATTTGTTTAGACATGCTCTTTTCATGGAGTCACACAAATAGGTTGAATTAGTATTGAACTTTCCTGACTCTCTAAAACACATTTTATCTATAGTCTAATAAGAAACTAATGTAATACACAGAGTATGATTTACAGGCATAGAGCGCTCGCATTGCACTTTCAGCATGTAGCCTGTCGTCCATTAGTTGGTGAACTCATCTAGTGGATTATTTGAATGATAATATAAAATCCTGCTTTTGCATTGAATTAATTATGATATTGTTTATTTGCATTGTTTTCCATATGAGTTAGTACAAATGTTTTGCATGTTTAATAAATTACGAGAAAAACTTGTTGTTTTTAGAGTGTAATGTAATAGAAAACTAGAGTTGCTAAAGTTGTTAAATACCATTTGACTTTGTTAAATATCGGGAATGGCGATCGCTTTGGAAGAGGTGAGCATCAGCCCAGACCCATTCCATGGTGAGTGAAGTCCCGACCTAGCGAGATTGTGTTGTGGTGGTTTTCTATCACCTATTCTTCTTCATCAATGTTGTTCTGGAACTGGAGATGCTTGTGATAGACAATGAAAGAGTCAAAGTAGTCTTTCAGTGGGCCAGAGAATATCATAAGATCATCTGATCTTATGGTATTACTACATGATGGCTTTAGGTCGAATATGACGACAACTTTTGTATGGTAATGTTGTGTAGGTTGCAATGTAGATTGGTTGTGTAGGAATAACTTCACGGAACTCTTCGGTGCTATCATGTAAATTAGGTGTGGACATGCGCTAGTCGCTTAAAATTGAGAATGCACTTGTCCATGGAAGATATTAGGTAGGTAGAAAGGGAGGAAAGGAGGTGTAGGTGTTTGTCTTGTTTTACACGTGCATTTCTAGTAAAAAGCCATGTAATAAGAAATTTTGTAGGAAAACCACCCCCAAACCCAATACATTTACACACCTTGTCACTGATCTATTTAGAAACTCTATAGGACATGCACATATAACCCATGGGTCGGGTCATTTGGCCCGTTAGCCCACGGACGTCCAACTATCTAAGCACGCGGTACAAACATTTCATGCAACATGCGACATGAAAAGGGCTCACGTTAACGATGAGCAACTCATTCTTTATAGCATTGTTAATAAATAAACTTAGAGTCGGATATTGAATATAACCAAATCCTCCTCATACACTCGTACCTCACCTTAGCCAATAATTAAAAGTAGACTTGGCAAACAATTAGGCCCATGATTATTATGTGGCCCAATGAAGGGGGTCATTTAGTCTTCTTCTTAAGGGCCACTGCCTCCCGGACTGAAGAAGAACGAGGTAGATATTCGAGCCCACTATAATATGGAGCAGTCACCCAAAGCACTAGTTGTGTCTGACGGACCATGCTTTGGGCCCAGATAGCCCAAGGTCGGTAGAGGTAGGGCGGACGGGGCCAAAGTTCAGGCCCCCAGGCTAGTTCGAGAGCCATCCAAAATTGGTATGTATTCGGAGTACGTTAGAGGTAAGCTAAAATCAATGGTGCAAGCTTTAATAGTAACATTTGGCTCAAAGTTTGATATATTAGCACCAAAAATAAATGTGGTAGTAATTTGAGATTTGAGCCCAAATCTTATGATAAAATGTAATTTAGAACCATTTATTGCCAAGTTGATAATTTGTTAATATGTGTATAATAATAAATCAAGTTATTTATTTTCAAATAATATATAAATAAAAGTATAAAAGATTTAATAATATATTATATTCTAATTAAAGCTATTTCAGATATTAAATAGATAACTTAAATTTGGTATTATTTGTCTATTATCTTTATTTGATATATTATCTTGGAAATAATTGAAATGATTGTATTTTTAATCATGAGAGTTATTTAGTATTTTATAGTAAATGGATAACAACATAAGATTAAAATTAATATATAAAGGTTGTTTTGTCAAATAATATATTATTAATAAATATTCATGAAGTAATATTACACAAAATAATAATATTGTATTTAATCAATTTAATTATATGATGAAGTTGTTATTTAATGTCCTTGATGTATATGGATAGGCGTAGAGATATTTATATAGTATTGAATAATATATGAATAAAAGCATTAGATGCATTAATATATTTCCGTATTTAAATAATTGAAGACTTTATTATTTAAAGAATAATATGTGTAATTATTACTAAAAATATAATTAAGCAAGTGTATAATATGTTTAAGTAAATTAAAAGAATTTACATATAATCTTATTACTTTGTTATATAGCTGCAAATATTATTCGTTTAACAATATATTATTTAACTCAAAATTTTATCGATGATAATATTTTAAATGATCATATGTAAAATAAGTTATATTTAAGAATATGACTAGTTTAACAAGTATAATATATATCATTAAGTGATAAGTTGGTTCAATGATTGGTGTCTTGCTATTTTATCTAGAGGTCCAATGTTCAAATCACGCTTTCGGGGTTTTTTAGACTTTTTGAGTTTACTCATTCTATTTGAAATAGTTGATACTTTATCATTAAATATAAGAGATATAAATGAAGTTTAAGTTAGGACTTTCGTTCCGCATGAAATACTTGATCATTTATCACTTTTGGAATTTTACTCGTTCTCTTTTGAAATAGTTGATAATTTATCTATTAAATATAGAGAATATAAATGAGAGTTTAAGTTGGGATTTTGCTCATTCCATCTTGAAATACTTGATCATTTGTATCCATGCATCGTAGTATTTGTAAATTAGAAATGTCATAAATATATTTAGATATTTTAAATATGAAGTTAGGATACAAATCTTGTATCAAATATTTTCCATAAGCGATTATTTCAATAATTTTAAATCTATTCGTCTGATGTTGTGGTTATCATTAAAGTCTTCATATGAGATCTTGGAAATAATACTATTTACATCCAAGTTTAATTTTGAAGTTTTGCTCAACTTCAAAAAATTAATTTTGATCACAAACCAATCTTCATTTAAAACCCAAAAAATTATGTTCAAAATTAAGACACAGGTATTTGGTAAGGAATATCTAATACTATGATTTATGAAGTTTGTTATTAAAATTTAAGTAACCTGAGTTGATTATTTTATTATGAAAAATATGTCAATTAAATTGTTACGTAGACTTGACACTTCAAACCAATCCTTTGCCTGCCGCATGAAATCCTTGCATGTGTATAAATTATCTAGTGTTAAAATTTGGTAGATCATCATCAGCAATAATTATATAGTATACTATCATATTGTTGTTTAGTGAACTGTCAAAGCGAAAAACAAGTTCACCTAACATCATCAAGAATCTTGGAAGTTTTCAGCAAACATATTAATATCCACATAATTAACTTCAGAGACAAAAACAAATATAATCATTGCTTTATAATTTCTCTGCCTACCCAAGTAATATTTTTGTCATTGGACCCCAAAGTAATACATTGTCACTGAATGCACATCATTCTGCCAATTGGGTTTGTCTATATGTTATAAGTTTTGCAAAAACAGAAATATTTAGCTCTTCTGATAAGCAAGTCCTTCAAAACAACACCCCTCTCCTCTACCTTAGGCTCAAATGAATGCGACCGAGCCCTCTTTGTCGCGGCACTCTCAAAATCAAGTCATTGCCAGGACCGTTGTAGCTACTGCTGTAACGATTTTAGTGCTTGTTGCTCTTTTTTTGTGGTTGTCGTATAGATTTTATAAGGCGCGACAGAGGTGGAAGAACAGATTCATATCGAGTTTTAGGCGCGAAGAGATACATATTAGGCCTGCTCAAGAACTCAAGCAAGAGAATGGAATGCTGAAAGGGTTGGTTGTTGATGGAATTGGGTTGGATTTTCTTTATTTAAAAAAAGCTACACACAATCCTAACTTCTCCAAGATATGGGATAATCCTATGGTTGTTGAAGAACAAAATTTAGATAAAACATTAACCTCTAATATCAATCAAGAAATTCCTAGTAAAAATGCAGAACATCTAGAAACAATACCTGAAGGGGTTGCATTAGTTGACAACCCCATGAACCATTCACCAAAAATATCAATGTCGCTGCAATCTTCAACTCCTCCACCCCTTCCACCTCCCCCTCCACCACCACTTCCGTCAGCTCCTAAGATGATTCCAAAACCACCAACATTACCAATTCATGCTAGAGTAAAGCCTTCAGCACCAGTTCATCCACCTAAAGCCGGATTTTCAGTGCCGAAACCACCTATGATGCTGAAAGTAAAAGATATAAGGAGTGGCAAAAATGAGTCTCCTAGTGAAGAAAGTGAAAAGGGTCATGGTTTAAGGCCAATTAAACTGAAACCACTACACTGGGATAAAGTCTCAGTTGATGTTGATCATTCAGTGGTATGGCAGGAGATAAATGATGGATTTTTCAGGTAACTTTATATTTAAATTTAGCAATGCTGATTCTTTCTCTCATTGTTGCTTAAAATTTGCTGTGTATTGTCTACAACATGAATGAATATGACAGGTTTGATAATAATCTGATGGAAAATCTATTCGGAAACCAAGGACCAGCAAACGGGAAACAAAAATCCTTAGCTTCAGTATCCTCAAACTCAACATCTGATGCTCCAATATTCATCCTTGATCAACGAAAGTCCCAGAATACTGCAATAGTCCTCAAGTCTCTAGTAATCTCACGCAAAGAAATACTGGCTGCAATAACCGAAGGCAGAGAACTCGATTTTGATACCCTTGAGAAACTGGCAAAGATTGCTCCCACTGCAGAGGAATCATCCAGCATTCTGCAATTCAAGGGCAATCAAACAAAGCTTGCAGATGCTGAAGTTTTCCTTTACTACATCCTCAAATCTGTTCCATCAGCCTTTACTCGCATTAAAGCAATGCTTTTCAAGTCAAACTATGATCCTGAGATTTTTCATCTCAAGGACTCACTGCAAGCTCTTGAGTTGGCCTGTAAAGAATTAAGAAGAGGTGGAATTTTGTTCAAGCTTTTGGAAGCTGTTCTAAAGGCCGGTAATATGATGAATGAAGGAACTCCTAGAGGAAATGCTCAGGGGTTCAATCTCACCGCCCTCTTGAAGTTGTCTAGTGTGAAAAGTACTGATGGAAAGATAAGTTTGCTCCATTTCGTTGTTGAACAAGTAGTTCAATTTGAGGGAAAGAGCATAGCTGATTCCGGTCAAGACCTGACAATCAAGTCAACTGATTATGCAGACAACAAAGAAGACTGTCAAGATATAGCCAACACAAATAAACAAGAAATGGAGAAACAATACCTTGCCATTGGCTTGCCTATAGTAAGATCCATCAGCACCGAACTCTCCAACTGTAAAAAATCTGCAACCATAGATTACGACAGTTTCACCAGTACATGCTCGTCCCTGTCTGCATGTTCCAATGAAATTGAACGAGTCTTGCTGCAATGTGGCAACACAGGGAAAGATGGATTTTTCAGGGTGATGAAAGAGTTTCTGGAGGAATGCACCGAAGAGCTTAAGGTCGTCCGTGAAGAACAAATTAGGGTGATGGAGCTTGTAAAAAGAACAACTCAATATTACCAAGCAGGATCTTCAAAAGAGAAAAGCGCAAATCCACTACAACTGTTTGTCATTGTAAAGAACTTTCTGGACATGGTTGATCAGGTGTGCATCGATATAACAAGAAAAATGCAGCGAGATATTGTCAGAAATGGATCGTCGCCACCAATGTCGCCAACTCCAAGGACTCCGCTGCGATTTCAGAACTTGAAGACATATTTTTCACTAGAAAAAGAAGGGCGCTTGTCCAGTGATTCTCAGGATGACTTTTGAATATACATGTAAGAGAGACATGATGCAAGAAATCTAGTACAACCTCCCATCCCAAAAAGATGAATCTCTAAATTTAGAACTAGTAATTTATAAAGTCTATAATATGTGGCAAAAAATATATCAATATATAATATTTTCCATAAAAAATTAAGTTTGTTGAGGATGACCAGAAAAGAAATCAAATTTGACCATTTTATAGGGATGGAGGGAGCACTATGATTATAAATATGCAGGATTCAAGCTTTAATGATTCCAAATATTTTCTTCAATTTTCTTGCCCAAGAAGAGAAGCGGAATTGAATGAAAACATGAGTCAAATTGCTACACAAATGTCATATATACAGCCAAACAGATCCTTAAATCAGTTTATGCAGATCAAGCTATAAACTCAATCATACATTTATGTTTACTACTGTTAGATAGTAACAACAAAAACTGATAAACTCACAAGTTTTTGGTTTTCTTTCAAGTAATAATCAGACCATCTACCAAAATGTTCCACCAGATTTTTGTACATAGAAGTCAGGATACACCCCTAGTGAAAAATAACAAAAATAAAAGCATAAACTCGATGACCAAGTGCATTAGATATATTACAAGAGTGAAATCTTTGTAAAACAGAAAAAGATTAGCAGAGAAAATAAACAATAGGAAAAAAGACTTGAATGTATGAGTATTTTCCTTCATTCCATCAGTTGAAACGAACATAGTAGTCACAACCTGAATAGTTTTTATATTGATATATAGGAGATAAAATATAGAACCATGTCAATTATATACTAAATTGAAGTGAATCTAACTGCTCTGATATTTGCTGGCATGTAATATTCACAAAAAAAAAGACTTCTATATCAGCACAAGCACCACAAACATATGGACCATAATCACATGTTATAATGACCGTCGTTCAGCATTTGCTATTACAGACAACAGGGTTCAGAATAATCACACAACAGATAAGGATTACATTAATACCCGCATACATCTTAAGAGAAAAAGATGGTATTCCTAAGACCTCGTAACCATGCTACAAGAACGTGCCAATCAGATTGTCAAACTGCCACCATCTAAAGTTGCCTTTTCATTAGCAGGCATACACTAATATTGCTTTCTGCAACCTGGACAGCGCCCATCATTGTCCTCAAGAATTCTCTTGTAGCAGAATAGGCAAAGCCTGAAACCACACGAACACGGAAGAAAGCTAGTGTCGGTCACATCAAAATCCTCAGTGCAGATGGGACATGATGTGAGTTCTGATAGAGTGTTATAATTCCAAGCTTCGCCTCCAATGCCAAAATGCGGATCTCTATTCATAGGCAAACTAAAATGTTTTGACAAATTGGGTAAACTCTGAGGACGAAATGCATCATCAGACCTCCAAGCACGGCAGTTTGAAACTGAAGCTCTCTGTACATTTACCTCGCTCTCTTGTTTCTGCAGCTGTGAGATGTCAAGTCCTGACAACATATGATTGGTCGCTTCTGCACATGGACCCATCCTTGAAGCAATTCCATTACTCTCTTGGGGCGAATCCAAAATGTCATTCTCCAGTTCTTTCTTCTCATCGGTGGCAGCCAAAGCATCAGCAATAGCCTCCCAGTCATCCAAGCACTCATCATCCCCTTCTTCATCTTCTCCACTCATACTTCCTAAACAGCAGTGACCACTGCTACTGCTACTACTGCTGTGGCAGCTACTCCCAGTGAAGCTTGCCCCTGAACCAATACGTCCCAGAACACTTCTGGAATGACTGGTAGGAGTATTTACTAGAGATTCTGTATCGCTGATATAATTGTTGATAGACTCTTCATTCTCTTCCTCTCCCATTGGCTTTGATTCCAGCTTCACTGTTGTTCTCTCCCTCTCTATACCCAAATCCACTGTCCCTCCTTGTCCATTTGCTTCAACCTTACACACCTTGTTTTTCACTACATATATACAGAATAAGGATATTCTGAATCACGAAAATTCACATACCATTTTTTACATAAGATTACGAACTATAATAATGACTACACAATGGCACTTAATCTGTAAGCAGCAGTCATTAGTAGACTTTCATGCTCAAGAAAACAGACTTTGCATACTTATTATATTATCACTGGTGGACTTCTCTCACAAATTTGGTTCAGTATATTTAAAATTCTTATGAGAGATCAAGGATGAATGAATGCAATACAAGGAAATCTTATCAAAGCATGTGGAATATAATCAATTTTGGCTGCTTTGCGAACCTCAAGGACATCCAATTTACAGTCTTCAGTTCTCCTACTTTAGTAAATGGTCGTAGCAATGACCAATGTAATTTGAATTATATATTGGATGTATGAACTCTATTTTTCGTTGGAATATAATTATCTACATTACATTAATATGCCCCAATGTCAAAGGCTAAAGCTTAAGCGGGGTAGAGGGGAGGTCAGATAGTGCAGTCTTCTGCACAATGATAACAAAGGGCCGTTTCTGAATTGACACAAGAGTCAACAACTATAATGTAATGTTAACTATAAAAAAGAACTATAATAATGAATAAACATAACATACATATTAAAATACTAATAACTATATTATACATATCAGTCACATACTCACATTGCTAGAATTTCTAACATAATAAGAATTGATAATTCCATATACATAGATACAACTACAGTCTACAAACATATGCACATCCAAAAACACATTTTTTCACATAAACTTGAGTATATTTATCAACTTATGATTAAAATGACATAAAAAACAAAATAAAACCGCCATCTTTTCACAAACCTTGAGAAAGCCACTGCTCACGGCGAACATCAAGCTTACATTGCTTCAATTTAGCAGAACGATTAACCTAAAAAAATTAACCAATCAAAAAATGAATTTAACAAATTCCACACAAAAAAACACTAGTAAAACAAGAAATAAAAACCCAAAACAGAAAAAATATCAATAAACATAAAAACCCATCAATAATCATAACATGTAATCACATTCAAATTAAAAAAAAAAAAACAAGAAAATTTCACAATTACATAGAAATGAGTAAAAAAAAATACCCTTTTTTTCTTGGCAAATTCTTTGGGGTTGGAAGATGAGTAAATGGTTACTGAATCAGAAACCATAACTAAGTCAAACTGGATTTTGTTTTTTGCAAAAAACCCAATAAATTTTTAATTTGAGATTATTCAACAAGAAATATATCCACACAAAAAATCCAAGATTTTGCAATTTGTAAATAAATAAATTAATAAATTTTGTTAGATATCAAAAGTCAAAACTAGAAAGAAATAATGGATTGATTAATGAGCGAAGTGTGTGAGAAAAGTAGAATTTTAATGGATAATGAAAATCTTTTGGTTTTCTTGATTTTTATGTATACTCTCACAAATATCAATATTCTGTCGAAGTGTTTAAAATAAAAATTTTAATTTTATTATTACTTAAAAATACATTATTTAATTTTATTATTCTTGAAATACGTGTCATTTTATCATGATTAAGCTGTCTGTGATATACGAGACGAGAGACATCGGGTCATTAGTATGATTTCACACTTTTTATCTGATTTATTAAAATGGTTGAAATCACTTGTTCTAACATCAATCTCAAATACTAATCTTTGAGTCATAGAGAACTTTGGAAAATTAATACTTTTGATCAATTTATTAACTTCTAACATATTTCATTTTTTATTATTTCTAAAATAGGACTCCAATTACTCAAGATTTTTGAAAATTATTCTGACTATATCATTACTCATCATCATGAATATGAAAAAGTAAGGTATTAAGGTAGATATAATCTTATTGAATCATATTAAATGCTTTAATTAATTAAATATTACATTCAACTTTACAATACAATAATGCGAAATAAACTCGTCTATCAGTGCAATACAAGATAAGGTACTAAGGAAAGTATGAAGTATATAAAGTGACCTATAGTATCTTAATTATTAACAATTATAGAATCAAAAAATTTATATAAAAAATGATGAATTAATATTATACAATTGAAGAAAATTTTACAAATATAAAGGAGGCAAATAACTTAAAATAAATAAATTATAAAATTTTATTTTTTGATATTTTTTCAAATTTTAGGAGGAACGATTGCTAGAGCTGTAAACGAGCCAAGCCGAACCTAAGTTGAAGAAATTTTAGCTCTACTCGATGAGCTTTCATCGAGCCGAGTCAATCCCGAGCTAGCTCATTGATTTCAAATTCGATTGGATTAACAAAATTTTAATATACTTAATCAATTATAGTAAAATCAATTTACGTTTAACAAGACAAGTAAAATCATTAATTTTTTAATTGACGGTAACATTAATAAAAGTAATATTCAAAGCAAGAAAATAAAAAAATTATAACAAAATCTTCAATAAAATAAATATGAAATGTAAGTAGCAATTGCGAGAACCGGCTTCGCGAGTTAAGAAACCTATAAGCTAGGTCGAGGCTTAGCTCAATTTTGACAAAGCCAACTTCGAACTAAGCGATCCACCTTTTTTAACTCGGATCGTATCTTAGGACACGCCCCAAATTACTCCTTTCTTTTTTGATAATTTACATTATATTAAACAAAGGGACCCCTATTATAATATTACAACATTCCGTATGAGCTAAGCATGCTCAACTACTAGTTAGATCTAATAGGAAGTCGTAGAGACAACAAAAATTGAATCTACTTAGGGTGGATAATTATGAAATAGTTCTTGAAATCCTAGTAAAGTAGTAAGTTGCATGTAAACATTGCATTGATTCTTGAGTGAGCCATCTAAAAAGGTCTTCCATTCTTCTTGTTTCATCATCCATGAGTAGGAGCTAGACTTTATGTGATAATGAAGAAATCAATCTGAATAGATATTGTAAGAGAAAATGTGTGTGTAACTTAAGTAGCATAATAAATGTGTAACGACTAGATGATGTTGTATATTTATGATCGTCGAGATGTTGTCGTTGTCTTTGGTAATATATATTGATATCAAAATAATAAGAGCAAGAACTATAACACTGTAAATAAAGGAGTAATTGTGGATGGTAATATAGAGTTAGATAGAATGTATAGTTCAATGGTGTGTTGGATATAGTGGTTGTTTTGTAGAATATTATAGATCTATTTTATCTTATTCTCTGTAGTATGTTAAAATATTTAGTTCCTCTAGGGTTTTGATGTTGAATGTGTTGTTTGAGGCTGAGGGTTATAATGTTGTAAATGCTTGAGAGTTGATGGTGGAATTTGAAGAAGTTGAAGTGTGCCCATATGTCTTTTATTTTTGGACAAGAGCAGAAGAGATGATCAATCTTCTCTTGGTCTTTGCCACAAAAGACACAAGTTGTGTTGATATTGATTTTTGTTTTATTTGATATATTTGTTTTGGTGGGGAGTCGGTTATAAAGCAATTTTCAAAGGAATAGTTTAATTTTGTAAGGGATTTTGAGCTTCCATAAATGTTTCCAGTTGTGAGGAGGAAGGAAATGAAAATTTGTTGGTGTTCGTATTGTTGGTATTGTTAATCGAAATATTGAAGTATAAACAAATTTAGTTATAGGTATTGTGATTTTATTGTTTGTTTGCCAAATTAATGTGTCTATAGTGATTGTGTTATTATGTATAATGTCAAATGGTGATGTGTTTAATTTTGTGTACCCTTCATGGAGACTTTTCCAAGACCATGAAGAGTTTTGGTTTGTAACTAGTAGGAGAAGGTTAGTGTTTGGAAAATATTTTTGTTTAAGTGTGTTATAGAGGGGTGTTTGTGAGTAAATTCCAACTAGATTTGACAAGTAAAGTTAAATTAAAGTCATGTAGATTTATGGAGTCTCCTTTAGGTGCTTAAGCAATTATTTAAGCACCATGCTTAAAAAGGGCACTCTAGTAATTTCAATTTTTATTTTTAGGCCAACCATTTTAGTTGACAAAATCAGACAATTATAATAATATGTGGACAACTCCGGACACTTCCTAGAATCAAAATTGGAACCGGATGGAAAAAGTCTGAACACTGACAGCTTCTTGCCATCAGTTTAAATGCTCAATTAGCAAAGTATTTGGTTTAATATGTTTCTTCTATTACTTTTATTTCTATTGTTTAAATACTTTAACATCATTTAGTAGATTTTTTCATTTCTTCATTATTATCTTTTCATCTTTGAGTATTTTTTTTAATTATTTTTTTGAATTGTTGGTTTCCATCAATAATCTCACATTTTCATCATAGTTTTTTATAACCATTCAAAATTAATAATCTTTAAATAAATTTAAAAACTTAAATAAAAACATACGATAAATGATTAATACGATTCTTATAATGGTCATAGTTTAACTTGAGGTTTACATAATTTTCATAACCACCATCGACTTATAATTGTTACTTTAATTAAACAAATATAACCATAATGTGTAATAAATGGTTAATGTAGTTTTAATAACCATTTTTGACAAATAATAGTTAACTAAAATTAAAATTAAAACCAAAATATATAAAAATTGGTTAATCATGATTAATTTAATTTTAAAGATAATATTTGGTAGTTTAATTCTAGTGATATAGTTTTAATAACCATTCTCGCGAATCATGGCTAATTAAATTATAAAAATACAACCAAAAGATGAAAACAAATGTTAGTTTACTTCTAAATAACAATTAACATTTTAATTCTAACTTTGGAATAATTCACGTAACAATCATCTTTGGGTAATGGCTAATTAACCGTAGGGCTAGTCTAGTGGCCACGAGATATTCTTCGTAGTAAAGAAGGGTCTCGGGATCGATTTTTAAAAAAAAAATTAAATAAAGGAGTTTGAGTAATAGTTAAAAATAAGAGGGTTTGTCCCGGCCAATGCGGTAGCGAGATGAGACATGCATTGAACTTTTCAAATGAATTTTTTAAAATATAATTAAGACGTAAATATATTATGAAGACATGAATCAAAATCACATCGCATAAAAATAAAAAAATAAAAACTTTATAAATAAATAAGTAAGAGGTAAGTATTGCTATAAGTTCAATAAGTCGTAAATAATGTAATATGGATATAAGTTTAATATGAAATGGAATGATTGGAATCGTTAAAAAATAAGATTGTAATAAAGAATGAAACTCATGTATTAATGAATCAGACTAACTATGACTCATTCATTTTCATCGAGTTTTAGAAAGAAATAACTGTCATCTGCAAATAAAAGATGATTAATTTTAGGACTATTTCTTGAGAGGTTTATTCCTTTGGGGTTGTTTTGTTGTTGCGAGAGTACAAGTGAAGTCGATAATGCTTCAGTGCATATTGAGAAAAGAATTGGGGATAGTGGATCTCCTTGTCGGAGTCCACATGAGGGTGTAAAAGGAGTTGTTATATTTTCATTAACTCTGACATAGTCTTGAACAGTGGAAATCTGAAGTGTAAATGGTTGAGATCCATTAAGGAGGGAAGTTGAGTTTTTTTAAGGTTGCTAAGAAAAGAAATTATGAAATACGATCAAAGCTTTACTCATATTTACTTTGGTGGCAACAAGGCCAATTTTTTGGATTAAAGTTCTTGTGCTAGAATAATGATAATAGAGAAATTGTCTGGAGCCATGCATTAAAACCATTTTTTTGAAATTTAGAAATTAAATGAGAGTGAGGTGATAGGTTTAAGGCGATTGACAAGCATTTTGCTTGTTATTTTATAAATAACATTACAAAGACTAATGGAGTGCATGAGAGTCGGTGATTATGAATTGGATTTGATTTTTTTGGTATTAAGACTATGAGAGTGTTATTGAATTCTTGAGAAATTGTCCATGATTTAAAAAATCTAAAATAGTACTGGTAATATCATGTCCAATAATTTTTCAATTATCTTGATAGAAGCACACTGAAAACTATCGAGGGGCCGAGATGGTTTGAAGGTGCATTTGGAAAGAGTGCTTCTATATTTTGTGCATTGAGAGGTAATATTATTTATAGTAAGGTATTTTTGTGAAGTGTTAGTAGTAGAGTTGTATAAGTGGTAAAAAAAATCTGTACAATGTGATTGGATATCAATGTGATTAGTAATGAGATCATTATTAGTGTTTCTTAATTCAAGTATGTTATTGGTTTTAGAGCGATGTTTGGCATATGCGTGATAAAATTTGGTGTTACAATCACCATTTTCTATTCATATTAAATCGATTCGTTGATACCAAAAGTGTTCTTTACAAATTAGTAGAAATTGTAATTGGCTACGTAAACTAGTTTTAAGTGCATTATTAGAAATTTGTTGTGGGTTATATTGTAGTGATTGTAAAGTGGATTGAATATTAAAAATTTGATAATGAATATTTCCTATTCTAGTTTATTCCAATTTTTTATATCGATTTTGAAATGTTTTAATTTTTGTGATAAAGAGTATGCAGAAGAATTTGAGTAAACAAGTTTGAAATTATTTTTAAGGATAATTTTAAATCCTGGAAAGAATTTTAAAAATGATTTTAGTTTGAATGAGTTATTTCTAGTGGGACAAAGGGATTTAGATGAAAGTAGTAATGGCCCATGATCCGAATCTTGAATAGGTAATCCTTTTGTAAATTCATTAGGAAAAATTAAATCTCATTCAAAATTAGAAACACATTTATCTAGTTTTTCAAAAAAAAAAAAATTATTTCTAATACCTATCCAGGACAAGTTAACACTTATGTGCTTAATATATTTTAAGTGTAAATGACTAAGGAAATTGTAAAAGATAATTAGATCCTAGAATGATTTTTTAGGACGAGAATGTTTTTCAAATTGAAAAATAATTTGATTAAACTCACCTATTAATAATAAAGGTTTGTTAATATAAGGAGAGAGAATGTTTTCTAGAGATAACCAAGTTTGATGTCTAGAATCAAGACTAAGATGACCATAGAGACAACCTAAATTCTAAGGAGTTGTTGATTCAATGGTTAATTCTAAAAGTATAATATGTTTATTAATATGTATAAGCGAGTTATTAATATGTTAGATTCAAAACTTGTATTTAGGGTTGTTCAGAGACAACCACCAAAACTCATTGAGGAAAGGATGTGAATTAGAAATTGATATGAAAGGAGACATGGAGCATATGATAGCGAGAATAATGAAACTTTATCATAACAATTCGATAAATTAGTAGGTATGAGTTAAAAAAGTATTACGATGCGGCACGAGATGGCGAAAGTTGATCAATATGACATACTTGTAGGTGGGCGCTTTAGAACTTCTGAATCGTGGCCCTGCTTGAAGTAATTAGTTACGTGATGTCGATTTCTAGAGGTGCAGTTTCTTCTGCTCTTTTCCTTTTTTTCCCCGTTGAAGTAGTGATTGTTGCTCTGCTTGAAGGTTCTCTAATTTCAAAAGTGCTTGATCTTATGAAGGTATGGATTGTTGTTTCAGCAAAGGAAAGAGTTTGTAAATTAGGCATGATGGGCTCTGAGGGACAGATGAAGTCTATGGGCAGATTTTTGTCAACTAAAGCATCTAGTTCTTGAAGGCTGTGAAATGTTTGGATGCGGTTGAGGCCATGGTGGGTTGTAGTGTCAGCATCTATGTTAAGCTTCATAAATCGAACTTCTGTGTTAGAGAGTTCCTGGATGGATAAAGTACAGTAGACTTGATCATTAGTAAGCATAAGCCGAAGTAAATTTACGAAATATATCCTAAGATCATGGTACTTGAGTTGATGAGTAGATGGTTTGGCCATAAAGTCCCAAAAATGTCCTCGAGGGTATTAGGCATTTCTGCCACTTTCATTATTTCTTTCAAATCAGGATTGTCCAGTTTGCTGACCTTCTTTATGGGTTTCTTTGAGAAGAGTTCATTGCGCACTATACTTTGTATGGATTACATTAGTAAGATCAAGCAATGGTAAGATAACAGTTGTCGTGTCTTCATCAAAGTGCTCATTGAGTGCCCATTCCATTTGTAAATCAATGACTTCTTGAATACTGAGATTGTAGGTGTTTGCTAGTTGGGCCATCTCGGATAATAAAATTACTTAATGTCCTCTCTAGCGGTCAATTAAATCATATTCTGTAAGTGGGATGGTGGTAGTTGAACTTTGTGTAGTGTTAGAAGTGGTGTTTCTTTCTGAATCAGGGAAGTGATGGATTGCTGTAGGTGATGGGGGGATAATGGCGAGGGGGGTATTAGGATGCCGAATTTGGTGTGTGGTGTGGTTCAACCAACAGGTTAAGATGTTAGGCCATTTTTATCAAGATGTAATTTGGAATGTGGTTAGAAGATGTGTACGGTGAAGAAGGTGGGTAGGAGTTAGGATTAGTGTTAGGGTTGAAGCGAATTTGCTTGGTGGTAATTTGAAGAGAATTTGGGGAGGGAGTTAAGGGAAGCTTGTCATATCTAGTGTTCTGAGAACTGTTTTGCATAGATAAGGAGTGGAATAAGGTTGGGCTAACTGCTAGTATCTTGATTAATTTATATGCGTTCTTGAACTAGAGTATGAGAATCATTGCAGTTGGGACGAGGAGTTGTACATCGTCCAAAAGGTGCTATGATTGTAGTATTTCGGTTTGCATGGGTATTGGGTAATGCTCTATCTTGCGGGAGTGTATAGAGGTAGTTCGTCGGTGGTGTGAAAGTGTAAAGTAGTGTCAAAGATAGATTCTCTCAGTCCCAGCTCTATAGTTGACGGGTTTCTAGGTTCTTGAACAAAGCAGTTTGTCTTGTTATGTCCAATTTCACCGCATAGCATTAACAGGAAGATTTTCTCATACCCTAAAATAAAATCGGTGTGGGTTGTCCTCAGCGGTTTGGATATAGGTACACGATATCAACGGCTCTTTGAGTGTGTCGGATATGGACTCTAAAAATTCCTTGTTAACCGCATGAGGAACATGCCATTGACGCTCTGCATCTCCTAAGGCATGTATGATCTTTTGAAGATTTACATAAGGCGAAATATATAAGAACAAGATGAACCTGGACCCATATATTTACAAAGTTGATTTGGTAAGTTTCAAAGCAAATATTAGGACGCCAATAATCGGCTGGCAAGCTCCTTGCGTATTTAAAGGACGCGGCCGTAACTAAGTCCATGCTCCATCCATTTTCGAATCTAAAGAGATAAATTCTTCCATGTTTTCGAACTTGAACCTGGTTCTAAAGATGCCATGTAGTATTTACATAGTGCTGGACTTGAGTTTCAGCATAAAAGCCATCATCTATGAAGTGATCAATTAGTGTTCTTGTCATAGTAGCTCTAGTATGAATAGCTTGCTGATTATTCATATGAATAATCCAGCCTTGTCGATCAAGTCCATTGATTAATCTATTGTTTGAGTCATAAGAAGTCATAATTAGGAAGATGAATGCATGATGAAGGTAAAAAGTTAGATGGTGTTCTTGAGCCCATTACTCCACTTATTATAAAAAATATTACGTACAAAGTTGCTTACATTGAATAGTAAAGAATTTCATGTCATTCGTCTGTAACTCTGAAATATAAGGGCAGTCAAGCTAAATAAGGCCAAAGCCTAGCCAAGTTGGACTAAAAAACGTGAACAATCTCAAATTTGGGTCAAACTAAATAAGGTCAATTAATTATAATTTGCTTTAGTTTGTGGGCAACTGCTCTGCCATAAAACTTCAAAGAAGTTAAACAGTTCGAATATAATTCGAAGAAACCCAGATGACCAAATGAGGCCTGATCCAGATCAAAATCAAGACCAATCCAATCCGACTCAGTCGAGGCCAACCCGACCCTAACTTCTCAAATTTCTAAAGGCCTTATTACTCATTTTAGATTATCAAGTTTTAAGGACAAAAATTATCATGTCACAAATTTTGTATCAATTCATGACAAATCAATTATATAAATAATATCAAGTCTAATAATGTGTTTTTTAAATAAGGGTTACTTGTAGATAGTCAAATTTTATTAATTATTTTTAATTAAATTCAATTTATTTGGATTAATTAGAATAATTAAATAAAGACCAATCGCACCATTACACTTGGAGATTAGGGTTTCGATCCAACCTTCAACTAAAATCATATACGTATAAATTAAGGGTTCCCAATATTTTAGCCACCTGAAATTAATTAAAGTGATGAAATTAGGTTTTATCATTAATTAAAAACCTAATAATTCTAAATCTCGTATTGATGATGTGGCATAAAAATATTATTTCCTAAGTACAAGATTAAAATAATAAATTGGAGGAGAAAAGCAGGATCGAAACAAGCAAGCTCAAATCTTTACCGCTTTTCTGCTGAAAGTCAAGGCGGCACACATATGTACAGTGTTCTCCAAACTCGGCAAGAATATTAATATTATTTATGTAAATATTGACCGGATTCGAATCTTCTCGATAATCAACGGTTAAAAAATGCGTAATCGGCACGAAAATGGAATCAGCTTGATAGGAAGAAGAGGAAATTTGAAAGCCTATAAATTCCCCCCCTATTTCATTCAAAAATTTCATCCTGAAACACACAAAAAATACAACAAAAAGCTCCTGAGAGAATTTAGCATAAGAACAGCTCAGAAGGTATTTCTTCATAGAAAACCTCTGAAGATTGTTGCTTATTCAGGAGAAAAACATCAAATCTTCAACCTATAAGCCTAAACAGGTGCCTAAATTGAAGAGTTGAGTGAAGAACACAAAAATCTTCAACTTCAGACCAAAATAGGCGCCCAGAATTAGGTACAAGGTTGAATTGCTGCACAAACACAGTAATTTCAGGATCAAGACCCAAAAACTGATGAGAATCTGATCATTCAGATCTCATAAATCAAATAAACTACAAGATTAAGCTATAAATGCCCTGTAGTAAAATCACAGACAGGATATAAACTACATGGCCCCTGTCTGCCTATCAGGAAACATGGAGTAAGCTGCTAAGACATGAAGCTCCAGGAATAAGCATATCCTCTTCACAGTACAAGCATATCCTCTTCACAATAATAGCACATGAAGCTCCAGGGATAATTTGATAAGCACCTGAACTCATTCTAGTTGTACGAGATCAAGCTGCTAAGGCCCTCTTGCTAGACACATAGCCAAATCAAGTCTAAGTCCCACGACCCAAGTCTAAAGACCAACATCAAGTCCAGACAGTCATACGGGTATACGCTGCTAAGGCTTCCCCGACTCGGACCATATCCAAGTAAAGACCAAGTCCAATCCAAAGACTCAAGTCTTATATCATTGATCCAGACTCCTATCCAGTCTCACATCCAAATTGAGGCACAAATCCAAATCCAACTTAGGATCATACAACGGTCTAAGCACAAATCCAAATCCGATTTAGGATCATACAACGGTCTAAGCACAAATCAAGCACAAGTCCAGCCCCAAATAGGTGCCCAAATCAAGTCCTCAAATCCAAATCAAGTTCAAGACTACACAAAGTCCATCATCTCAAATGCATTTAAAGAGCAATAGACTGATAGTCGAACCTCTATCGTTTGATAAATATTTATTTATACCTAAATAGATTTCCCCACATTGATTTTATTGTATTGATACGCACATTATAAATAATAAAATCTTTCTAGCAATAACATTACGTTATATCAACTTTTTAAAATAATGTCAAATATTTCTATGCTAGAAATTTGTAAAGGAATTGGCTGATGGATGATGAATCCAATTATATCGAATGATTTTACGCCATCGAAAGAGGGGTTTGATTTAATTTGTTTTGGCTTGCACGGATCGGACCCCTTCAACCATCTCTTTTCTTTGTAGCAATAATTGTTATGAGAAACCTCAACTTGAAGAAAATTAATACCCAAGGATGATCATTAGTCAATATATGATTGTTCACTTACTTGCATGTGACTGTGAACCTATATATATAATCAATTTTCATAAAATTCAATAATTTTCGACCAACCACTAATGATTAGCATTTCTCAAATATCTCAATAACAATTTACTCCATGTTAGGAAGTATTGCTTGTTGAATGGCCCACCATGTGATATGATGCCTTAATGCCTCTCCAATTGTCATAAGATAAGACGGGTCCGTCAATTTTGCCTTCTGTATAAGTCATATCACCGAAATAATTAGGGTAATTGCACTTAATTAGTGTTCTAAATCTGAAGAAAGTGTGCTAAATCTGAAGGTGTGGTGTGATTTTCCTAATGATGCACAATTACACAAGGTTTTAGATGCTTATTAAGTTAAGTAGTATTCATGTTAAGTGATATCGACTACACACCTTAAGTGTCGAGCGAATTTGAAGGTGAAGGTAAATAATTTGATCTGAATAAAAAATATAACATTAATAATAAATTATTTGGTAATTAGTAACCACAAACTACTTATCAATAATGAATCAAAATAATTAAATGAATACATGTAAAATATATTATGTAGGACATAAATAGATAATGTCTTTAGGTCGAAGGTTTCAATCTTTTTATTAAAAGGTTATGATTATATTTTCACTCTTAGGAGAACTGTTAAAATCCAACAATGTAATTGGTTGAATGACTATACCTAATACCCCCTATGATAATCAAAGGTGTAGAGCCTCCCAGGTACAATACTGTTAAATGCATAAATAACTAAGTGACCAATAAATTAAAGAATCTGGTCTCAATCCTAGACTCCTCAAAAAATGACCTACTTCCAACTCACAGGTTAGGTGTCCCAATTTGTTAGTCCACTTCAATTGTGGCTAATATATATGGACATTGATAAGATATAGAAGAAGACTGAAGGAATGTCTTATTCTGTGGGGTGGTTTCCCAAATCCCCCCTCCCATACTGTGGCCGACAGATTTGTCATCTTCTTCAATAAATTAAACCTGAGTTACCGCTACCATTTATTCCATAATTAATAATCATGTTCATAAATGTACAGTAGAATGTTTAATTTGTACATGTTCCATGTCTAGGTACGTGGAAGGAGACTAGGAGAGCTCACATGGAGAGTATGGAGTTTTGATCCAAAATTCACGTGTAGCTGGATTTTGAAAATGGAGAAAAAACAAAATAATTCATGGATTAATCCCATGTCTAAGCCAGTTTGTTGTATTAATTAATTAGCCAAAAAAGAAGAACAGCATAAGTAAAAGGATTGAGTACATGGACGAATTCATAATTTAAACATGAGGTGTTGTTAAAATAAAAAACGATGATGTATTTATTTTAAACCAAAATTAAAATCTACGATTGCGTATACGTCAGTGCGCGATTCTTTGTAGAGAAAGCTATGGGTATTCTTCCTTTGTCAGCCGTGACGACACAAAGCGAGAGGGTATGTCAGAAAGGGTCTTGATGCCCTAAGTTAGAAACGAGGTAGGAGACGGGTGCATCCGCACCTAAAAATACATCTGACTTTAATATATGATTAATTATCAGTAGTTGTGAATATCTTTTATTCTGGCGTGCTATTTTTTTCGGCGGTGATGTCACCCAATGACTACGAATATAATATATCCGGGTCTTGAAAGGTGTTAAATCTACTGAAGCGGTGACTTGAAATCAGATCCGATGGTATGTAAATATGTCATCCAGGTAATCACGTAAATATCGTTGTGACCAGAATAAATATGTCGTCGGCGATAGGTAAATATGTCCTTTGGGTTATGTAATATAATAGCGTAGATAAATATGTCATCCAACGATAGGTAAATATGTCACTGGGTTGTAATATTGGAATGGTGTAGGAAACGACTAATATTGGAATGGTGTAGGACGATTTCACTGGAGAAAGGAAGGAGGTGTATCCTACTTTGGTTAAATGGTCACTTAATAATATTCCATAAGACTTTTAATATATAAATATATATAAACTCTTTAATGTTTTTTAATCAATCACTTTCACAGAGAAGGTAGATACATTTATAGGGATAGACTAGAGGTGAGAGTTAGCAACTTTTAGATGTAGGAGTATTGTATTTATATTAAAAGCGCCTTAATTGGATTTTTTATGGAATATGAGAGTTGGCGAGATATATGTGGAATTTCCTTGCTCCATTCCACAACTTTAGATTCTTATGCGTCTGTTGTTTCGAGATGCAACATGAGATTATAAATACGTCGATATCCTGAAACTACGTAACACTTAACCGAAATAATATGTCCTCTCCTCACCATTATTAATGCGCACACTACAAAGTATATGTTACGTGATTGCTATGCGAAAGGCTCACCAAATTATTCCTTAACAGGTGTTCAAAAACAAAAAAGAAATATCACTCATCTAAGCTATTGTTCCTTTGTACAAGATATTAAATTTAGTCACTAAAATCACCTGTCGTACTCTAATTGTGGGTAACATCGTCTTGCTGGGTTAAAATTGACATTCCTAGATACACTTTATTAATTTAACATTTTTATATTGTACAATATATGTCGAGTAAAGTGTTTGACTCAAAATCTGCCAAGCATAAACTAATGTTTTATATCTACAATTTGCATTATACATAATAGAATTTTCGAGTTAAACCGTTACATGACTAGTTTAGACAGTCCATCCATACGTGTGAGCCATAATCGGTATTCCTCATTATATTTTTATTTATTTTTACCCTATTATTTCTTTCAACTGTAAGAATATGTATAATTTGGCTTTCTAATCTCTATTTTTATAAAATTTACTTGATTAACAACTAATACATTGTTAACAACTACGTAATGTACAATTTATATTTGATCATATTCCTTCAAAAATCTGGGTCCACCCTAATTTGGGTTTACATTAGTTCCAAACATCCTCATGTGATATGTCAACAAATATCGGCCCCAATCTAATTGGGTGGATGCTGTTCCGTAACATTGACCATTCAATCTGACAAGTAATTTGAAAGAGACAATTCTAACATTTAAGTTATTAATCGATCTTATTATGAGTAACATACATAAAAACATAACGAGAGATCAAGAATTAAAAAAAAAATTAAACTTCTTGAGCCAGCATGTTAACCTTTTATCGGAAATTGTATGTATCCTGGTTAAACATTTATAACAAAATAAAGAACTCGATATATTACTCAATAAAACTATGAATATATATACATGCATGAAAGATGTTACAAATACTAATAATTGCTATTATCCTATATTCCTATACACTACCAGAAAAATATGCATTTGTGACCCCCGAAAATATTATATCACAAATGCCATTTTTCTAACAGTGATACTCAAGCCAGGCTAAAACGATTCATATGAGTTCATGAAAATTATCCTTATTCCATAATAATCAATTTATTTTAGTTTAGTAAATCTAGATTATGACAAAATCACACATCTATTACTAATAACAGGGGGTCTATTATTAGTTATCTACGGATTGATAATGATATAATTATTTCATCATATCCAATATTAGGGGATCAATTTATTACTTCCTCGATTTTTTTTTTATTTGTCGTTCTAGATTTAATTTTTTTATTTCAAAATATTTGTCATTTTAGCATAGAAAATTGTACTTTGTACTTTTTAACTACTTTTTCTTCTGAAATTATCAAAAAATCAATGATATAGTTGAATAATTAATAGATTATATGTTAAAATTAAAAGTAGGCTGATTGGTTATAGATAGATGGCATTAATATTAAGGGCGGGTCCCCAATACACTATATTTTAATGTATCTTTTTATTACTTCTGTTTTAACTAGAATTATATGCGAATGGTAGAATGAGAAAAGAAAAATTGAGGAAGTATATTTCAATCGATGTAATTATTTCGTTAGAGAATTGTTATGGCCACATAAAAAAAAATCTATCGCATGTTTGAAGGAATCAAAATCAAATTTCGTTGATGTTTGTCTCCTCAGGCTTGTAGTTGATCCCCTTAGCTCAAAATTCAAAGGTCAATACTGTTTCTTATGGTCCTAGGATAGACTTCTTGAGAATGATGGTTTCTAAGAAATTGTCACATATCCTAAAAATCAGAAAAGAAACCTCGTTTTCATCTCGCCTTTGACTTCATGTTTCCGTGTCTTTTTCTCCTTCATCCTCGATACAAACTTTGAAGTATTTGTTCCCTTAACTCTGGCTTTTCTTTTACCCAAAGAAATACTGATGAGTGTTTCTAGAGCGATCATTTTGTACTATGTGGATCAATGGGGCCTAAAACTTAACGTGTTCCTACTTCCAAACCTTTTGATACTCCTTTATTTTTTGCCCTTCTTGGTTGAAACAAGATCACTAATATTGTAATTGTTGATATTGATACTTCACTTATCAGTATAAAAAATTAAGTGTCAAGTCATTCTAATAATTAGACATAGAGGGTGTTTGTCTAAATTTATTTTTGGTCAAAATTAATTTATAAATTGATTTGATAAAAAAAAATATTTGGCAAACATTTATATGATATAATTTATAAGTTGAAAGTAACTTATAAGTTGATTTTAAAATAGTAAT
This sequence comes from Lithospermum erythrorhizon, assembly GCA_019722365.1. Taxonomy (NCBI): domain Eukaryota; kingdom Viridiplantae; phylum Streptophyta; class Magnoliopsida; order Boraginales; family Boraginaceae; genus Lithospermum; species Lithospermum erythrorhizon. Next base: position 298,450 of record JADFUC010002401.1, read on the forward strand.
TCCAAAAAATCTCGGCCATTTTGCTCCAGCCCGATACGTTGGTTTGACGAAATAAATTAGCCCCGTTACCTCTGATAGTTAACTTTTTTATCCTATTTATCCTTCATTTAATTGACATAAAGATAAATTTTTAGTATACAACTTTTAACATTTTACTCTTTATTGAAATATATATATATATATATATTGTCATAAAATACAATTTTTAGTTATAATTAATTTTTACTTTCAAATATTAAATTTCTAATTTATTTATATCATAAAGATAAAAAAAGTGATATATAAATGAGATGTCCTAATAAGTAATTTACCATTTCTACAACTTATAAGTTATTGTTATCCAAACATGTAGAAAAAAATCTTATTATAAGTTATGTTGGCCAAACAAGTCAAAATAAATTTGATAACTTATAAGTAGCACCTTGCCAAGTTCTTGTTGTCACTTATAAATTGATCACTTATAAATTAAAAAATAGCTTAGCCAAACTTACCCTCATAGTCACTACTAGTCCTACTAGTTGGCTATTATTGGAATAATGTACTTTTAATTGTTGGTAAATTAACAAACTTTCATATTATATCTATAACTATTTTAATGTATAAGATTTTTAACTATTGGATTTGATTGTTGAACATAAATATCAATGAATTTCGTTTTTAATGTATTTTATAATTAACTTGATAATTTTTTTAAGTTTAATATTATCATTTGTATCAACTAGGATATAAAATTTCTTAAGGTTTGATAGTGGAAGATCAAATGTGAATATCTTTTTAGTAAGAATGAATTGATGTTATGTTTCGTAATGAAACAAGCAATTCACTTAAATTTATTCATCTAGATGGTAGCATGGCGGTTGAGATTTAAGTGTCATGATATAGAAATATATTTATCTCTCTATAACTCATTGAAGCATGAAGGTTGAGATTTAAGGATCAGATTATATAGTGATGTTGTTGACCAACAACAATAGTAGATATCAGACACTTGTGAGTTGTGACAAGAGTAAGTATACCTTTTTATGATTTGGTATGATAGCGAAAAGGTTGACATTGATCTTCTAAACTACTACTCCGTATTAAAGAGTAAGTATACCTCTTCTCTATAGGAAAATTTTATGATTAATTATGAAATTCAATATTATATATACTTATTTATGGATATATTTAATCTAAATTTAGAGTAAAACCAACATCACTCATGCATGTCTACTCGACTCTAATATATCCTTCCTCAAACTCATGATAATTTAATAAAATTTCCATGAGTTTATAACGAATAATAACAATAACAATAAGAAGAAGACAAAAATATAAATCTGCTCTGCTTCTTGCAAGTCAACTCTGGTCTACACTTGCATGCCATCAAAGAAAAGCATCATACTTGGGTTGCTATAACAAATACCGTTGTAGCTCTCCGATTTGAATCGTTAGTTGTTAATTTCGGAGGGCCAGATGTCATCCGATGTAGGAGAGTGGCAACTAAAGGGGTCTTGGCAATCACCATCCTTCATGTGTAATGAAATGGCAGTAGAGGTCTTATTATCACGCCCATTTCTGGCGTCCATCAGCAATGAGGATCATGACAGAAAACGTGTCGCAAATCAAACCTTAAACCGCTAAAAACTGCGCCCACTAACCAAACATAAAAAAATAACCTATATTGCCGTGACTTGCCTACAACTACCACTAAACAAATATATTTTCTTTCAAATGTTAAAAGGAAACTGAGACCAACAAGAAGCATTGGTCGTTGACTTTTTTTCAAGAGCGGGACGACATAAGAGTAAGACGGAAACAAATATATGTATGCCTACAATATTAACTAGCGAAAGAAAGAGAAAAACATATTAATGTCCGACGGATGGCTATATAATGGAGTTAGTCATCTGTCGGATCAACGGAAATATTTTTCTTTTAAGATTTTATGGCTCTGATATCATGATAAATATATGTGGAGTTCTATTTTAAAACCAATTGACAATAGAGAACATAGTCCAATTCAAAAACCAATTGACAATAGAGAACGTAGTCCAAGACCTTATATATTAATCTAGGAGTGCATCAACTACCGATATGGGACGTGTCACTTTAACATCTTCCTTTTCATTTTTTTATAAATAATTTATATTCATTAAATTGAGTTTTGTAAGTTTTTTACATTTATTTATTTATTTTATAACATGGTTTTACTTAATATCCATTCCCATATATATTGGATGAAAATTATTATGTTTTGAAACCAGAGTAAACTTGTTTAGATGATGTAGATAACATTGTAACTGCTAGAAAGATTTTATTATTTATGAGTATGCGCACCGACATAATAAAACCTTTTTAGAAAAATCTATCTAGGTATAAAGAAAGTTTATTAAACGATTGAGGTTCGACTATCAATCTAATGTTCTGTAAACGGATCGCTGACTGCTTAAGATGCTGGACTTGGACTTGATGTAGTTTTGGACTTTGATTTGGACTTGAGTCTTGATTTAGGAGCCTAGAATGAGGTTGGATTTGGATTTGTGCCCGGATCGTTATGTGATCCTAAACTGGACTTGGATTTGTGCCTCGATTTGGATGTGAGACCGGATAGGAGTCTAGACCTATGTGATCCTAGACTAGACAGAAAACGTTGTCATGGACTTGGTCTTTGACTTGGATATGGTCCGAGGCGGGGTGCTTTAGCAGCTTTGAACTCGTGTCACTACTAGAAAAAGTAGCATTTGCTACTAAAATTAATTATTACATCCGCAATGTATGTAGCAAAAGATAAAAAAATTAGTTACCTTTGATATTCAAGTAGCAAAAAGTCAATTAAAACGTAGAAAAAAATATTAATAAGATATTTATTTATTTTTAATATCATTTACTTCTAAAAGTAATTGCTACCTTCACATTAGATGTTGTAAAAGAACATTTATATTCTACACTCATAATTTGAGTAACAAAAAACTTATTTAGAACATTTATATCTTACAACATTTGGACAACAAGATGAGTCAAAACTTGACTCAAAATGCTAGAGAGAGGGAGAGGGAGGGGCGGCGGCTTTGGGGTTTGAGGGAGAAGATGAAATGAAAACTTAGGTTTTTCATTTCATCTCTTTCCTTATATAGCCCCTTCCTGTTTCGCCCGAATAGCTTGACTCGTTTGATAAATAAGCTAGCAGTTAAACTTAGTTAAGCTAGCTTTATTCTTAACGAGTAAGTAATTTAACAAAGAACCACTAATGAGGCTTCCCTCGTTAAACGAAATCAGAATTAAACTACTTAAGTTAATTGATTTGGTTTGTCAATTTGTATGTATTTTTGCATTATCAATATAAAACTCTCGATTGGGTATCTCGTTGATTTTAATCAACTCCCAATTTAAAAATCACGATTTATATCCACACATGAAATATGACTCAACGTCATTGTATGTGTGTGACCTTCTGGGCTCAGACAATATTAGTTGTAATAATATAATTGACCATTATGATTATTATATCGATTATGCATGGGATCTAGCAATCTGGCATAACCTCTGATATTATCGTGAGTTTCAATTTAGTAATTTATAATTACTATTTATTGAACACTTAGTTTGAGTAATCTCGTATAACTAAAAGCTAGTAATGAATTCTGGCAATTGTCGCGGCGTGCATAATTAGAAATCAAAATACTCGATTTCCAACAAGCCCTTTCCCCCATTGCCACCTACTCTTACTTGGCGCCCTTCTGTTGCCCCGCGCGAAACCCTATCACACTTACAAACACTAAAAACACTTACTAACAAAGCATCGCAAACACCTTTAAGCGCCCCCACCTGCTTCCCCACCACACCCCAAAGCGGCCTACAACCAAAAACCACCACCACCAGCTGCCCATCAAGTCCACCCCAAGCACAGAATTTTTACCAAAAACCACCGTCAAATACCACCACCATCCATACATTAACAAAAATCTAACATTCGTCAAAACACCACTATACACCAAAATACGGAAATATACGTGTCTGGTGGTGTATAGTGGTATTTTTTGGTGTATTTTACCAACCACCACCATAAAAAAAATTGATTTTACTAAATTAAACAAGAAAAATTACCTCAATTTGTAGAAAGGGGAAGGGGTTACATTGGATTTAGGGTTGTAGGGAAAGGGTCGCGGATTTAAGTTTGCGGGGGGAGGCCGCCAGATTCGAGTTCTGGCGGGGGAGGGAGGGTCGGCAATTCGGTTACATGGGAAGGGGGTCCGGCAGTTTGTTCTGAAGTGAGGAGGGGGGCTGCCGGTTTCAAGTTTACGGGGGGGGATGTGGTCGATTGTAAAACTTAAGGGGGAAAGGGTAGGGGATGGGGTTTCTTGTCTGTAATGGGGTGAGTCGATTATGAGGTGGTGGGGTGTCAGCTAGTCGCGAGGCGGGGGGGAGGGAGGTAGTGGTGGGGGGGTGGCGGCCGGTGGCGATGTTGGGGGGTGGGGATGGGTAGGATGATTTGGAGAATAGGAAGAAGATAGAGGAATGGGAAGGTAAAAATGGAGGGGGTATTTTTGTATTTTTATAGGGGTTGTAATGAACTAGCGAAAAAAAATTTGTAAGTCTTTCTGAGAATTAAAAAACTTGGTCAAAGTATGCTATATTCCAAAATTTTCCTAAATATTATATTGAATTGAATGAATATGAAATATAATATTATATCTTATTTATAGACACATTAATCCTAAACCTCCAAGATAATTAATAGTTGTGGCTCATACTTGGATCGGACTCATAAACTTAATGTCCACTCGACTATATTCTAATAGAGTCCTATAAACAATCTAGATACTTTCATTCAATTACGATCATAATCTTCATTGTTCGAAATATATTATAAACAATAGTTATAATTGACAAGACATAATAATTATATATAAAATAGATACAATAGTTAATAATAAAAGGTCACCTAAATTTTTTGGGTATTCAATCGAGCATTCCAAAAGGTCCTTCCCTGCTTTCATGGTTTATCTGCCTTATTTATGTTTAATTTTTTTAAAATCTCCACAACTAATTGGTTAAATAGTCCAGTTAGATCTTTTAATCTATCATAAATATACACCCACCAAGCAAATTATTATCACTAATTACATCATAAAAGCTCATAAACAGCACAAACAGAGTAGTCATTTGTCTACTTCCCACAAAGGTCCTACAACTCGTATAAAATCGTGGGTAATTTAATATCATGTTCATCTTAACCGACGGTTGTCTCTACGAGAGATAACTTCACATATCGGATTATGGATTTTGTCAAACTCATTGTACAATTATCTTAACTTATACTTTCATAGATGCCGAAATAAATGATCGTGATAAAAAAATTTATTATTTTATAATAGTTGATTGTTGTATTTTTAATGTCTTTTTCATTTAAATGTAACTTTTACAATTCGATAATATAGTTTCTGATTTGATATAATTTTCAATATTCCTTAATAAAATAATTTTAATTTAAATGATTATTTATTTCGAAACGGAGTCACTATATACAATGTTGCTTAACATTCTCAATAAGTACCATCTAAAACAGAGACTATGAAATCCTCAATTCCTAACACCCAAATAAATGTCAATTTGTTCTACAGTAAAATATATGCCTCGGTTTCAAAAATTTTAAAAATAACATTCGAAAATATCTAATTTGTATGTAAAAAATTAATACTTGAAATGGGATATAAAATATGCTATACTTATTCACACGTAGAATATAAATCGATTTAATTTTTTCGTCGTAATTAATTTTTGATATAAATGCGTTGATTTCATGGCTTTGGTTTGAATCAGTGCCGCGTTAATAGTAAAATAGTTAAAAATATTTTATTTTTGATATATTTTCATAAAATATTATATAACATACAAAGTAGTACGGAGTATTAAAAAATATCTAAGGTTAAATTTTTTAAAAATCAAACATATTAGAATCATAAATTGGACGATATTTTAAAGGAGGGGTTCGTTATATTGAAATTATTAGAGCTACAAAGTGATGCCTAGAGCTCTTAAAAGCTTAAGCTAAATTACCCCGAGATTGGGATTTTGAGTCGATGTTGTGGTTGGATATCGGGTTATTTGGTATATTGCCAGAGGAAATGAATCATCAAACAAAATCAAAGTATATTAATAAAAGGAAGCCCAGAGTGTTAATTACCAGCTTTCCGTAGTGTGAGAATTTCGGCTACTGCCCAAAAAAGCGAATTTCCTTGAAGTGGTTAAAGAAAAATTACAGTCTTGGATCGATTAAATTAACGTTAAGCTGCTTTCGTTGTATGATAGGATAGGGGCGTTAAATGCGACGGTTTATTGCTGCAGCCTAACAATTTCAAAATGATGAAAATGGTATTTTTACTGTGAAACTTCTTCAAACACTATACTTTGAAATAGAAGGGGCTAAAATAGTCATTACACACATGCTTTATAGACACTGTCCAACTTCTTGATTACATTCCCCATACTTTTTCCCTTTATATAAAGCAAAAGCGAAACACAGATAGATTTGCAGAGATACAGATTCACCCCCACCGCCACCCCCACCACCACAATGCCGCCGTAAACTTCACCGGCGCCACCAAAAACCACCACTCCAAACAACCAAAATCATCAAACTAAAACCAAGAAAACCATATAATTTTTTAAGTGGACAATCATTTTAGGAAATGTCACCATACACAAAGCACCCCGCCACTACCCAATCCCAACAACTCCAAGCAGCACGCGAGCTTAAACAGCACGTGTTGACGTGTCTCCACAAGCTCTCCGACCGGGACACGTACACGTCAGCATCTTCCGAACTCGAAGCGATCATCAAAACACTCTCCGCCGCCACTCTCCCCCTCTACCTCTCGGCCGTAGCAGCCACCGACGCCGCCGACAAGTCGCCGGTAAAGAGGCAATGTTTAAGGTTAATCACGCTCTTGTCCGAACATCACGGGAACTCATTAGCGCCTTATTTGTCGAAATTAGTTCATTTGATTATTAGATCATTGAGAGACATGGATTCGAACGTTAGAGTGGGGTGTGTTAAGGCGACGAGCGCGGTCGCAATGCATTTGAGTAAGGTGCCGTTTGGGTTGGTGGTCAAGCCGTTTCTCGAAGCGTTGTTTACCGAGCAGGAGGTCGGGGCGCAGATGGGGGCGGCGATGTGTTTATCTGCAGCGGTCCAAGGTGCGTGGACTTCAAAACTTTTTTTTTTTTATACTAGTTTAATTTCGGATAGATTTCGAGGTTTTTTTATGATGTTATATATAAGAGATTACAAGAGAAGAAAAAAATTTATTTTTATTTTTTTTATTTTATTTTTATCTTGCTTGTTTAAATAGGATAGGTTTCGAGTTGTATTTATAGATAGAGATTACTACTAGATAAGAAAAGCTTTTTATTTTTTATTTTTATCTGGCTCGTTTAACTCAGATGGCTCAGTAATCGAGTTATTTAATAGATAGAGATTATAAGATAAGAAAAACTTTTATTTTTATTTTTTATACCGACTTGTTTAAGCTCGGATGGTACCCTCAGTTATATATTGCAAATAAGAAAAAAGAATATTTTTTATTTTTATCTCGCTTCGTTTGCTTTCGGATATTTCGAGAGTTATATTTATAGATAGAGATTACAAGATACGAACAACTTTTATTTTTATTTTTATCTACATTCGTTTAAGTCGGATGGTTCGGAGTTATATTTATAGATAGGGTACAAGATAAGAAAAACTTTTTATTTTTATTTTACTATTTTATCTCGCTTCGTTTAACTTATATGGCTCGAGAGTTTTTATTGATAGATAGAATTTTACAAAATAAGATTTACTTGATAAGCGTAAAATACAATCACTATCAATGCAAAAAACTTGTATTTATACTATACATTGAATAGTATTTATGAATAATTATCATTAACAACTTGTATTTATACTTAACAGGGGCGGCGGAAGTAGATGTGGGGGTGTTGAGGAAGGTGTTGCCAAGGTTGGAGAAGGCGGTGAGGTGTGAGGCGTTTAAGGCGAAGGCAGCATTGCTTGAGTTGATTGGGAGTGTGATTGGGGTGGGGGGGTGTTGGGGGGAATTGCCCGGGGGTTGGTGGCGTGTTTGGTGGAGTTTGTGGGGAGTAAGGAGTGGGCGGTGAGGAAGGCGGCGGCGGAGGCGTTGCGGCGGCTTGCGATGGTGGAGATGGAGGGGTTGGGGGAGTTTAAGGGGGGGTGTTTGAAGATCTTTGAGGCTAAGAGATATGACAAGGTATCAAGAATTCGAAATGTATTAATTTTGAAATCTGAATTGACTCGTATAGCTTTGATTTGAATCTAAATTATCTTGTTACTTGTAATATGACATGATAACATGATATGTTTATAGAAGAATTGTCATGTTCTATTTTCAATGTTCAAAATTAACAAACTTTGGGGCGTTAATATGGTTTTGATTTGGATCTACATTATCTTGTTTAGATTTGATTTGAATCTAAATTGATATTATTAGTAAAGTACGTTGAAAAGATTATATTTTGATTTTTTTTTACCAAGATTAGTCCATCTGTTTCAATAAGATTATGATGTTTGATTTTTGATGTTTAAAAGTAACAAACTTTACGGCGTTAATTGACCGACATGGCTTTGATTTTATTAAACAATTATGCAAAATTATATTTCGTACTTTATATTTTTTTACTAAATTATATACAATTATATTTTTGCGGCGTTAGGACTGTCATGTTTGATTTTCAATAATTGGAATTTGTTATTTTCAATAATTGGAATAGTAGTAAATTATGTTGAAAGTAATTTATTTTGATATTTTTTTTACCAACTATTATCCAATTTACAAAATTTAGGAAGTCAAACCGTTGAAGTTCAAAACTTGACAATCTTTTTGAAATGGAGGGAGTAGTTGATAATTGAAGTCAGTTAATACCACTTTTGTCTGCACTTGTAGATGAGATTGATGGTGATTTGATTATTTTATTTTCATTAGAATTTACACTTCATGGGATTCAGTAATAATTATTGTTAATTTAATCTAGTTTTGTGAATTGTGATTATTCGTGCATTCAAAATTCTATTGTTTTATAAATCATAGATCTGTAGAGTTTTGAGTGTGTTTTAATATAGAGCTAGATTCGATTATGATGATGGATTGATCGATTTGTTTAGGTCAAGGCTGTTAGGGAAACTATGAACCAGATGGTGGAAGCATGGAAGGGGATTCCTGATTTATCAGATGCGGTCTCAGCACCGCCTGATTCAAACTCTTCTTCTAAAGGTATCATTATAAGCTATAATAGCGATGTTAGTTTCCACTAGGCTTTCATCTAGATTTTCATCTAGAAACAAGTGGAAAATGGTAGTACTGATTTTTCTGATTTGCATATTAATCAAGTTACTTCATTATTTAAAAAAAAATGTTACTTCATTATTTATCCCTTGTTTCTTTTGTATGCCCGACGAAGTTTAGTTTTTATTTTTACATTGCAATGCATGTCGCTATTTTCTAATGTTGTTTCATTTCAGAAGTTACCAGTAATGGTCGTTATCCTCCTGGTAGAAAAATCTCCCATTCTGGCGCTCCTCCAGTGAGGCAGAAATCTGTCCTAAATGGAAAACCAACACCTTCGAGGAAAAGCATTCTTCCAGATAGTACTGCTGGGAAAACTGGTCCGGCAATGTTCAGGAAATTGGATCACAAGAAGCCATTTGACAAAAAACTTGACCTTTCTGCAGCTTACTCTCCTCCTGAAGACATAGTTTCCGAGGATTACTTGAGAGGCAGATATGAAAGAGATTTGGAAAATTGCCTGAATGATCGGGAGAGACCTTCAAAACCTGAAACAAGGAGGGCCCTTTTCAGTAAGAACTCGGATGAAAATATGCAATCATTTGTTGTAGCCAAGGCTGGATCTTGTGTGGTTCCGTGTAGCGAGAACATGTCTGAATCTATTGTAAGTAATGAAGTAGAAGATCTCTCTAAGAAACCAAAAGAGTCTGAAGATCTATCCAGCATTCGGCAGCAACTTGTTCAAATTGAGACTCAGCAGTCAAGTTTGTTAGATCTCCTCCAGGTATAGTTCACCTACTTACATGGTTCAATAAGTCCACCTCTTGAGTAATTTCTCTCTGAATATCTCAATGTACTTTCAAAACTTCTTTTCTAAATTGCCTGCAATCTAATGACTCACTCTATATATGTTGCAATCTAATGGCTCACTCTATATATGTTAGTTTCTCACCTTTTTCGTGTGTGTTTAAACTCAGAGGTTTATGGGAAGATCAGAGAATGGTATGCAATCTTTGGAGTCACGTGTCCACGGTCTGGAGCTTGCATTAGATGAGATCTCTTATGACTTGGCCGTGTCAACTGGAAGGATGTCAAATAATCACTCGGCTGGGAACCTATGCTGCAAGCTGCCTGGAACAGACTTTTTTAGTTCAAAGCTCTTTAAGAGAACTGGAGTTCTTCCATCGACAGCACGCCTGCTTGGTACTGGCAGAACTCCACCCGCGCCTCAACAAAACCTAGCTCAAAATGAAGATGGTGAAGTGGTTAAGCTCCATACAAGGAGATATCAGATCCAAGGAGGTCATGGGATTATAGTGAATCCTCTAGCTAAATTACGCAGTAATTCTCAAGGAATCTCAGAAGCTTCATCAAGTCGTGTGCCTACTCTATAAAAATGGTCATGATGTTGTGTGATATCCTTGCTTATTCTTTTTATAGTAAGTGAGCCGAATTTATCCCACATCTGTCTTGGTGGTCATCTACTTTACAATGGAGTGTCTTAGGTCAAGAGTCGAGGAGCTTGAGACTTTTAGAAATCGTATGGGTAAGGTTGCGTGCAATCCCAGGCCACACACTCACACACACACATCCTACTTACGGGGGGCCTCTTTAGATGCATTGGGCCATGTTATACTATTATCGAAGTGCCTTTTTTCAGAAGTGTTTTTAGTACTGCTTAAGAAAGATATCTTACTGAATGAGTTAATATTTATTGCAGGATGTGTAGGTTGGATGATTTCTTTGTATTAACCGTCATATTTGCTTTTGGGTTGATTCTTCAACTAAGAGGAGAAAAATTATCAGACTTGGGAAGAATTGCTTGAGAGTATACACATGGAGGTTTCAATATAACTACTATTTTTCGAGATGGACTCGTGTCGCGATATGTTTTGTGAACACTTGTTTCACCATCATTCTAATACCATTCAGACCTAAATCTTGTTTAAGAATTGTTGGTATATTTCACTTTTAACACAAGATAAAGATTCCCCGAAGAATGTTTCATGGTTGTTTGCATCCATTCATGGTTGTTTGCACCAGGTTTTGGATGATGTCTATGTATATAGTTCTTGTTCAATGTTCTCTCTTTAAATTGTTTTGCATAACTCATGTCTCATATTCCAAGTATTATTCATTTTTTTGAATTTTGAAGATTGATAATCTTAAATTGAACTCAACCATCAATTGCTTCAAGGTAGTTTCTTTTCTTGCCACCCTAAAATGATATTTTAATGATGTAGTTTTTTTATTCATTTCAATCTTAATACAGTATGTTGCCAAGTGGTAACTTAATTTATTTCCATATAATTTCAATTCCTTTCATAGATAGAATTAAATTGGTGTCCTAGCAATTTGACTGCGGTGAGTTAATAGGGGCCAGTCCACCGATTCGGTTCAAGCGACCCACGGTCTACTAAGCCTGAGCGGTCGCAGCGGGTAGAAATGGGGCGGATGGGGGCGCCCGATGGATTGGGGCCTGGCGATTCGAGTTCGCCACAGGTATTCGGTCGAGGGCTGGATTCGAGGCCCTCGGGCCCTTAACAAGCATTGTCACCGTTTAACACACAAAAAAGTATTCTAAAACACATGTTTCACAAATTACATGTGCTTGAACTAAGCATTAGTAACGTTTACATTAAACGTGTCACCGTTTAACACATAAAATAGTACAATAAAGACATGTTGTGATACGTAAGTGATGCGGCATAGCATTAGCGATGTTTGGGACAAGCGTGCCCACCGTTTAACACATAAATGTTGCAGAAAACAATAGGAATTAAACACGAAAGCCAAACAATTAACAAATAACGTAAGTAAAAAATTACCGACAAGGAACAACGACACAATCTAAAATGTTAGGCAACCACATAACATAATCATTGTTCAAATACTAAAAATGCATACTTGTAAAAAGCTAAATTGTTCCAATACCAAAGTACATGTCATAAAATAAAAACCATAATTGTTTGAAATTGAAAGTACATAACATGAAATAAAAACACATTAACTTCGTGTGTTTCTTTGGTGTCATCTCCTCAATTGTCATCCTCTTCATTGTCGTCTTAACGGCTTGATCAGCGCGGAGGAGGTGGTCGTGGGTGGCATCCTGTATTGTCAACCTACATTATCTTCCCTGCGTTGTGTCAGACTGATCCATCACAGGCACAATTCCACCCGAAACTCTGTCCTCGTCTCACAAAGCACTTGGCTAATATGTTGGCGTTCATTGACTCCAAGAAAGCTCGATCGGATGATCCATAGGAGGACCCTGCTTCGGTCGAGGGAACAAACGGGGGCTGTGGATAGGTAAGTGGCTCCCCAGTACTTGGTAACCATCCTATTAGGCGCACCGGGCGCTTGTTGAACAACAGCGCGCCATCCCTCATTGAGCTCAAATTTTGAAAACTTCCCACTTAAGCAAATGACCCTCCCTGCTCACAACCCCGGGCAAGTAATAAATTATTAAATCCTATCATGAGTATTATGCTACGTTGTATCATTTGTTGATTTTCCTACTTGGGGAACAACTTGGCAATTGACCAACAAATGAGAGAGTTACAAAAAGTAGCCGGGTTAAGGAATTAGCGTGGTAACGATTTGATCAAAGCGGTAGCACGTTAATTCATAAAAGTAGCGTTGGAAAAATTTGTCCTTGGGATCCTAACGTGGTACCTTTTGATCAAAAAGCGGTACTCCGTTTAATGCAAAAATTGTTGTTGAATAGCGTTGGCACTAAACGTGGTACCGTTTAGTGGAACTTGGTACCGTTTGTTGCATAAGTTGATGACATTTTTCTTGGATCTATAAATAGAGCATTTTTCTTGTTCGATAATCACAACTATTAACTTAATCAATTTACAATTGTTTATTAGTATTGTTATTTATCTTATAAAACTGATAATTAGGAGAAGTGCCGTGTAGAGGTTTTTCAAGATTATCGTAGATCCGTCGCCAAAGAGGCTCAGTCTACCTTCGCCTTTGTTCGAATGTGTCAACTTTTTGTAGCCGGTGAGTGTAAGCTATCTATGGATGACGAGCTTCATGATGTCAAATTGAAAATGGAAGGTTCGAGTATGGTGACGAAACACATCATGTTTACTTCACGGATGGGTATTGTGAATTTGTGGAACGTCACAACATAAAATGTGGTGACTTTGCATCTTTTAGGTTTCTGTGAGCGGATTAAGCGTGTCGTTGTATGGTTTGAGTTATCCATTTGTATGGTATTAATTGTTGTGAGAAAAAGATATTGTATCTTAAACTATCTATTTGAATTGTTAATAAATCGTTATTTGATTAGAAATATTATTTGTTCAATTAAATTAAGTAATTCATTTTCATTGTCATAAGCGGTGCAGATTTAGAATTGCGTTAAGGACGTTTAGTGCAAAAAAAAATTGATAATTATTTGCAAACGTGGTACCGTTTAATACAAAGCGGTGCCCGAGTCGACCCCGATACGGGCCTCGGGCCGAATAGGGGCGGTAGTCTCTTGGGCCGGGCGGGCGGTCGTTAAAGGGCCTTGGGCCCTCGAGACATATTCTGAGGGCCCGCCCCGTTGATCCCTTAACCCGGCCCGGTTCGTTAGACACACGTTTAGATAGGATTAAAATCCTAACAAATATTTTTCAGACTAAATCATGGCAAAATTATCATGTGATATTAATGATTCGAGCCATTTGACATAAAAGGTAAGGAAGTACTTACTTGAATGTTTAGAAAAACACTAGTGGGCTGCCCCCGTCTAGAGCCGGGCCTAAAATTCCTAAGATGGTTAACAAGGCCTACGAATATACGGAGTAAAACCTATAAAAACTCAAGTGGACAAAGCAACTATTCAGAGTGCATAGAAGAAGATGGCAAGTTGACAACCTCCTTGCTTTGTTTTATATGTACTTCGACTGCAAATATGCTCATATGCATAATTGAGCAAATGAACCTAAATAGAACCAAGAACTACAGGTCTGCATAACAGTTGAGTGCAAACAAGAAGGATGGACAGAATCAATTCAAGATACATGTAGATAATTGCAAAAATCATCCACAAAAAGTCATGGCTTACAATTAGGCCGATGATGCTATTTTCAAGGGAGGCGACACAGTGATTTTAATCACAATTAGGGATAACAAAGGACCACACAAATACTTTGCATGAGAAGGAGCACTTGACACATCAAGAAAGCATAAAGTCATAAAGAAGATACAGTGAAACGATAACGGCCGCGACTGTCACGTAGCGAAAGGAGTTTACATTCACGTAATACCATGCGTAACGCCCGTCCGTACCGAGGTCGGTGCGTTAATGCCGTTGATGAATTTGGCCTCACAAACCAACACGAGTCTTTCAACACGTTTTGTCACCATTTCGCGTGCTCATTTGAGAGCTTCCAGTAGGAGTCGCCCCGTCCTAGAATTACCCAGGTCAAAAACCGCAGCTTAACAATGGAGTTCTTATAGGATTGAGGCGAAAAAGATAAATCCCATGGTATGAGTAGTACGGTCAATCATATCGAACATATATTGCACATTTTTGCGGTCGGGTATGACCTCCCGGCAAATCTTCAGCGTCCTCGTTGAACCCACCAGCTTATCAGGGGCCCAGTACCGTCCGTGTGAAGTTCACAGAGAGTGGCTACTACGGCCTCAAGAGGTGTCATGCTTTGCGCCCGCGTAGCAGCCAGTTCACAGGTTCGAGGACGAACTTTGCTCACATTCTATTTATATAGCATGACCCGGCGCACCGGGTCGATGCGTTATTAGATTTGATGAATTTGGCGCCATGAATAACGCTTTTGTCACCATTTCGCGTCTTTCATTGAGAAACTTAAAGTGGGTCGAAAACCATGCTAAATTACCACGAAGATTGAAACCTGTTTTAACAATGGAGTTAGCATAGAGGATGAGGCTTCCGAAAAAAGAAGATGCATCTTGATGGTATGAGTAGTCACCGTCGAATCGTATCAAGCAATATCGCACGCTTTTACGCACATTTTTGCGGTGCAGTGATACATGCATCATTTACGATAGGATAAGCGGTATTCATGATATAATACCGAGTTAGTTTGCAAAGATGCACAACTTATACATCGTTGTTTGTTCAAAGAGGGCATAAGCAACAAAGTGATTTTTAAGCAAACATATATCGAGCAACGTCCAACATGTAGATTATCTTGAGATGCAGAGAGTTGGTGTGCCAGACATGACCAACGCAATAACGCAGATGCATGGGAGGTAAAACCGGAACTATGGATCGGGTTGGGTGGATAACAGGATGGATGATTTGTAGGTTGGTGCCATAAAACAATGTACTTTCCTTTTTATAGGACTACCTGCATTAGGGAATAGCATCGATACATGTTAGTGTATATATTTGTACACATAAATCTTATTCAAATACACTTAAACATAGGGACAAAAAGTGCCTTTACTTGATTGGATGACTAAACAATCCAAACAATTGTGCACGAATCAACCACAAAAGGAACTTACATATAACAAAAAGTGAGTCAAAACTAGCAGAAAACCCGCGAATTGATGAAGCCTTACTAAAGAAGGGTTAACTTGACTTAGATGCAGGCTGAAATTAAAGAGAACTATTAAAGAGAGGATAGCTCGGGACCAAGGACTCATTGTATAACCCCATTCTAAAACATCACATGATTAACAAAAAACATAGGGAATGTCAAATCAATGCAAGATAATAGGAAAAGCTCTGCAAAAGTAGGATTGGCGAGAGGCAGTTAATGCGGACTAAGCTTAAGTTATTAGGCTAACCCCAGGATTCTGTCATATACTTCGAAATATAACTATTTGAGTACACACATATACTACGAAAAAGATTATGTATATAAGTGTAAAATTATTTAACTTGGGTTTTTAGGTAAGTGTATTCAAAATATACCTATTTGAATGCCTTATACTCTAAGAAACTTATGTATATAGTGTAAAAATATTTAAAAGTTTTTTAGAGTTTAGGGTAATGCTGAAATATAACTATTTTAGTACACATATGCCAACACTAAGCATCTTAAAGCATGGGTTCTTTTAAGCATCGGTCCGGGGACCCCTTCTTGAACCCGATTTAAGATTGACGATTGATATAAGGTCATTTAGCTAAAGAGAAGCAACTAATATAGAAAGAGTTAACAATAAAATAAAGATCACAAAGAAGAAAAAATACCATGCCAAGATCAAGTACAATATCAAGGCACAAGGAAAGACAAGTACAATATTTTTGAGATTAGACTCGCATACACCTTCCTATAGCATTTATAAAATCGACCATTCCTGTTTTATTAACAAACTTTTTTAATGCCACTAGCATTTTTTCATGTTTTCCATTAATTAGATCATAATCAAATTGTATCATCCTTTCTAGCTAATACTTATACACCATGAATAATTTGAGTACATTCTCGGAGCTTGAATCATCAATCCAAAGTACTTGAGCAACAAAGATTGAGTTATTTAATATCTTACTTAACAAGAGAAAATTCTCCTTCTGGCAAACAGAATGATATCCAACTACAAATAAACCTATAACTATTAGGTAAAAAATATACTTACATACTTGAATAAACTAATACGGAGTATTATTCATAATTTAGTATCTTTGGCTATTAGATGTCCAAAATAAATCAACATTCAGACAAGTCTTTAATGATGTCTCACAACAAACATCTTCATAAAGTGCATCATGATAGATATATTTAGTACGAGACTGAACACTAATTCACATAACTTCGGTTTAACTCCTACTTGAATGCAACAGTTTAGCACATTAGAAAGGTGTTAAAGGAGCCTTTATAATTAACCCATTCAATTTCAGATATAATTAAGTAATTATAGAAAAGAACATAAAAAAAAACAATAAGCATATGGAATAACTAAGAACCGATCACCAAGCTTACATGAGTTGGAGCCGATAATAATGATCCTCCAAAATTTTATCCCCACACGATAAGCCAGAATACCAAAAAGCTTAACAATTGAAATGCCCCCAACAAATTAATCGACTAAAAGCAGTTAAAAATTCAAACATAGATGTTGAAAACGTGTACAACACATATAATTGACACAAGATGTTTGGAATAAAGGAGATAAATGAAGTGGTAATTAGGAGAATCAATATTATAAGATAACAAGAATCAATAACCTAAACTACTAAAACCAGAAAGAAACAGATTTTTAGCTAACAATCATCGTAGATATGTAAAAAGGAAATAACTTCAAAAAATAGAAGTATCATTGTAGACCTTTAACCTGTAAAAAATTAACGTAACGGATGAATAACCTTGCCAAAAATAATATGATAAAAATATTAAACAAGTAGAACCATTTAGAAATATGAACACAACAATAAAACAATTACTCTTCACATCAATTAAAACATTTAGAGGGCCAGTATACTCTCCCTATACAAAATTTCTAAAAAATTCATATAAAAAATTAATAAATCAAGCACTATAATTGAATAACAGAAGCCATTCCATAATAATTAAACAAATCAATTCATCTTCTAGAACCATCAAACCACAAGAAATAATACCTAAAGAAGAAAGAAACGAATGGATGACAAACACATATGGAGTAGTAATTATTATAAGAAAAGTTAGTGAAGAAAATATTAAAAAATTAGTAATAATATTCTTACATGTAGATTGAAAGTACAAATCCAAGCGAGAGGAAAATAGCTAGTCGAATCTGCATAATAACAAAAAAATACAATGAATTCTTCACACACCTAAACTTGTGAGAAGGAACACACAAAATGGGTTAAAGAAAGAAACTAACATACTAAGAATAAAAATAGCAATAAAACATAAAATTAGAAAGTAATAACAATCGAGAAAAGATTGCATAATGTGTATGCTTGTTCTTGGAGTACTCCGTTGTAGTAGTGGGAGTAGCAAGAGTTTTTTTTCTTCATTTAATCGAAAAGCTGAAAAAGATTAATAAAATGAAAGCAGTAAAAAATAAATATATTTGACATGTCAATTCAAATATCGGCTGAAAATTTTCATTTAACAATTGAAACCTTGAGAGGAATAAGAGCATGATGAAAAACAAGTAAATGAAGTCCAATGGAAGAAGTAGATAATAATCCAAGCAATGAAGCCATATTGACACAACAAATTAATTACAATATAGAGCGAAGCTGTGTTATAGCAGGCAATTTGCATAAGATGCGAATCCAGAGACAAGGAATTAAGTAAAGTCACGAAAATAAAGAGGCAGAAATTTAACGTGGTATCCACAACAATGTGTTAGGACTAATCCGTCTTGTATACCAAACGGAGATAACACTATAATGGATAAACAAATTACGGACTTGGGCTAAAAAATAGCTCTCATATGGGCTTAAACTTTGCTCTCAAAGTATAGAATAATCCCCAGACTATACCAACGGACTTATGTATATCCATGACGCTCGGATGAATAGAAACCCGGAAGAATAAACTCAACTGCACTATTGAAGAAGAATAGAATAACAAGATCTAAGTTATTCAAGACTCTAATTCTCTATTCTATTGCTAATACACTCGGATTTTACAATTGAGGACTCAAAACCAAGTGGAAGGGTATTTATAGGTTCAAAACCGCCTAAACAGAAACCTAATCCGCATCAGAAAATCGCGCATTGGGACTTGTATCGGGACTTGGGCAAGTCCCGACTCAAGTCCCAATAGCCTCGTCCAAAAAGCTTGCTCCTATCGGGACTTGGTCCATGTCCCGACCAATAGACCAAGTCCCGACTCATGTTCCAATAGGCTCGACAAACAAACCATACATTGGGACTTGGTTTTGGGGACTTGCCCAGTCCAGAGCTCAGAAACTCTCTAGCTTGACGTCACTGTTTCTACTTCGAACTTAAGTCCCATGTCCCGACCAAGTCCTGAATCAAGTTCGAGCTTGGCTTGTAAGCACTAAACCCGATTCAAGGCATTTTTTCAACAAATCTCGTTGGCCCAAGATCCTCCGCAGGATGTCGAGAAAATTAGAATCTCTCCACGAAGTGTACGGATGTACCCAGTATGCCGAGATAGTAAAGCGAGATGTACACGAAAGTACTCGAGATGTAGCGGATTTGACCAAATGAACACCTATAAAGATAGACAATACTCAGCTGCACCTCCACTGAAAGTGATCGAAGTGCCCCTCTCGACATACTATTGACTCACAATTTGGCCCCCGCTCCGCTATTTTTCAACACCACGACAAAGCCGGCCCAAAAATGTACTTACGCTTGCGAGATCATACAAAAAGTACCACGTTTTACCTTTGAGGAATCACATTCGAACCTTGTGACAGTCGGCCCTCCGCTTCTCTTATGAAGCGAAACTCTTCTTGTATAACGGACTTCGAGAGATAACAAATTAGTAGTCATGCGAGGCCGCATGTCTAACAACTTGTTCAATGTGTAGAATCTACCCGTCACGTGTCTAATCGGCCCAAATTCAATATACTACAGACAGGGCGAATTTAGCCATTGAAACAATGCCACCGTCAACTACTTACACATTGAGAACCACTCACTCCCCAGGACACGTATGATAGGATACTCAGGAATCCATAACACGCATCGGTGTAAAATGTATGAGCATTAACAATTAAGGCCATGTCAGCCGAGATCGTACCACTTTTGTGATACTGATAATACCACTTTAGACCTTTTACGTTACCACGTACCTCCTAGGATTATACGGTTTAACTCATACAATAATGCTTAGCATCGATCATCCTCGGACCCATCATCGGCATCTTTGAAGAACTTCTTCTCAGGTATATCACGAACGACTAGTGTTATAGAAACTAGTGCATAAATATGCGTCGAACTAAAAGCGTGGCGACAATTTCCTACTATGGAGGGCAGAACTAACCTCATCCGGAGTCACAGAATCCATAACTATTTCTCCCAGTGAACTTCTCTAAATTTCATAATTTCACCACCCATCTTCTTCGCATATCTGAATCTAGGCTCTGATACCAATTTGTTACTATAACGGGCGGGTGCACAAGCAGTGCGAATCTAAGACAAGGGAGTAAGTAATGCTCTTTGAAATAAAAGGCAGAAATTTAACGTAGTATCCTTAACAATGTGTTAGCACTAATCCACGGCGGTATCATGCGAGATTTTCTTATAATGTAAGACGATTGATTTATTTAAAAGCAGCTCTTAAGTAGAAAATTATGTTGTCAAAAGTATAGAATAGCCTGCGTATATCAACGAGACTTGTGTATACCACGACTTTTCGGATAAGCAGAGAAGCACAAAAAAAGAATAAAACAAACTACCCAGTATTGAGAAGAATAGAATAACTTAAGATCTAAACTATTCAAGAGCCACTAATTCTACATTATTCTTCAATACAACATTGGATTTTAGGATTGAGCCACGCAAAATCAAGTGGAAGGGTATTTATAAGAACGAAAACCGGCACAAATAGAAACCTAATCCAGCGTCGAGAAAATATGGCATTGGGACTTGTATGTATCGGAAACAGGCAGAGTCCGACCGCGAAGATCAATAGCCTAAATCCAAAAGCTTGCTCCTCACGGACTTGGTCCATGTGCGACCAAGTCCCGACTACATCTGATAGGCTCGACAAACAAACCGTTGTATTGGGACTTGGTTCGAGACTTTGCCTAAGTCGACTCGAGTCCTGAAACTCTACGACGGCGTCACATTTCTCGGGACTTGGTGTATCCCAGGCGAATCTTGATTGAGGCACTTTCAACCGCGATTGCAATTAAACTCACCGACTTGAATCATCCCAACCGCACACATCTCCCCGATTTTCTGCTGGCTGTCAATCAAGCATTAAATGGAGGTAGGTCCTTCAACAACAAGAGTTACAGTGCTTTCTCATACACGGTTCTGATCAAATCAATCTAACGGTCCTCAATTTTCCTTTCCTTTTTATCCAATTCTCAGTAGCCAGGTATTGGTGGGTTGAGGCGCATCATGCTCCTGATGGCATGGATAGTCCGAAAATGTACAAAAAGAACAGTGCATGGTACAAGAAATTAATGCAGACATGCGACTACCGCGGCTCACGTTAAAGACCCTCCAAAGCCCTTTTTATAATTTGTGTTAATGAGTGATCAAAATGGACAAATTTCAAGGCTTCGTGCAAATCATAGTATTATGTGACATTGAGTATAAATTATTATTGATAGGAAAAATTTATCCAAATTAATCAAAGGATAAATGTACAGATCTTCAGAAGCCCCATTACATGGATCGCCAATCAAAAGAAGCGAAATTAAAGTTAAATAACAATATCGCTTGAAATCGAAAAACGTCCGACAGCTGAGTAGGTAGCCCGGCAACAGATTTCGCCTTGTGATTCTTCGTGGCACTCTGAAGGGTAATTAACTCACGTCTCGGCCTGGCGATTTTAATTAGAGTTACGATTTAATAAATTGTATTTTGAAATTTGAGTTGTTAAATCATACGGTCCATTGGATCCAATACTTCATGCAACTTAAAAATATCTCATTTCATCACTCATATATTCACCCTTTTCTAATTAATATATATGTATACTTGGACTAATTATGTCTACATTTAGATTTGTCATTGACGTTTACAAGAGCATACCATTCTTTTTTTTGGATAGGTAAGATTATAATAATTCTCAACTCTTTTCCCTACAATGAGATCCGAACCCTTGACCTCAAAGGTCAAGGATGCTAGCTCAACTGCTAGACCATTCGATTATCTCGTTGCATATCATTCTGATGATGAAAGAACTCAATACTAATTTGCTAACATATACATACAATACTTTGTTATCATTCATTATATTAAAGTAATGGAATATAAAATCAAATTCTCATCGATTTGAATCATATTAATCTATAAATAACATTCATAAGAAAAAGTAAGATATTCAACAATAATAGTTCATTGAACCTTTTACCATGTGCATTGCACGTAATATTTTACTAGTAATAAAATATGTCAGGATGTCTTCAAGTTGATTCTATGAAGAGGACACAAGCAGGCCTTCTTCCCAAGTAGATTGCAGAAGACATGGTTATTCTGCATTTGATCCCACTTTCTCTGACATAGATATAAGCTGACAAGAAAGAAAATAACATATTTCAGCAATTCAAGTTCCATGTAGAATTTGCACCTAACCAATCTTATGTCTCATCAACCTCATGCACTAGAAGAAATGACTAAGAACAGTCCCAGAACATAAAATTACTTGGTAGGACTAAGCCTAACTATTTCTTATGTGCTTGAACATTCCTGATGAACACAACAAAGCGGACGAATCTCCTATATGGGATTTATTGGGCTCTGGATATTCCAGAGATGCATGCATCAATTTTATCTATACCTCGAGTAATAACGAAAGAATGTCTCGGATATTTGTTGAACTAATGATTGAAGAGTATCAGCACACAGAATTAAGTCACAGAATTAAGTTTACACCTTTTCAATCTCAGAAAGTACATAACCACCATGAAGGCAACTTCGAAGAGCTTAGTATACCTGATAAGTCTACGACGAATGACTAGACAAACAAACAAACAAACTAGATAACAAGTCAGATCAAATGAGCAATTAAGGAAGCTCGAGATTTAAATCATTCACGTATAATAATATAGTTAAGATAATTCAGAGATGCACATTAAAAGTCGTAATTATTATTAGTAATAATTTGGTATATCAATTTCTCCCATTGATTTACAATACTAATTTGGGACTCTAATATAATATTTCATCAAGGAAAAATTATATGCATGCATTTTTTCCTAAAAACAAATCCAGTTGCTCCTAACAACATTTGGAGTGAAAAATGTTAATTTCAATTAATAAGATGATGATAAATTTCAGTCCATATGATGGAAAGGTGATAGGGAGCTACAACAGGTACTTAAGATTCAGACTTGAAGCCTTGCAACTTGTTCAGTTTCATATGAAATAACAGGCCATAAGATATAATTACACGTAATCCCTTTCAAGCATATGTGTCAAGACTAAATATATGTTTTCAGTAGTATATATGTTAGAACAATGCATCCCAACTATGATGTGTAACATATACGAGTGGACTATAGAGAATTCAATGCAGTTTTCCAAACCTGATGAGCTATCTGCAGAAGGCCCAGGCTGTCTTGATGAGATTCCTCAGCGGAAAATGATTTTGGCAATCCAGTTTTCTGTTCTTCTGGCTCAACCGTTGACAAAGTGATGTTTTCTGGATCAGTAATTGTATCTGAGGTGCTTGCTTTTGGGGTACCATTACCCTGAGATGTGATATTTTCAAGATCACAATTTTCATTGAATATGTTACTGTTTTCAACAGGAACATATTCCTCAGGCAAATTATTCTCAAGAAATTCATTCTCATTGACCAAAGAATCTCTCTTCCGCTTTCTCTGGAATGTATACTTAAAATACCTATCACTTATAGTCTGCTTGGGAAGCTGATTATCAATCTCAGATTCGTTAGGTTCCACCTCCATTGATGATGGACTACCTTTTGCTAAATTCATCATATCTGAATTCTTGTCAAACTCCATGTTCTGTGGTGCCATCTCCCTTGTCAGTCTGGCATGTCCGTTTTCGATGCTTTGATTAGTGGAACCTTTGACCAGCTTTCCGCCACTTTCCGAATTCCATGCACATTCTCTAGAAATAAACCTTGGAGAAGTTTCAGAACGATTATCATTGGGATGGCCATCACCACTAGCATATTTTGGAATCTCACAAGGAATCGCTTGATCAGTTCCGATGGACTCTCCAGAAATATTTCTGGATGAGAGACTTTCTTTTCTAAGATGACTACCTGCTCTCTTTCTTTTGCTAATCAGAGGCCACTCAGGATTCATATTTTCCTTAATGCCTTTCTTCGACAAAGTCTTTCTGTTTTCAGTCTCATGTCTTTGTAGGTTACAGGTTACCTTGCCATCTTCAAATTCCTCAATTCTTACCTCATCTTTCACTTTATCTATATTTTTACACAATGAGAATTCTTGATCTAGTCGGGTTTTTTCACAAGCCCGAATTCTCTGTGTGCATCCATTTCTGTAAAACAATGGTTCTTTTCTTCTCGATATTATTGAGGGCAAATCTGGACTTCCCCCGTTCATATATCCCCTATAACTTGATGCCACGTAGAAGTTATGAGGTGCCTTACTCTGATCATTGAACGCATGGTCCATTGTATGAGACAAAATGGATCTACTATGCAGTTCTGGATATCGAAACTCAGCTAGTTGAGAAGTGTTTAGTCTGTTTATCTCCAGTTGCCTGTGGGTATATATATCACTTTTCTCGAGACATTGTGCTTTGTCACTTTTCACCCTCTCCAGTTCTGATTGAACTTGTCTCAGTTCTTCTCTGAGGTCTTTCACAATGTCCTCAGCTTCATGAAGCTGGGCCTCCAGTTCATCTATCTTTTTCTTCTGACTCAATGCTGTCAGTTCTGCTTCACTAACCTGTACATTGACATAACACCAGTATCATACATGAAAACATATGTGATTGTAGGAGAGGGGGGATATTACAGGCCAACTGTTATGCTAACACAAGAGGGAAATAAGCATGCCTCACTTGGTCTTGAGTTCAACGAACCAATGGTTATTCACTAGTCTAGTAATCTACTATCACTAAGATGTATGCATAACCGCACACTAGAGAGGCCCACTGTTTCCTCCTTCTTCAACTATCAGCAATAAAAGGAGATTAGATACCCAATTCCCCATATAGGGATAAGAAAGGGAAGAGGAAATACAAACTTTTATATCGCTTCCTACTTTCTAATAGAGACAGTTTCCTATTTATCAACCATTCAACTTGATGTATCCAGACTCAACATGTGAGTATCAGCCTGCACAACCTTAAGGGTGACCAAAACGAAGTTGTTATGTTATTGTGCGAGACAAAACATCCATTGAATTTCAAGGAGGCAGGTGATTGCACGAACAACCAAGTTCTCTTTTATGTGTAGAAGTATGGTGATATTACAAAACAGCTACAACTAACTAAATTGAAAGTGCGAGCATGCATCTTACGAACTCCAACTATGAGCATTTTATGAGCTACGTAGTAATATTCTTCTTCTAGTCCATCTTATACTAAGTCTTGAAAAGGTTAAACCTGACCATCAACCATGTCCAATGAGGCAATTACTAAACTAGTGAAATCAGCCATTGTTCAGAATAACTCATAATCTCACATGAAATTCCAGGAATCTATTATTTTTCCAATAGTTGTATCGACATAGAAAATAAAATTTGATTTTAAAATGTAATCAACTTCACCCAAATTGTAACAAATTAACTTCACAGTTCACACCACATTCGATTGTAAACAAAGAAAAATTGCAAACTTTACAACAAAAGAAGCAAACCAACAGCAAAAATCCAAAAATTATAACTTTATAACAAAAAAATTGAAAATAATCCCCACCTTAGCATCCAGCATTTGTTTAATCCTAAGCAGCATTCTCAAGCCCTCTTCTTTAGCAATCTTTAGCTCATGCTCAAACCTTTGAGCCTTCCTTTCGGAGACCATAACCCTTGCCGCCGCCTCCTTTGCCGTGTTCAATATTATATCAGCATACGCCTTCTTCAACGCCATCACTCTCTGTACACCCCCAAAAATACCAACAACAAAATCAAAACCAACAATTACCCTCAAACTCAAAACACATGAAAATACATAGATGACATCAAAGAACCCATTTTTCCAACAAAAATCACAAATTCCAACACCTATTTTGAGAAAACCAAATTCAAGAAATGAGTTAAGATTAAAAAAAAAAAATCAAAACCAACAATCACCCTTAAACTCAAAGTACTTGAAACTACATAGATGATATCAAAGAACCAATCTTTTTCAATAAAAATCACAATATCAACACCCATTTTGAGAAAACCAAATTCAAGAAACGATTTAAGGTATCTAACAAAATCAATTCAAATTCAACAATTACCCTCAAACTCAAAACACTTGAAACTATATAGATGATATCAAATAACCCATCCCTTTCAACAAAAATCACAAATATCAACACCATTTTGAGACAAAACCAACTTCAAGAAACGAGTTAAGGTATAAAAAAATCATTCGAACTTCAAAACCAACAACTGCCCTCAAACTCAAAACACTTGAAACTACATAGATGATATCAAATAACCAATCTTTTCAATAAAAATCACAAATATCAACACTCATTTTAAGAAACCAATTCAAGAAACGAGTTACACCAACAAAAAAATGAAATAAAAATCAAAACCAACAATTACCCTCCAACTCAAAACACTTATAACTACATAGATGATATCAAATAACCAATCTTTTTCGATAAAAATCAAAAATATCAATACCCATTTTTCAAAACCAAATTCAAGAAACAAGTTCACCAACAAAAAAATTGAAATAAAAATAAAAACCAACAATTACCCTCCAACTCAAAACACTTGAAACTACATATATGATATCAAATGACCTACCAATTTCAACAAAAATCACAACTATCAATACCCATTTTAAAAATAAAAATTTCAAGAAACAAGTTAGGACAAAAAATATGAGTTAATTAGTTGGTGGTAGTTATGTAAGAGCAAAACATACCTCATCAGGATCCATTAAAACGATTGAATAATTGCACAAAGAGCAAATGAATTAATTTAGTTTAATTTTGGAGGAAAGTGAAAGAGGTTGTTGTAGCTGTTGTCTGTTATCAACTGAAAATTAGGACTGATAAAGACAGGATTATCCTCCCAGTCATGATCTGAATTAGAACAAAATTTTAGATCAGTCGAATAAAAATTCGAATTATTTAGTTATAAAATAATTTATTAATATTTTTTCCAAATTTCAGGTACCAAATAATAAAAAAGTTAATACATTTATTAATAAATATACAATCTTTACAAAATTAGGGAGAGTCGTGGCCAGGAGTGACACGTGTTATGGTCCGTCTCTATCTCGAGTTGATTAATATTGATATTTGATTTATTCAGTATATTTTATGTGACAATGAATCTTATTATGTTATCATAAATTATAATGACAAAGAAAATAACTCGTATCATAATTAGTATTGTACAAACTATTTCATTATACAAAATGTAACATATTATCGAGACGTTCTAGACTTTGATAAAGTTACTAGGAAGGACATGGAACATGGTTGCCGCTTGAGGGGGAAGTGGATGGGCCTGGAAAGTGGGTCCGCTTGATGCAGGGGGGGTGTTTTTGGAGGGAAAATGTAGATGGGTTAGGGTGAAGCAAATGAAATTTTCTTGTGCTATTCTTTTTGGCTTTTGTTTTTCTTTTTTTCTTAATTTCATAGCATATCAAAATTTATTCATTTTTCGCTTTTGTTGCTCAATATCTTGAGAAATTTATTGTGTGATGTTTTTCCATATAATATATTCATCGCTTTTAAGCGTTTTTATAGCATTAATACATGTTTAATGAAAGCAATGTTTTGATACAAATTAGGGGTTTATTTCGAGTTAAGTTCATCTTAAAAGCTTTGTGTTACAAATATTAGAGCCTTGTTAAAATAGAGAGAATGGGTATGAGGACCACCCGAGTTAGTGGGGCCTTGTGAAAATTAATTGAATCGATGTTTAGTAATAGTAGGCGGCCAAGGCAGTAATTAAGTAACATTTCGAATTCAGTATTCTAGTGAGAGGAGTCCTCGAGACCAATCATTTTTTATGATCATTTATCAGTGTGATTAATAATTTGATTGTTTCTTTTGATGTATTTCAAGGATTGTCTCGAGACCTATCATTTTGTATGATCATTTATCGGTATGGTTAATAGTTTGCTTGTTTCTTTTGATGTATTTTAAGGCTTGTTATGTAATTAAGGCTTGTATGATCACTTTCGTCTATGTTTGTTACCCTTGTATTTTCTTTAGTTTATTTCTTTTTCGTTAAGTTTATATGTGAAATTTTTGCATGAATTTAAAGTATTATATAAAAAGTGTAAAGATAATGAAACTTTATAAGCATAAAAGTGTAAAGATAATGAAAAACAACATTTTTTTTCTCTCAAAACAATCAAGTGTTTTGAGACAAAACTTTTAGTGTATATAATTATTTATATAAAAACGAATGAAGTAGTGATCATAGTTGGGTGGCTTGACAAATGCTTTTTGTAGAAAAAAATGAAAAGACTATGATGAGAGTTGTAAACGAGTCTAACTAATTAATAAAATTAGTTAACAAGTTAACAAGACAAACAAAATCATTATTTTTTAATATAGATTAACATTATCAAAAGAGATATTCATAACAAAATAATAATAAGAAATTAAAATCTTAAAAATTATAACATCTTCATAATAAAATAAGTATAATTATGAATATAATGACGAAACAACCATTTTGTTCAAATGAAATTAAGGCTCTAACTCTACGTTTCAATTATTTTTCCACTAATTTCTCTTCCCCAACACAAACAAAGCAACACCGTTTACATCCCATTCACCCCCAAATAAAAGCATCAAGAATCAACCAACTGTACAATAAAAATCAAATCTTTACCCCAAAAAGTCAAACCCCAAAATCCCTAATATTCCATTTAATTTCAAAACCAAATCAAATTAATAAAACTATTAAGGTATTATTATTATTATTATTATTATGCAAATACCCATTTGAAGAAATTGAATAATTTTGATAAATAAATGTCAGCCATCTTACGGCGGCTGAGATCGATCATTGCAAGCTACAATAACAAGAGGCTCCACCATTCCACCACCACTAACGCCGCCGCATCGCCGCCGTCGTATGATGCTAAGCCTTTCTTGATATTTGATAATAATAATAATCATTTGGTGTTTCAAGAAAAGATTCAGAAATTGCATAGCTCCCCGAGGCGCCGGAGGAACCTAATGGGGGATGCCAGTCATGAAGTTGTTGTGTATCTTCACCGCTTTCATAACCTTGATCTTTTCCAACAAGGGTATTTTTTTATGTGATTGTTTTTGTTAAATTTGTGGCTTTTTAGATGTTTGTGTTTTTGTGGATATAGAGTTTATGGGATTAATGATATAGATGACCCAACATAGAATTGATCGGAGATGTTGTGTATTCGTATAGGCGATCTACTTAGTGGGATAATGTAGTATTCATAGAGCTAATGCAACTTGATGGGATGATGTCGTATTCATATAGCTGATTGCACTTAGTGGGATAATGTAGTATTCATATAGCCGACACCACTTGATGGGATAATGTCGTATTCATGTAGCCGATCACACTTAGGGGGATAAGGTCTTATTCAAATGACCAACACTACTTGATGACGTTGAAGGGATAATGTCGTCGTATTCATATAGCTGACCGCATTTAGTGGGATAATGTTGTATTCGTATTGCAGGCCTCAATTAGTGGAACAATGTTGTATTCATATAGAATTGATTGGAGATGTTGTATTCATATAGACGATCCACTTAGTGTGATAATGTCTTATTCATGTAGCTCACACCACTTGATGGGATAATGTAGTATTCATATTACCGATACCACTTGATGGGATAATGTAGTATTCATGTAGGTAACACCACTTGATGGGATAATGTTGTATTCATATAGCTTACCGCATTTAGTGGGGCAATGTAGTATTCATATTTCCGACACCAATTGATGGAATAATGTTGTATTCATATAGCCGATCGCACTTAGTGGGATAAGGTTTTATTCAAATGACCTACATTACTTGATGCCGTTGAAGGGATAATGTCGTATTCATATACCCGGCTGCATTTAGTTTGATAATGTAGTATTCATATTGCAGACCTCGATTAGTGGAACAATGTTGTATTCATATAGCCGACCACACTTAGTGGGTTAAGGCTTTGTTTGGTTGGTCCAAATGGACAGCCTTTTTGTTGTAATATGACCTGTTACTGTTAGCAATGAAGATTTTGAAAAGATGAACTTTTTCATATGTAGAAAGGGAATGAACTATGATTAGTACATAGTGTATGCCTGTTTGTTTTGATAATTAGTACTTAGTTTCGTTATGCAGTTAGTAGGGGAATTTTTCAAATGTTGGACACAGTAGTCAATGTGTGAGCCCGAAAGTGTACAAAGTTGAGGAGGAAAAAATGACTGTTAATACATACGAATACTTGATATGGTGAATTTGCATTTCCTAAGATAGCATTTCTGTAAATCAAGTGGGGATTTCCTACTCCCTCTGTCACTGGTTATATTCAGTGGCAGAATTCAGAATAAGGATGTATACGGAATAATTTAGAGGGAGAAACAAAATTTAGCAGTTAAGGACAAAATGATGAACATACAAAATTTATTGATCAAGAAAGTATATTTCAGAAGATTATGGCGACCTTTCTCATCAATTCCTCCCTTGGTCCACCACTGGTTACATTGTTCTTAATTATTTTTATTAATCCTATATAAATAGATTCAGTCATGACACATCCGTTTTCTTGGATTGATTCAGGCCTTTGGCCTCTGATGCTTTGCTCTTTTAGTCTTCTTTTCATTGTGAGTGTCTTCTTTGTGTATGTGTAGATGGTACCAGATAAAGATTACAATGAGATGGGAGGATGATGCTTGTGGTTCATTTGGGGCGCCTTCAAGGGTCGTCCAATATGAAGGTACAATGACTGACACTTAGAAAGTGTCATCTTATTGAACTGTTAAGTAAACATATAACTCACACGTCTGCTTCCGAAGCACATGCAAAATATTGTCCTGCCTTGGTTAGTGAACTGGAGATAAATAATTATTAAAAAAAAAAAACAAATCGACGCTTAATCTCTATGCCAACTCGACTTTACCAATGTAATGGAATGCATGTTGGCCAGGTATTTTTCCCTGTCATTATTACACTTAGTGTTATTACAAGAGTGTATCGATTCAACTATACCTAGTCATGGGACA
Source organism: Lithospermum erythrorhizon (assembly GCA_019722365.1). Classification (NCBI taxonomy): domain Eukaryota; kingdom Viridiplantae; phylum Streptophyta; class Magnoliopsida; order Boraginales; family Boraginaceae; genus Lithospermum; species Lithospermum erythrorhizon. Next base: position 329,631 of record JADFUC010002401.1, read on the forward strand.
ATTATGTATGTAGTTTATAGCGCGACACTGAAATAGTAGTAACATGATGCATCAATTTATTTATAAATATATATGCAGTTACTTCCCCTGAGCTGCCTGGTTCTTCCTGTTGGGACTCAATACCAGCTATGGAAACTAGGTGGTTTTTTATCTGACATATAGTATTTGCATGCTGTAATTGGTTAGCAGTGAAAGACGGATATTATTTAGTGCATGTTCGATACCATAGCAAAGATGACCCACCTGTTATAATAACAATCGGGAAGTGATTTTTACATTCCCATTTAATCTAAAATCACTCCAGAAGTGAGTGATTGGATAATAGTGCCGTTTCCTCAAAGGTTGATGTGTTAGATTGTTGCCTCAAAGAGCGTTTTTTGTGTTTATAAACAATAAAATAGTAATTTATAACTACAATGACATACAATTTTGCACACCCTTTGTTCCTCTATATTTGATAGAGTGAAATCTTCGCCTGAGAGTTATTTCTGCTCATTTCCCAAGTTGCTTGTCATTTGTAAAGTTTTATCTAGTGGATGAAAATGTACATGCATGCATATTTTACTTCTCTTTCTTATTTCTGCATCACCACTTCCCTTTCTTATTTCTGCATCACCTTTTTTTGACTTGCAGCTCCCGATCTGGGTTCCGATGATGTACTTGGTGTATGGAAGATTGATGATGTAGACCAAAGTTTTTCCACACCACCTTTTAGGATCAGATATGCGCGCCAGGATATTCTTTTGTCGATGATGGTTGCTTTCAACTTCTCTCTTAGTGCGTTCGAGGTAAAAACTCCCATGTCTTTCACCTCTCTTGTGGCCCTCTTCTGCATCAATGATAAAGTTTTGCAATAAAAGCCTCTCATCTTACTCTTTGTATGTCGACTTGTCGAGTGAGGAAGGCAATTGCATCAAGTAAAGATGCTTGTGGCTATATCTGCTAATATGGCCGAAAAACCTAAATGTCGTCCTTTCACAGTGATGGAACCTCATATAGCCCTACTTCGAGTTAAAAGTATTTTTGACCTGTGAGTCTCTGCCAGACCTTTGAGAAATTTCTGATTACTAACTGCATGTCAATAACTTCGGCGTCCACTTATGAAATTTGAGTTAAACATGTTCAAATTGCTGGTGCTTATGTCTCTTTTTTGCTCAGTCGTTACTCATCAATCCTTTCTGTTATTTTTTATTTATCTTAATGACTGAATAAATAGGGCTTGTTCATTACCAGGGCCTCCCGACGTCTGCTGTTATTTTGAAATTTGAACTATTATATACCCCTACACTAGGAGTAAGGTTAGTTGTGAATCTACTATGCAAGCAGATGCTTACTGATATATGGGGGAGCGAAAGCAGAGTCTAACGTAGAAGCTCAACATTCCTTTTACAGTTCTGGTGTGCAATCTGCGTTGGATGGCTGCCCTGCTGCAGTTCATGAATTCCGGCTTTCTTCCAGATCTCTTCTAGGATTGCATTCCTATTGTCCTGTTCATTTTGATTTTTTCCATTCTGTGTTGGTTGATGTAACTGTTCATATTAGCCTTGTGAAAGGTGGTTACACCTCTCCATCGAAGGTACCCAGGTTTGTCGCATCTCCCACTTCCATCATCAGTTTGGTATCATGCTCCATTTTAGCTTTTCGTTGAGATTGGTTTCACAATTTAATCGATGGTATCCTCTTTTTGGACCAATGTAGTGGTTCTGGCTCCAATGAAACTGTTCCATTTGAAGGTTATGAGATGTCAAAGAAAGTAAGTGCAATCTCTAAATTGCTGTCCTATTTAACTATTGTTCTTAACCATGAGATAACTGTGAAAATTGTTTCTGTGATTGACTAGTAGTACCTATTCATTACTCTGCCTTTCTACAAGTATTTCTGCATAGTTTGATTCATGACCATGGGGATTAAGCAATGGTTTCACTTCAGTTAAAGTTGCCGTTGAACATGCATGTTGGTCTTGGCAGTCATATATAGTTCCAATTAATATATTTCTCTGAATTGTTAATTTGAGATTAATCAGTTTGGGTTTTTGTGTTGTGATTATTCAATAAATGTAGTATTAAGATTTCACATATTGATACTTCATATGAGTAATGAGAGTAGGAATTCAGGAAAGGGGCAGCATTGTCAAAGTATTCCATTGCACGTTACGGTTTCTAGATAATAATTTCTGATAAGTGTTGTTTCTCTTCATTACTACCATGCTTATTAGTTTCAAGAAAACTCATTTTTGGTTGATGGGAGGATTTTAGTGCTTATCTCAGAACAAAATAGTGTAATATTCTTTATTTCACAAGAACTGCAGCTCAAGTACAGTTTCAAAGTTCAGTCTTTCCGTAGGAGTTTGTTAATGTTGATATCGATAACATTTGCTAATGTAGATCACCCGTTTTCATTATTTCATTTAAATTATTTTACTCTTGATGGTCACAACTATATGTCTTTTGCATCATATCATATGATTATTAATTGTTTTTCCTAAGACAGGTAATGCTTTTCAGAGCATTCGTAGCTGCGCGTGATATACTTGTTGAGGAACTACATGAGATTAGCACTGCTATCAATAAAAAAATTGATGGCCAAGGTTTCACATCCAAGGCTAAGCAATCACAATTATTTCCTTCCCTATCTGAAGTCAATCAGGACAGTCCTCATGCTGAAGATTTGGGAGAAGTATTAAGCAAGCCCCTACCTATTACTCAGGTCCTTTCTTCACTGTGCTGATTATAAGTTTCTTTATAATGACATATATGATTATTTTTGTGATTAACAGTCCCTTGACAATATTATTGAAAATGTTCTGCTCTTTGGACAGAAATCTAATGGTTCACTTGATTTGCAAGAGGAAATTATTGGTTCCTTATCGAAGGATGAGTTGCTCCGTAACTTCCAGTTAATTGGAAATCAAACAGTTTACCTATGGAGAACATTTCTGAAATTTCACAGGTATGTCCCTTCTTACTTTTCCTATGTCATAAAAGTTGTAGCCTGTTTGTTTGTTGTGATACTGCGCTATATTCACTTGCACTTCTGATGGATGAATATTATCTTGATGATTGTGCTGAGGCATGTCTTCAATACAATGGAAGAATGTGAAGTTTCTACTTACTACGACGTACACCATGGTTGGATGAATTTGTTTAACTAAATGATGTATTTAGATTATAACATCACTGACAGGAGAAGCTCAATGTTGTACTGGTTGTACATTAAGAGCCTTAGGTCACAATAGATTAGGGCTTAGGCAGCCTTTACCTCCCCTCCCCAACGACATAGTCAGTCTAGGTGATGTAAAGATCAAGCACTCATTGCACACTATTGTTGGTTGAGTAAACAAACTAGGATAATTTTTTGTAAAAAGGAGATTGTTAACAAAGAAAGAACTACAGAATGATGTGATCCTGGACAAGTAAATGCTACTTGACTTTAATTTGGGTTTATGAAAGTAAACAAACGAGGATAATTTTTACTAAATAGGAGATTGTTAACAAAGAATGTACTAAACAATGATGTGATCCTGGACAAGTAAATGCGGCATGACTTTAATTTGGGTTTATGAAAAGAAAGTCACTGAGTTTATTAAATATGATCTTGAAGAAGACTTTTGGCCTTTGGGGCTGGATTTTGCTGTTTTTGGAGAGTCTCAGGAGTCAAAATTAGTTTTAAATATTTACTCTAGCCCATTTTTAAATAAATCCCTTTCAAATAACTCACTTACGGCAACAGGAGAGCCCGCAAGAGTCAATCGACTTCCGGGTTTGTGGATTTCGTGTGAAGACATATGTCAGATTTTAATATCCCTTTTTTTGTAGATCCCTATGACCCTCATTCTTTGGTTATCAGATGATCCTTTTTCAAATTTGAATTGATTCATTTGGAATTTGACTTCTTCAACTTCTTCTTTTTTACGTTATTTTCCCATGATTATTTTATCTGATTCCCAAGCCCATATGTTCTATATATTCACAGTACTTTCATAATGTCAATTAACTCTAGTTTGTCCTAGCCTTCCATCTCTATACTTTCTTTGTTTCGTCAATCCTGTCATCCATCATATCATTATGTGGCTTCTGAAGCAATTACATATATATGGTTAGTTCTTTAGTTTTGGATGTGGAATTCGTCCTTTATATTATCTGAGTTATCATTTCTGAAACTTAAACTCTGAAGCCCGTTATTTGTTTTCCAGATTTATCTTAATAATCTCCTTGATATGAATTTGGGCACATATGATCACCTCTTTCTAAGGGTTGGTTGGTTTGACTGGATGAAAAGGGAGGATGGAAACTGTGATTAAATATTGCATCCTTTCTTCCTTTTTTTGTTATGAAGGGTGGAAAATGAATGGAGTAAAAGGTCCTCAAAAATAAAATTTGAACAAACAATTTATTTAAATGATAAACAAATAATTCATCAAGTGAAAAATTTATACATGAAGATAATATCAGCATGTTAAAACGTTCTTTGAACAAAGGGAGTGAAAGATTTGTAACGGAAATCTTTTCTCCCTATATTTCCTATAAAAGGAACAATGGTGGGGAAGAAAATTGGGGAATGGTTCCTTTACACCGAACAATGGAGGGGAAGAAAATGGGACCAATTTACTTCCCCCAAAGCAAACATAGGCTAGTGAAGGAGGCACCTTATTTTAGATGTATGAAATCAACTTTCCTTTTCCTAAACCAAACTTGGGGCAAGTGAATGAGGCACCTTCCGTTGATGTATTGGAATCTCTCTCAACCATCAACTCTCTAACCTGTCTTGATGTAATCTTTATCAATTACTATTGCAACGAGCATAGAACCTGAAACTTTTTCCCCTTTCTTTTAATCTACAGGGCTAATAGAGCAAAAGTTCTTGAACATCTTCGTGATCAATGGGCACTTGATCGAAAAGCCGAATGGTCTATATGGATGGTTTACTCTAAGGTCGACATGCCTCACCAGTATATCAGTAGTGATGTTAGTTCATCTTTTTACCAGGGTGTGCGTGGTAGAGCGCCTATTATAAAAAAAATTACTGAAGATGTAAGGGCACTAGACTTATGATGTCTTTTTATATTAAATTAACTTTTCCCTGCGGGTACAACTTAAAAAAATGAATGAAATTAATCCTAGACTGTAGTGTACATGCTCACTTGGACATTTTTTTTTCTTGGATATTTTATTAGCCTGCCCAGACTGCAGCCATGAGAGCTGAGCTTCATAGACGTAGTATAGCACAAATGAAAGTAAGTTCTCGCCGTTTCAGGTGTTTGAGCTAGCAAGTTTCTTGTTTCGGATAATTGAGTAGTTGGTTTTGATTGCAGATCAACAATCGATCCATTCAAGATTTGCACATTTTTGGAGATCCATCACGCATACCGATTGTAATTGTAGAACGAGCTGTAAATGCTCCTCGCCCTTCAGGCGGTGGATTATCAGTTAACACGACATCCGCTCAAAACACTCGTCATGCTGGCCGGATTCTAAAGATTGTTGTCTTCGTCCATGGCTTCCAGGTATGTTGCGCCGAGTCATTTAGTGTGTCATACACTCATACAAGTGTTATCAAATTAGGAATAGAGCATCACTTTATTTGAATAACTACAGTTACTTAAATTGCCCAATCCTCATGGAAAAAAATTCTTTGTACTTTTTTTGTTAGCACATCAGATGGTTGCTTACTGAGCTTTCACTTGATGGACATAAGTGTTGTTGTAGCCGTCGAAATAATTAATCCTATATCCTTCCTACTATATCGACTAAGCAGAGGAATGATGTCCTCCTGCGTAATAATCCTCTAATGTTAAGGTCTTTCTCAGTCAGCTAACTAGGTTGTACATGGCATAAGTATAATCTCTGGTTGAGTGATATACATCGAGGATTTTTCATGCCTTTTCTCTCCCTTAGCATGAGACTGAAGTTGATAGTTAACTTTCTAGATATTAGTGAATACAATATCCTGTAGCGGAAGATTTCTTCTGATGTTCAAATTTTTATGAGATAGAGTAAACGTAAACAAAATTAATTTTGATTCTATGTCTGTGATTTGATTTTTTCAGTTGCTGCTGAAGTTAGTTACTTCTCTGGTGAACGTGTTATCTTCACGTACTACTGACATAAATAGTTTTCTAATTTCTTCTCTGGTGAAGCTGTTATCTGCATGTACAACTGACGTAAATAGTTTGCCTTCATTTTTCTTCGATATGGATTATGCCATGAGTCAACTCAGAAGTTCAAACAGTTATACACTTCAATGACCCTTGTCCTGACTCCTGATTTATGACATGACATTCTTATTATGCCACCTGGGACTACGAATTTTACACTCCTTTTCTGAGCTTCTGTTAATATCCTCAGCAAATCCTTTTTCTAGATAGTAGAAATAAATGGAGGGGTCTTATATCTATTCTTCAAAAAGAACATGACATCTAAAGTTAAGTAAGATATATATACTTGGTCGATGCCATTGTCACAGTACATTGTCAATTATGATTTATTTTTCATATTTATAGAAAATTTGGTGTTAAAATGCTCATTTATTTTCATGCTTGTTATTTAGTGTGATGTATTTGATTCTTCAGGATGGTTATGTTCCATACCAAAACCGTCCTGAAGATTTAGTTACCTTCAACGTCATTTATTTTAAGCTTGTTATATGGTGTAGTGTAGTATTTGAATTGTTTTACCAAATTCAGCAAATTTTACTGAAGCTCATTCCTGTCAATTGATGGTTGAAAACTTACTTGGTGAAGCTGACTTGAACAGGGTCACCATCTAGATTTGCGTCTGATACGAAACCAATGGCTCCTGGTAGATCCCAAGATAGAATTCCTAATGTCAGAGGCCAATGAGGAGAAAACTTCTGGGGATTTCAGAGAAATGGGCCACAGACTAGCCCAGGAAGTAACAGCTTTTATAAAGAAGAAAATGGATAAAGTCTCGAGATCTGCCAACCTGAAAAGTATTAAAATTAGTTTTGTAGGACACTCTATTGGAAACGTTATCCTGAGGACTGCCTTAACAGGTTTCTTCCTGAGAATGAAGTAATTTTCCTTCTCAATCCCTTCAAATTATTGCTGATACGGTTTTCCTCTTTTGCAGAGAGCATTATGGAACCTTACCTTGGATTTCTTCACACATATGTTTCTGTTTCTGGCCCACATCTCGGCTACCTGTATAGTTCAAACTCCTTGTTTAATTCTGGGCTGTGGTTGCTGAAGAAGCTAAAGGGAACACAATGCATTCACCAGCTCACATTTACAGATGATCCAGATCTACGAAAAACTTTCTTGTTCAATCTCTGCAAGGTATTACATTTGAATGGATCTGTCTTTTTTCTTTTATTTGTCGTCTTCTTCTTTGATGTTGGTGATAAAAATGTTAAGCCAAGATTAAGTTTATTCAAATACTGTGAAATTGCTTAATGCTTGTCTTGATGTTGGTGGTCTACTTGGTTATAGTTTAGGTAGTTCAATTCTTATGATCTTTATACTTCTTTCAGCAAAAGACATTGGATAATTTCAAGAATATTATTCTGATATCATCCCCCCAGGCTAGTTCTCTCATCTTGTTTGGAAGCTTATGTTTTCATTTTGGTAGTTCCTATGAATTAGGCTTTAAAAGATTCCTGTGCTTTTTAATCTTGCATTAAATGGGGTTGAGTTTGATGTATGTGATTCTTCAGGATGGTTATGTTCCATATCATTCAGCTAGAATAGAGACGTGCCAGGCATCTACAGGGGATCACTCGAAAAAGGGCAAACTTTTTCTGGAAATGCTGAATGAATGTCTCGATCAGATACGGGCACCATCTCCTGAGCCTAGGGTATTCATGCGATGTGATGTAAATTTTGATACATCACTGCAGGGAAGGAATATAAACACCATGATTGGACGGGCTGCTCATATTGAATTTCTGGAGTCTGATGCATTCGCAAGGTTCATTATGTGGTCATTTCCGGAACTATTTCGATGATACAGTTTTGCTAGATTGTTTGTATATCAATTTTTCCAGATAACCTGACATCTGAATCAAAAGCCATTCTGGTATGGCTCCCCAACCTCAAGTTTGTCAAGTTGGCCAGCAAATCTGGAGATTTCGGCTGCAGCCTGGATTCGGATGAGTTCACTCCTCGCGGGAGAATTGTATATTGTACTCGAGCTAACTTTCGATTATTTAGGTAATATAACCTCTTCCAGAAAGATGCAAGCTTGATCGATCCACGGCCTGGAGGAGACATAATGTACAAATTTGGAAAGTTAAACGTGTAAGGGGTGATGAAATTCGATGTCTGGAAATATCAGTTCAATCTGAACATGCCTAGTAGTTGTAGGATACCATGTAAAATATGTTACAAAATATTCTCTCTTCAGATAACTTTTTCCCCACTAGTTAGCCTGTAGTTAGCATGCTAAAATTTGCTTGGATATAGTTTGAATAAAAATAGAAATATTAAAGAAAATTTAAGAAGTAATATAAAATTTTAGAAACTCAAGATAAAGTATAATCCATCCGTTTCTATTTATATGAAAATCGTGTATCAAAAAATTTAATCTGTTTTTTATTTGATCATTTTAATGCTAACTTTATCTTTTCAATTTTTTTACTAATGTTTTTTATCTGATGGCCTAAAATATTTTTTTGATAAAGTATTTTTTAGAATATATTAACGTATTATTCAAATTGCTTAATCGTAATTTTAGCTTTATGATCAACTAAATTGAATTGAAGAGTATACTAAAATTTGAATGACTTAATTAAATCGGTTTAATACCGATTCTTTTTAGCGTGTTCATAGAACTTCTTTTCTTTTTAGGTTGTCCCAGACACTGTTTTTGGTATGCGTGAACTTCAACGATAGATTAAGTGGAGGATAAATCAGTAATTATATTTGTTGGAGGGAAAATTCTTAATTAAAAAAAATTCAAATTGAAAAATCCATAAATTGAAAAAAAGCAAGGTGCAATTGTAAGAGATCTCTTCTTCATGGAGCCACATGAGTCCAATATCACGTGTTGGTATGGGAGACCATTATTAATTGAATAAATTTAGAAGAAGAATCAGAGAAGAAGGTTTGTGAGGTCTGCTCGGTTAGTACTTTGTCTATTTCAGAATTGACTTAATTGAATTTGTTTGACTTCTTATGGAAGACAAGAAAATTTGAACAATTGAGGAGTGTGGATTTTTGGGTTTGGAGTTGTTATTTTGTGTATCAATTGTATTATTTTTAGTATATGGTTTAGAGAGTTCAGATGATTTAATCCTTTCAACTAATCGAATATATCAGGTATAATCCCAGTGTTTAGGGTCATAGAATATAATATAATAATGAAGGGGTAGACTGACCAAGGTAATCTGGTCAAACAAAGAGTTTGTATTGCAAAATAGTTTGATTAATTGATTGTAATCATGGCAGAGAACCTTAATCACAAAAACCTAAGATTACATCTGGAATATTATTCTAATTTTTAGGGCAGCTAAACCTATATTATAGTAGTTATTTCTCCATAATGCACATTATTTAATTATAGAAACGAAAAGAATTATTGTAAACGGTTCAAGTCTTAGCTTTGACTAAATTCATATGTATCAAATTAAAATCATATGTAATAGCTTTAATAAAACTCTATTTTTCTTTTACAAAATTCATTGCATCATCTTCATTTGTACTTAATGCATGGGCTGAAACCTGTAAAACTAAAAATGGTTAATGTGTGAGTTTGATTGGTAAAATAGTACAAGATAGTGGGATAAAATTATGAATTGGTTCCAGAAAATTCAAAAATTAAGATTTAGTCCCTGATAATGGCTTTAAGATTATGTTTTAATTAACATTTATGATTGTCTTTGTTAAAAACTAACGGATAAGTTAAGTGTTATGCGGATACGTACGGCAAAAAAATGAATAGTTTGTACAAATTACAAAAATATAACAATAGTTTTGTTTTGTACAAAACTATTAATATATTACAGTGCAAATCAATCTGCTTTAACATCAAAGTTTTACAAAATAACAATATGACATGGTATTAACTCAGGAATTTCACTTAAAATTAATAAATATTTAACTTTTCATCATTTTCTCATTTTCATTTCTACCAGTCTTTTCTTATTTACCATTTTCTTGTTTATCTAGAAAATAATATCCTACAATTTGTAGAATAAGTCTATTTATGGAATTATTTTTCTGGAGAAAATAGTAGATGAGTAAAATAAATCTGAAATTGGCGTAAAATCGAAGTGAAATATGACAATTTAACGAGAATATAGTTCTGATAGGCTCATTTCTGTTAGTTTTTAACAACAGAGACCAAAAGGTAACCTTAAAGCCACTCTCAGGGATTAAATCCCAACTTTTAAACTTTCTGGGATCAATTCGTAATTTTATCTCGCTTTCTCTGAATCGTTTCACCCAATGCTTCGTTAATATGTTGTGCCAATCACTTTACTTCATATTTATCAAAATGATTTCTCTAAGGAACCCTCTTAAAATATTTTGAAACCGATCACTTATGTTTCAAAATGTTACGTCCCCGATCCACATCTTTAAAAAAGCGTCCCAGCTTGATGCTTTTACTTAAAAAATTTCGTTAAGTTACCATTAAATGTATCATGAAACTTAACTTTGGGGACATTTTCGGAAGATCCTGCAGTATACTAAACTTTTAAAACAAAGCTAAAATAATATCAATTACTAATAAAAATAAGAATTAAACACCTCTTTCTCTACAGCCCCACCCCCACTCCCATCCCTAACCCTAACCTAGTACCCCACCGTTATCACCAACTAACATTAACCCTCCCCTTCCTTCTCAGAACCTGCCACCACCATAATCACCACCCTTAATCACCCATAAATTTTAAAGAACTACTCAAGGATAGCAGTCCACCCAATTAATAGTCCACCGATAAATTTGCTTCAAATTCAAAATGGAGGAAATAAAGCATAAAATAGAACTACAAATTGAATCTTTTTCAAAAAATAGCTCCAATTTTGGGTTGTAATAATGAATTTATCAAAACTAAAAATGACAATGATGATGAAAACAACAATTAGGTTACATGGTCTGAGGAAAATGATCGGTTTCCTTTAAAGCAGCTTCTCAAAATGTTGTTATGACAATCTCTTTTTAGTATATAGTTTTATTTATTTTTATTGTTAGGATTCCTTTTTTTTTGTACATTTGGGTGTTAAGTTTGAGTGGTGTCTAAAGAGATTTGAGGAGATGGATGTGGCTTTGGTTGAGTTATTTGCTGATGGTGGGTTTCAGGGAGGGAATGGGGTGGAAACATACGTAAGTATCTCCTTTTAGTTTGTTCAGAATTATGGGGTTAAACGGGTGTTTGAGGGTGGTGGTTATGGTGGTGGCACTGTGACAGGTCCTTGGAAGGAGGGGGCGAGTGAGAGTTGGTTGGTGATGACGGCGGGGTGGTATTGGGGATAGGGGTGATGTAGAAAAGGAGTGATTTTTCTAAAATGTACTTAAAAAAAAGTCACATGCAAGTTACATGAAATATTTAGGTGTCACTTAACTGAATTTTTTACAGAAAAGGTAAGTAGGAGATTTTTTAAAAGATAGATGATCGACCAGAATATTTTAAAACATATATGATCGACTGATAATAATATGTAAATATAGATCATCGCTCTTGTCATTAACCCTTAAATTTAATATTTTAAACAATTTATAATAATCATTATTGTTAGAAACCATTAGTATCTTTATTGCATGCAATAATTCAATCTCTTAAAAACGGATACATCTTAAAATCCTCAATAATGTAACAATTCGACACAAATCAATAATGAGTTCACTTCTATAGGTGTCAAATCCATTTCCTTAGCAACTAACGGCATAAGCTCGGTTAGTAAGAAGCGAGAATCTTTAAGTCAAGCTGACGTAAACCTCTTTTATGTAGTGTGGATATGAGTCGCGTGGCGGCGAATCTCGTATTGAAATATGGTTTAAAGGCGCAAGCTCTGCGCCCTGGAGTTGAGGGCAACGTCCATGATTTATCTGTCCAGTAGAATTAAGAACCTTGTGAGGGATGCTAGAAGTATTAGGGTAAATCAATTTCAAATCAATAGATAAAGAACATTGGTGCACTTCACATGCTATCCTATAATAACAAATAAAGCTTTGAAAAAAGTCGTCAACAAACAAATTAGACACTCTAAGTAATAAGCGAAATAAATTTAAATAATTGAAGCCACTTATTATTAGCTGTTGGGTGAATAGTCAGGTCTTGAATTACAGACAATCAATGAGATTAATTTGTAGTACTTCTTAATAGTACAACGTTAAAAAAATGTCTTCATTAAGATATTGGAAACAACAAAGCATGGGTTGTAGTTTAATGTTTTTTGGTTATGAATGTAAGATATAATTATCATTGTAATGACTCATATGAAAACAAGCATTTTATTAGAAGAATCAAGTCTTGTATGGGAATACAACAAAATCTTTAACTTATCTAATGGTTTAGTAATCTTTGAGTGAAATCTAAAGTATAAACAGATTACGTTTTTTATTATTACAAGATCAAGGATATTATTGAATGTAGGATATTATCTTTGCGTACTACATTCAATAATATTACTCACGGCATCATTTCAGCCCGGTAAAAGAGATTAAGTCTTGTCTTAGCAACAGCATAATACAAATGCGATATTAGGTTCGGTGGCATAAATGATAAATTTAAGTGATGAAGTGGTTTTAAAGGAAAACAATCATACATTAATTGAATAAAATCATGATTTCTATAAATCCGTGAAATGGTTTCACACTTTTAATAATACTCCGAATAAAACACTTTAATTGTGCATTTATGCTTTCAAGAAATCTTTTAACAGCTCATCAAGATGTACCCTTTTCAATTCAGTAAGTTATACAAATAAATATGCTATTATATACAGATGAGATGTAAACTAATTAAAAGCTCAAATTCATTTGCATTATACAAATAAATATAACATAACAAATATTATTATATATAGATGAGATGAAAACTAATTAAAAGCTCAAATTCATTGTAACGATAGAGTTAAAAGATTTTAACTACTTGACTAGCAACTATATATTTAAAAAAAAATTCCTAACCAATAACGTGATGAGTATTTTTCTATCTTGATTCATGATTTCAAAAGCTACACGGTCTTATTTAAAATACAATCCATTATAATTCATGACGTATGTATTTAACATATAAAGAATTTAATTTACACAAATGAACAAAACTCTAATGTAGTGTGACCTCCCCAACACACCCCCCCTCCAATCAATTCTATATATTTTTTTTAATTGCTTCGTTAGATGAAGAACTCTTAATAAAACCTAAAGTATATAATTATCTTAGTCCAACAATAAAAAAGACAATATATTCAACTTATTCAACTTAAATGTTGTAAGAAAATCAGGAAAATAATAATTAAACTTCATTAAATTTAATAATAGGCCATAAGAAATCAATCATGCTTCTCAATCAATAATGCATAGAGATGAATTATCGAGATCCATACTAATGTTTAAAAGTTTAGGAGATTATTAGTTTGTTTAATGATATTCCTTGACAAGATTGTCAATTTTATTAACTTCTTAAACCTTTCTTTGCCATGTGAGTTTTTGTTTTTCCTATCCACTTGCACTCACTAATGACTTTATTTAAGCTCATAGTACCCTTGGTTATTGTGGATGAGTCACATCATACCATTAATCCAAATCATTATCTTATCTTGAGGGGCCAATAATGTTATTGTAATTTGTAAGGCTCAAATCATATTGCTTTACACTTGGATCCCAATAGTTTGTTTAAAGAAGGATCACTGGCTAGCTCATTTGTTAATTATTTACCTAAACCAAACAAATGAATAGAACAAAAAATTACTAAAACTAGGTTTGATAGTGACACTATTGATGACCAATTTTATTTGATTGTCTTTTACCATCACATTTTTACGATTTTACACCCATCTAAGATTTTGGAAATAGTGCTCATATTTGCTTTGAGACAACCCAAATGGACCTTAAAACTACTATAGTTAATCATGGTATCGTTTTTTTATACATCTAATTAATAAGGTTAGTGTTTGTAGATAGTGAAATTTTAATTAATTTAATTAATATATTTGTTTTTATGAATTTGTATAATTTAATTAATTTCAATCGATCGCTGAGTTATACGTGTTGATTAGGGTTTATCCAGGAAACAAATCGAGGGAGAAAATAATAAGTTCCAGGATTCAAGGTACCGATATTAATTTTAGGGTAAAATTAAAGTTTTACATTAAATAAACTTAAGTTTGAACCAAGAATAAGGTTTGCGAAAGATATGAGGCTTAAATAAATACAACAAGGAAATATCACGGTCAATAAATAAATTGAGTTTTGACCTAAAAACCCCAAAAGAGGCGCCCAACTCATTTCTTGGAGAACAAAGTGGTGTCTGATATCCAACAGTCATGTGTCTCCAAAATCCATAATTTAAGATCGTGATGCTTGAAAATAATATGATACTATAGTCAGTAGCGCAAAAATACTATATTTTAGAAAATAATCGTAAGCCAAGGTGGAAAAAAGCTAAGGCAAAAGGTGGAAAAGAGGCTGCAGAGAAAGGTCAGCGGTGACACACAGAGCATACATAGACTTGAGATTCAAAGGGAAGAGAAGATGCTGGGATAAGCGAGACAGTAGGGGGCCTAAAACACGTGAGAAGGCGCGATCCGAGATCTCAGGCACAAAGGTGACCCGATCCCGAATGTCCAGGCAAAAGCGGGCTGTTTATCTGACAATTTGCGGGGAAACTTGTTGCTAAGGCCCATCAAATCAAATCTAGAGAGAATCAAGGCTGCTGAAGCTGACTCTAACACCAAATAGGGCGCCTAGAACATATCGGGGAAGAAAGAAGAAATTTGGCTGCCCGGCTGAACACCAAAGTCAAAAACTGCGGTAGATCTGGCTGCTAGGCTCCTATGACAAATCAAAGGATAGAATCAAAATTTCTTTGAAGCCTACGCTCTACATCTAGCACGAGGTACAAGGCACACTAAGGCCCCGAAGCTACATGGTTCATTAACCCGAACTTGATCCGGTAATGCGGAGACAATTTTGGAAATCAATGAATATTGATTCCCTTTATTATGCCATTCTGCGACAATTGTGTATGATTCTATTTACGAGTGGTTAAATGTGATTCTTTGGAACTTATTGTTCACCTTAGTAATTTATATATTCTTGGATTCGGGGTTCATGATGATTTAAGAAGTTATGAAGCGGTGCTAGATCTTACTCATTAATCGTTATAATAATAATGATGGTCAAATTATTATTATTATACAACTTACTAATGCTCTGAGCCTAGAAGTCCACGCACACTCTGATGCTTGTTTGAATTATATTCCATGTATGAAATAAAAGCGAGACTTGTAAAATTGAAATGTATTTCTCGATAGTATATGACCCCAGCAAATATATATATATATATATATGAACAAACAAATTGAGCTCAAATACTTGATAGAGATTGAATAATAGAAACTTGATAAAGTTATTTTAAAGTGACCGTTGGTATTTAATTGACTTGTTAAGTTAAATTAAAGACTAGAACAACTCACTATTAACTCGTACTTAATTAGATGCTTAGGCAGTCTAATTTGGGTTATGAGTTAGACCGATTTCTTAATGAGTTGTACTTGGGTAGGTAAGGATTATTATAAATAGAGAGAGGGAGACAAGGGTTTTTCATGAGATGAAAATCACAAACCACCTCCTCAATAGAAACTTCCAAATGACCTTCCCCGCTTTGGAAGAGATTTTTTCTCTTTCAATTTTATTCCTTTAACTCCCAGCACGTTCATCTTTTGATTGATTCCCTCTGGTGTGTGCATTTCTAGAGAACACCTACTTGGTGTTGGACAAGCAATTGGAGAAGCTTTTCAAAGGGGCTAGGCACGTGTGGGGCTCGATTTTCAAGGGTGACTTCATTGTCTTCCACTGCTATGTAAGTACTCTAGTATTCATATAGTCATTATATGTTTTAGATTAATTTATATCATTTTGATGATCCGGGATGTATGAATTGGTGTTTAATTACAACCATGATTCATACTAGATTCTAACGGACAGGATTCTTTGAAGCATCCCGGTGGAATACGTATCAGTCGCCCCAAACATCAAAGTCACGCAGCGAACACACTTATAAAAATTAGATTGGCGTCGTAAGTACATGATATCCAGTAAAGAGGACGAAGCGATCCACAACCCAATGTCGAAGTCGAGGAGGGTCAGCGTCAATGACCCGCATATCAGTCAGCGGAGGGGTCGAGTCCACTTTGACCCGCGTCTCAAGGATCGGAAGTTGAGGCGAATCCCAGTCAATCTGATCATAGGATCCCGAGGCGCAAAAGGCGCTCAGGTTCGGGATCATATCAATGTCAGACCAAATCATAAATCAGCCTTGTCAGGGCAGCGTATCCAACTCAAGACCCAAGCTCAGTAGGCTCAGTGTATCAAGTCAATCTATATTGTAAGACATTAGCATATAGCAACTAGATTGATAGTAGGATCAAATCCGTTTGATAAATTTCACATGCGAGGGAAGATTTCCCAAATTTTTTTTTTTTATTATTTTGGTGTGCATTATAAATAATAAAATATTTCCTCACCATACAGTGTTTTTCTTAATTTAGGTTTAAAAGTCTACAAACTTTATTTGTTTTGGATTATTCATCAAAATAAGTTACCATATTTTATTATCTTATAATTTGATAATAAGTTTATCTAAACAATTTAAATCTAAACTTGAGTATGGTAATTATCAGGTTGTTTTTTGTGTCGAGCAATAGATCACCCATAAGTCCGACTCAGTAAGCCTTGATGAGTCAAAGGTCGTGCCGAGCGAGATTAACAGAGTTACTAGATTCTGGATTAGCTGATATTAGGGATAAATTACCTAAATAAATGTATTGGTTTAAAAATATATGCTCCCTAGTCACTGAAGTTGTTAAGTTAAATTAACTTTGGCGATCAAAGATTGTAGAAACTACGATCTTGATTGGCGTACAAAACTTTGATTTGAATCAAAATTATCAAATTAATAGTAAAAGCAGTATTGAAAATACTACGTATTGATTTTTTTGAAACAAATAAGCTTCGTTGAAGTTTGTATTGTCTCATAATATTATCATTTACCTGTAGAAATTATGCAACTTGATGATTTTTAATAAAATATTTTTTTAACACAACGATCAAATAAATTGAGACGGAGGGAGTATATAATATATTAAAAGTTATTTGAGTTGAAAATTGAAAAAAATTGATAATTAAAATTGAAAATGTGTGATCTTTAGGAGGATGAAGGGAGTTTATGTATTTTTTTAAAACTTTAGTAGAATTTGATTGAATTGATACGATATACTACGTCGGGTATCGAATACAAAATGATGTTTAGATCAGACTTGATAAACCTTCGAACAGATTACCAATCAAGTATTTCGAATCAAATAACGAATATCATATTACTCGTTCCATTCACCACACTAGTCGAGTCAAACCCAACTTTTACTATTTTACATGTCCCAAATTAATTGCTTTCTTGAATGCAATTGAATAACAAAATGTCAAAAGTCTCACAATTAGGGATAGGAGCAATTTGAAAACCGAACGAATCACCCGAATAGACATATTACTCCTATTCCTGCTACATGACTGTCGATTGTTTGGCCTTAATTTTATTTAATTTAGTATCAAATCTATTAAAAATTTGATATATTATAACTACATAGCTGCTCCAGATTGGATCTAGGAGGATAATGGTGTATTTGTAAGTATTTTAACCATTATGATTAGTTTTGATGATTTCAGAATCGTAATTATTCTAACTATTATTTACAATTGATGAATATTTATTTTTGATAAATTGACTACATATTTGTTGAACAATTGATTAACATATGTTTGATGATTGAATGTCGATTCGATATTTAATGCTTGAATGTGTTGTCGTCTAGAACACATAAATCGAAACGAAATCGAAAACCAATTCACACTAAATTAAGCAAAACCAAAAAATGCAGGCGATATGAAACCAGTAACCACACCAATTACCATCACTACTCACAACCATAGACAACAAGATTCGGATAAACCATCATGTAATAAACACGTGTCCTCCTATTGTCCTATAAATCAACCACATGGTCTTTTAAAACTCCTCCATTTCACAATTATTACACTTGTTTTTTCCCATTCATTTTTCTCTTTTTCAAGAACCCATTTTTCTTTTTTGACAAAAAAATGGTGAAGGAATCATTGAGTGAAGGAGGAGAGATTGTGTTGTTTGGGGTGAGAGTTAAGGTTGATCCAATGAGGAAGAGTGTGAGTATGAACAATTTGTGTGAGTATGATATTGTTAAAAATGATTTCAAGAATGAGGCAGTTAAGGTTGATGATTCTTGTTATGCTTCTGCTGATGATGTTGTTGGAGCTGGAAGATGTATTAAAGAACGTAAAAGAGGTTGGATTTTTTGCCCATTTCAGAAAAAAATACTCTATCTCGATTTAATTGATCATCTAGCCGAAAGTGTTTTATTAAGATAATAATTGGTTTTAATATTATATGAAAGAAAAAAATTTAAACTTCCATGCAAAATATTGCATTGATAAAATATTATTTTATTAGTTGATCAATTAAATTGAAACGAGAGTATTTGATTTGATCATGCAATGTGTAAATAAATATTTGTAATTATACTCCCTCCTTGCTATATAGTTGTCTTTTTAGTTCCTATATAGTTGTCTTAACCTAAATTTTTGTTATAAATTACTTGTCTTCCTAGCATTTCAATATATATTTTATCCTTTTTTTTTCTTTTAACCTTCCTAAATGTAATTTTATCAATGCCTTTAATTAATTGTCGTACAAATCCTAAAATGTAATTATCAATGCCTTTAATTAATTGTCATTAAATGGAGGTAGATATTAAATATCATCAATTAAAAGCTACATATTCTTATTCAACCAATAATTCAATCATTTAATTATTTACTGGGCTTATAGGTAAATTTATATGATTTCTTAATTAACGTGTTTGTGTTTAGGATTAGAAAGACAACTATATAGATATATAGGAACGGAGGGAGTATTTATTTATTGTGAAGTACGGAGTGGAGTGGAGGGAGTGGTAGATAGTATTTGAACTTTTTATTATTGGATCACTATTTTATCAATTCGGAATCAATCTTCGTGTGAAACTTTTTTTTCCCACAAGATTAAGGTTTCGTACCATCCGACCCTTACCCTACACTACTTAGGCCGGAAGAGCCCGGATACTCTTCCGAAGCATTAGGGCAAGTGTAAATATTGAGTCTTTTATTTTACTGAAAGTGTGTGATTTTAATGTTGCATGTTTATGTATAGTGGCTAATCAATCATAAAGATTGAATCTTTGAGTTTTTTAAATTGTATGATTATGTCAATATTATGATCCTGTTTCTTTCTCTTTCCTGAATTGTATGATTTTGTTGTTGCAGCCCTGCAGGCTTATATATATTGAATACTTAGCATGAAGATTTAATTTTTGGGTTTTGGATATTTGACTCAGATCTGATTACTGAGTTATAGTTTTTTCTGTAGTTGACTTATATATCAAAAAATGGTTTGTAAAGTTTGTTTTTTGATGATGTTTCTCTTGATTTGTGATGTCAAATTTTGTATTTTTATTGTGTTGATTTGATTTTTTGGTTGTTGGTAGAAATGATTTAGATGTTAATCTTACATTTGATGGAATATGTTGTGTGTGTGAATAGGAGTACCATGGACAGAGGAAGAGCACAAGTTGTTCCTCTTGGGATTACAGAAAGTTGGAAAAGGAGATTGGAGAGGAATTTCAAGAAACTTTGTTAAGACTAGGACACCAACTCAAGTTGCTAGTCATGCCCAGAAATACTTCCTTAGGAGAAACAACCTTAATCGTCGTCGCCGGAGATCTAGCCTATTCGATATCACTACTGATAATGTAAGTTGACTACTAATTTTAATTCTCATATCCTGGTATGTGTGTTTCGTCTCATAATAATATTCGTTGTCAATCGTTGGTATATTTCTTCGATTGATCTTGATCATGGGAATATCTCATTAAGTGAAGGCTTTAGATATAAAAGAGAAGCTTATTGCTAACTTGTTTTGAAGAGGAAATGACAATTTGTTAGATCCAATAAGTAATTTAAGATTGATTTCACAATGCTGATCATGTATATTGCTGATGTGGTTAGGTCTCTGGTATGCCAATGGAGGAGTATAATGATCAAGAATATAACTTAGCTCAACAAGTCACTACTCCAGTCTCCATTTCTGCACCCGAAACTCCAAATATGGCGTCTAATGTCACCGCTTTTCGTGCTACTCCCTTCCCAGTTGATTTTGGGCAGATGATGTTACCAGCCATGGCCTTTGGTAAGGTGGATCAATCGAATAATGTGTTCCGGCCAGTGCCATTTCCAATCTCAACTTCATCACCAAATGTGGATCTTAACATGAATCAGAGACTAGGGATGGAATCAACTCAGTTATCACTGGGGTTATCTTTGTCATCAGGTCAATCGTCATCTACAAGGCAATCCACATTTCAGCTTATGTCAAGCTTCAGCAATGGGGAGAACATTATAAGTGTTGCCTAAGACAAGGGGGAAAAAAATCCCAGTGGAGAAAGATTAAGTATTTATCATAATTAGAAAGACTTGATATTGGAACAAAAAACCAAGAATTTAGTTTGAGTTAATAATATCTAATGCTTTGATTTGTATAGACCAGAAACTTGACATTCCTTGCTGTACTAGTGTTTATTGCCTTTCTCATTAGATATATATATATATTTTGGGTCTTTTTGTTTGTAGTTGGGAGAAACAAATAGTAAGACCAATCAAAACTTTGTTATTCAATGAATTAGTGGTTGAGTTGCTGGAAATATAAAAATATTTAAGTGGAAATCCACATTTGTGTGATGGATATCTAGTACTAGTAAATAGTACATATGAATGTGGATGGGAATAGTTGTGTTATTAATGGACAAGATAAGAAGTGGTAGGGCCTCTTAGCTTTGTGAGTGGGAGATAGAAAATGATATGATGCATAATCTGATTGTATTTTTTTCATTTGGATCACACATGGTGGTATCTTTAATTGGAATCTTTCTATCTTGTACAAAAATAAAAAAGTATAAAATCATAACTTAAACAAGAGAAAGAAAAGAAGATTATATTGGTTTTCAATGGCGAAAGTTAGCAAACTGCGAGGTTTTATTGACACATATATGACATAACTTTGATTTGATTTAAAATTAGTACGTTAACGATCTTTTCAAAACTATAAGGTAAAGGGTCGACATCTGGGGTAGAGGGAAAAGATTTGAGCAATCTCACAACTGATTTTCTTTCTTGTCGAATGCTAGAAACAGTGCTTCCGAGTGTGAAACCTCATCCACTATGGTCTATGGCTAATAATGTTATGATAGTACCTTCATATTTAGCAAATCTTCCAATACCCTACATTACAGCAAGTGTAGAAAACTCTACTGACAAAATGATTCTCACTTTGATATGCTTCAAGTTTGGAAAGATCAGAAACTGGCACCTTCTGCTTCAAGTTCCATCTTATAGTTTTCGTGGTTCGGACCATCTGTTATATTTATGTAACAATTTTTTGTACTAATATCAAGTCAAGTTCCTGTTTATAATTTTTAAAATAAATCACTTGTCATATAACATAAAACGTCATACAAAATATAAGACTAATTTGAAACCAAAATACAATAGCATATTTTGATTAAACAGAAATTAGTACATGTATTGATGCAATTAAAAAAATCACTATTAGTGCAATTAAAAAAATCACTATTAGTTACATAGTTTATATAATATCCGGGCAGTTTAACAAAAAACAAAAAGAAAATAATAATCTAGTTTAAGTTTTCAGATTACTGTTAGTACCATATAGAAAATCCAAAACAGTGGAGGCCTTCGGTTGGTTACTCTGTAAACTTCCTGAACTCTTATTGCCAAAAGAAGAAGTCTTGGATGAATCCAACTTCACCTGAGGCTCCACATTAGCTGCAAAAGCCAATGTTGAATGGAGGGCCTTATGCACCAAAGGCAAGGTTTCCGACAGAAACGGACTCTTTGAAGAGCTAGCTGTGCCCACTTCACTTTCAACAGCAGATTTGGAAGGGAATGGAGAAGACGTAGCTTTAAAAGGCGTGGGAATATGAGACTTCTCGGATGTAGATTCTCCTCCTCGGAAAGATGTTGACACACTTTTACCGTCACTATGATGAGGATTCAACTGTCCTCCAGGAATGCAATTATTAGAAGAATTCCCAAATGATACGAGTGCACCATCTACATTTGGAGTAGGGGTGGATACTGCAGACTTCCCAGTTCTGAAATCCCTGTTTGGCAGCGAGTATGAAATTACTTTACCATTAGATCCGGTCATGGGGGATTTTCCAAACGAGAGAAAGTTGATTCCCCGTGGTGTCTTTGCAGCTGGCATGTCCACTTCATTTGCTTTTTGATTGTTGTGCGCCATGGGCAGGACCTTATTGTCACCAGAATCAGTCTTCGAAATCTGAGAATCAAGTTGTTTATGCATTTGGACAGATGACATATTTCCATGTACGAGTACGTTCACCCCTTTCGGAGGATGCATGCTATGGATTTTAACAGGTGCAGCTGAATGCTGCCCATTACTCCTCACATTGGACAAGTCAGAAGCGCAAGATTTTGCTTCAACCTTCTGACTAGTGGTACCACATGTATGCTCCTGCTTCTCTGTTTTTTTGGGGGTTGGACTATTGAACCCTGAGGGCATCTTCATTTCACACACAGAGGAATATGAAACCGCTGAACGAGCATCCTTGGCAGGTATCTAGAAGTATTTCGTAACAAAGGATAGACATAGCAACAAGACTGTACCAGCAAAGAAGTATCGGACAAATGAATAGCAAAAAAAGGTATATCTTAAAAAAATACCTCGTGTGAAAACAAGCAATCAGCACCCCTACTACAGAACCCCTTGGATGCAATGTTGTTGCAGGGATATTTAGATAGCTGATGATCAAATGGGCAATCTTCTCCTTTCATGCAAGAATGACGTGCAAAATGGCAGCAAGCCTGCAATTTAAAGACATCAAGTATAAGGAGTAAAGTGGTACTCACATACAAGAATAAATTAAACAACTCACATTACATCTTGCAAGGGCATGGTTAGATTACATAGACAGTAAAGTTCCCAGAATGCATTTTTCTTGATACGATTAATACATGTTTGAGTTTTGAGATCACGGTAGTATTATTAGATGGTTAAAATGCTAAATATATCCCTCCATTACTTTCATTCTTTACTAGTGGGCTGACAAGCAGACTAATCTTCTACTTTCCAATGGGCTACCTCCTTCACTTGCTTAAATTCTTCAGAAGTTGACAACTCTCAGCAGTCTACCATGTCATAACATACCATCATGTTTAGAGGGTATTTTCATTATCTCCAGATGGTTCTGTAAGCTGAACTAGCGGACTCAAAAAATATTAAAGCTAAGTTAGACTTTTATGCCCCCCAACAAAAAATCAACTTGCCTCTGAACTATCCTTCTAATGGAACCACAACTGAACTATATTGCATCCAACTAAATTATACTCCGTATATTTTAGGACCCCTTTGGAAGTTGAAGCTCAACCTCTTCTTTGTGAAGCATCAGTAAAGTTCGTTTTTTTCCAGTCTATTTTTATGCTTGTCATTATTGTTGTCAAGGAGACAAATTAATGGGAAGGGATAAACCACCATCACAGCGGATTAGATAGGTGTGACATAAGAGGGATGAGGGAGCCATTCTTACTTGCCTCAGTTGATGAGCTGATGTCAGCTTCTACGCAGTGGCTCGATTTTCTTTGTAGATTGATATGGCGAGGGCTCTATTTGCATGTGAAAAAGGTGGCATGCTTCTTTAAAAGACACATAATCAAAATAACGGTTTGTCTATCATCTTAAAAATAGTTCAGGAGGTATTTTGGTTACAAGGGTAGTTTAGGGGAGGCACAAATCAATGAGATGCCAACAAGTTGTAAGGGTGTAATTTATCCGATTCTTAATGCATATATTTCCCACTACAAATTTCCACAGATTGGAACCTGTTTCTGGCTTGATAGACTACAGGGGAAAGAATGGAACAGTTGGCAGAAAAAGCAAAATAAATCCAGTATAGGCCTTGAATTAGATTAGGACAAAAGCATATTAAACAGGCATAAAGTGGTGTTATAATAAAGCTGTTAATAGGTGCTATAATGGCATTAAAATGCAATAAAATCAATAAAATGAGCATACCGTGGACTTTGTCAAGGGTACTGTATCGTGTGAGAATTTGCATTTCTCGCCCTACAAGAATACGATAAAGAAATTGAAGCCTATCAGATTAGAGCAATCAACATGCCATCAGAACAAACAATAAACAGTTAAGGAGCCCAACCTCTTGGCATCTTCCCTTAAGATAGTGCCGACAATAAGACACCGCCTTTGGTTTAACCATTGGTTGGATCTTTAATCGTTTTACTCCAAGCACTCTATTCTTTTCAGCTCGTTTAAGTCCTTTTTTCTTCTGAAAAAAACAGTAGTAAGTAATGAGCTTGGACATGCTCAACACATACGAAACACACTATGTACACATTCTCATATCTAAAGGCATAAAAAAGAGGTGCAGAAAGTGTGTACCTTTTTCTTTGCTCTCCTTTCCTTGGTCAATGGAGTTCTTTTCTTTTTTGGAGCATCACCATCCTGAAACAAAAGAATCAGGTATCAATCCAATGAGATAATCTATGTGAATATGAACCAAATAACTTCTTTCCATAGAGGTATTAGTTGACAACTTTAAAACCTCTATATCACTGTTATGGGATTGTGAAAAACAAGGAATTCTCCAAATTCCTCCATCTTCGGAAAAGGTAAGACATGTTGTACCTTTTCAGCAGCTGCAGAAGTTTGGTTGTCTGCAACATTTTCCGGCTTCATATTGCCAGCTGGATCCAGACAATTTGATGCAACTGTAGGATGACCTGGCCACTTCATTTCACCAGATTGCTCCTTCACTCCACTAATCTCAAGGAGAAAACTACCATTCATTTCTCCGTTACGTTTTCCATCCACCTCCATGATAATACCATTTTCACTTGTCATTGCATCTAATAACGAAGAAGAATGCCCCTTCTTTTTCTCAATTTCACTTTGTCCAATATGATGAGCAGAAGAATATTTAAATGCCTGCAACTCATTTGCCTTCTCCACAGGCGGCAGAATGTCATATTCGGATAACAAATCCACCGATATGTCATCTACCTCCATGTCCCTAGATAGCTCCCCTTCTTCAATCTCTTCACATGCACCGACAAAAGGAGAAGCATCCACAAAATCTGAACTCATAATCAATTTCTCCAGTTCCCTCTCTTTGCATTGCAACTCCTGCATAATTTCAACAGACGTGTTTTGTTCCCCAACAGATTGAGCATGTCTTGACAATTCTGCTGATGCATCCACATGCAAAGAACAGTCTATAGCTTCTAAAACTACACTAAATTCTTCATTTCCCTTTAGCTCCATATCAGGACTAAAACTGCCACTACGAACTTCCAGTATACAAGGTTCATTATTAGGCTTATGTATGCTCTCAGAAACTGGATCGCTACCATTGCCCTCATCCACCTCACAATCATCAGAACCCTGATTCTCTTTCTTATCCTTCTCACATTCTATCAGGTCCATACTCGATTGCACATCCAAAAAACAGTCGCTCTCATTCTTATCATCACGCACTGATTTGCCATCACCCGATGTATTGAGAGACTGTGTAGAACATAGCTCCCGGGCTTTCTGACTCACCTTATCATCTTCATAAACAGGTACAAATTGAAAGAATGAGAGACTTCAAATTGTAAGAATCAAATACTAAAGGTCAAAATTACACATTTACCTATTCCAAAATCAAGACCATAAAAAGGACATTAATGAAATGAAGTTCTAATAATTTTAAATTAATCACAATTAAGAGTACAATATATATAAATTCTTGAGTTCAAATTTTATAATATCCAACCATCAAAATTCAAAAGTAGACTATTTTCATGCCATCAAGGGACTACAATATATATAAATATTTCACTTCAAAACTTGCAACATTCAAAACCACTGGAGGAACTAGGGGGGCGTGGGGAAGCAGTCGCCCCTCCCCCCTAAATTTTTGAAAATTACAGTATTTTTTTACTATTAAAAAAGATTAAAAAAAATTTCAGTTATTCAAAAGAAATTCAGTTGTTCACAACCCCAGGCCAACCCCAATCATTACATTTTCTGCATTTGTACTCCTATAATATAAGTTCCTTAGCCCCCTATATAAAAGTATTGGTTCCGCCAATCAAAACCATGCAATTTTCATGGGATTGAGGGAGCACAATACATTTTATTTTGAAGGAGCACAATTCATATAAACAATTGAGTTAAAATTTTATAAATTGAAAAGTGGACAATCTTTTTGGGACAAAGTCGAGAAGCGACATACCTTGTGGTGGAGTGGTAAAAGAGGGGTGGCAAGAAAGAGACAACTAGCAGACATGCAGAAGGTGTATAGTCTTGCTTTTCAACACCCTCCGCCGCCGACGATGATGTGGTACCGCCATAGTTTGGTCAGCTTCCGACAGCTGTACGGTAAAGGAGACTTACCTCGTACTTGAGTAAGCAGTAGTGGAATTGAGCCGACATATGAGGGAGTACATGAGCCTAAGTGTTAGTGGGCGGGAGATCCTACAACCGCCCGTCCGAAAAATCGGAATCCGATATTCACCCTTGGATCGGTTCCGGTACCAAAAACTCATCAATATCCATTAGGTTCTGGGTCAGGTTTCGGTTCTGGGATGCGTAATGGTCTGGGATCGAGATAGCCATCTGGATACATCGGACCGATAACATCATTAGTTCTAGGTGAGAAAATTTTAGTTCGACTTTGTGATTATTTGAGTCTAGTGGAGCCAGCGACTCAATTAATTACTGGATTCATTATTTATTTACGACGATCCAATGAAACCGTCGAATCAATTTATGTTAGTAAGATTAAATACTACTGCTTTAAATGCCAAAGATAATTAAGCATTTATCTCTTTCATCTCGAAAGGCAACAAAACTTTCTGAAGCAGTTGGCCAAGCATTAATTTGAATAAAATTAAAAGTTCATAGTAAATTGGTGAAAATAATACGTATTGATATTTTTTGAAACAAATATATAACACATTAAAATTATTTGAGTTGAAAATTGAAAGAAAAATCAAATCATTAAATTAAAATGTAATAATGTCTTTGGGGCCGAATCTGACACACTGGGTGTGTACACACACGAATAATGCTTTTTAATAAGAATGACAATTTTGCCCTTAATGAACTTACTAACTACTACCTTTTAAATAGGAAGAGCCCGAAATAGTCGTTTAATGACAGCTGACTGGATATTGTGTATAACAGGCTCAGCCATGTATAGAGATATAAATTAAGTTTGTTTCGAACTACTATTGCTGAATCCAGCACTGAAATGAACCTCTCAGACCTTCAATTACTCCTCCCTTGGGCATGTCAATTTACCACTACAAATAACACTACCTTAAATAAACATCCTAGCATTCACAAATCACAACAACAAATCTTCATTACAGAGAACCGCAATACCCCCACTTGCCCCGCCACCCCCCCCCGCGCCGCCACGCCCGCCGCCGAATCCAACATGGGAGGTAAACTACACCTATTTGATGAAAACGATGAAGCAGAGAACACAAACTTATCAAAAATCGAAATAAACCAAGAATTTGCTCGCCGTTACGAGCACAATAAAAAACGTGAAGATTTCCAGCGTCTCGAGGAGTTCAAGAAAAAGGGTATGATCACTGACTCGGATTCTGATGACTCATCTGAAGAAGACGAAGAAATCGATGGCATTGTATCGCAAAAAGGTAATAAAAAAGAATTAGAAAAATTTATTGATGCTTTAACTAAGATTAAGAAGCAAGACCCAATTTTAATGGATAAGGAAGTGAAATTATTCGATTCGGAGACAGATGATGATGTTAGTGAAGATGGGTATGAGAGTGATGATGATAAAGATGGTAAATTTAAGAAGGGTGATAAGAAGAAGAAGAAGAAGGGGGTGTATATGAAGGATTTTAATGCGAAGATTTTGAATGAGAAGGGGGCTGATTTCGTTGATGAATTGCAGGGGGGAGAGGGTGTTACAGTGAAGAGTCATTCTGAGGAGCAAGAGGAGTTGAGGAAGGAGTTTTTGAGGAGTATGGAGGAGGAGGAGAGTGGGAAAGATGGGGACTTGTTTAGGTTGAAGGAGGTGAAGGGGGGTGATGATGAGGAGGATGAGGAGGAGGAGGAGTTTGAGGAGAAGTTGAATGAGTATTTTAGTGAGGATGAGAAGTTGGATGAGAATGAGATGTTTTTGAAGGATTATTTTAGGAAGAGGTTGTGGGAGAGGAAGGAGGAGAGGGGGATTGGAGATGAGAATGGAATCGAGATTTCGGAGGACGAGGAGGAGATTGAGAGGCAGGAGGATTATGAGAGGGATTTTAATTTTAGGTTTGAGGAGAATACTGGGGATAGGATCTTGGGGCATGCGAGGCACGTGGAAGGATCGGTGAGGAAGAAGACGAATGCTAATAAGGTTCAGAGGGATAGGAAGAAGGAGAGGATGGAGCAAGCGGAGATGGAGAGGAAGGAGGAGTTGAAACGGTTGAAGAATTTGAAGAAGAAGGAGATTAATGAGAAGCTGCAAAAGATTAGAGAGACCGCGGGAATTGATGGTGATGGGGAGTGTCCGTTGGATTTGGATGATTTGGAGGAGGAGTTTGATCCTGAAGAGCATGATAGGAAGATGAAACAGGCGTTTGGTGAGAATTATTACAAGGCAGATGACGTGGATTCGGACTTTGGGAGTGAGGATGAAGAACATGAGGATTATCTTAAGAAGCCAGATTTTGACAAGGAAGATGAACTGCTTGGACTTCCCAAAGGCTGGGGTGACTCGTTCTCATCTGTGAGGGAGAGAATAATGAAGCAAAAAGAAGAGTGTGAAGGCGACAATGAGAATGGTGAAGTTGAAAAGAATGTAGTTGAGGAAGTAGGGAAGAGAAAGAGAAAGAAAAAGACCAGCGAGGTGGAGAAGGCAATTCGAGAGCAATTGATGGAAGAGTACTATAAGTTAGACTATGAGGGTACTATTGGGGACTTAAAGACAAGATTTAAGTATAAACCTGTTAAAGCAAATCGGTTTGGACTAAAGACCGAGGAAGTTCTTATGATGGATGACAAGGAACTAAACCAATATGTATCTTCCAGTAAGCTGGCTCCATACAGAGAAAAAGAATGGGAGGTGCCATACCCACAGGTTAAAAAACAGAAAGAGAAGATCAGGGAAATTATTTATGGAGAATCATCAGGTGTCGCTATAGGTTCTGATAAAAAGAGGAAGATGGATAAGAATCTGGAGACCGATACAGGTGGTCCTGCCACTGATAATCAAGTGAAGAAAACCGAAGAGTCGACTGCTGATGGAAGTATGTCTCGGAAACAAAGGAGAAAGGAGCGTAATGCGGAATTTAAACTATCAGATAGCAGACTTGGTGCTTATGGGAAAGCCCCCTCCAAACCTAAGAGCAAAAAGTGAGGTGTATTTGGCTACACTTCAAAAGTTTTGAAATACTAGTAAGTATTAAGTTGAACTTATCATTTAGTTATCAGTACATCAACATTATAAGTTTGTTTCATGATATTTCTAGCTTCCTACTAATATGAAAGGCTGTGTTACCCCCCATTGAATCAGAAATATTGTCCATGATAATAGTATCAATTCAATCTTTATACTATGTAAAGATATGATGTGGTACATTAGTGGGATTAAGTTGTGTTTGAACATATTATTATTATGATGTTGAGTATGTTGTGAGGACAATATTATTAATTGGAAACATATGCATATCTTCTACTTCTGTGATTTAAGTGCTGTTTTAATGAGTTTTGTGTTTAAAACTAGAAGCTAGTTTTGTATGCTTTTTTGCATTGTCCATTTGTGTTAGTCTCGTGCCATTCTGCATTTAGTAATTTTGTCATTTGAGATGTTCTCTGTTTGTGCTATGCTTATAGTTACTGGTGTTTCCATTTACACTCCATTTAGCTCCCGTTGTGGACGTTGTGGACGTTGTGTTCTGCTTGATGTTTTAGTTCTTACCTACAGAAGATTAGTTGATAGAAACTGGATTATGGCAGTTCAACTTTCTGTGCAGTCCAGTTCATTTCTCGGGAACTCTGACAGAACTTGGTGAAATAATGGGAGTTAAAAGAATATGAGAGTATGATATAGAAAGGTGATCAAATGCATAGTAAGTGAGTTCCTTGATGACGACGTGAGCGAGTAAAGCTCCATCATTCAATTGAATAGTTCAATAAATGGTCATAGGTGTATGCTAACATCCATGGAACTTTAGACAAAATGACTTTAGGTGATACTATATAGTTTTACATAATTGAGATGACAGAAGCTGTGTCTAGAAGGTTAGTACTACAAAATGTGTTGTGGTGAGAGCAGCAAACATATGCGATTCATACCTTCTTGATTACAGCAAACTAAAGAAAGTGTGGTTACCCTCTGATATAGTGTGATGTTATTGTTATATTTCTTTGTTTCGATGCTATTGTGTTTCTAAAAAAATAAAGAAGTAAGTCCTTGTAGGTATATGCTCAATCATAGTCTTCTGTATCTGAGTACGATCCAATCAAGTTCTTATTCCTCCAATTCCCTCATGTTTTAATCTCACCCACTGAAATCTAAATCACAAGTATTCATAACCATTGATTTAGAGAGTTGTTGGCTTAGTTGTTGGTTTTTTGAAACTTTGAACGATTTTGTTAGTTGTTAGTGCACTGCAGTGTTGAACCTTTTCTTGATTTTGTTTAAGTTGCCAAATCTTTTGGTGCATGGTGTAGTATTTCCTCTTATAGCAGTAGCATGAAGAACATAAAGGCAAGGCAGTGTTCTGTTTTCCATAAATGCATGCGCATGTTTTATACAGATGGTGTGGCGCCCAAACTGTAATAAACACCAAGAATTTGATTGACAATATCAGTTTTAACACGTCTAGTCTCTTTGACATTTCAATTGTTATTTTTTTTGTGCAATTTGGTTTATCGAATAGGCGACATGATATAAAGTCCTTGTTATGAAGCATATTTATTGGTTAACTGCAGGTTTGTTTGACAGGAGAACCACAATCAGAGTAATTCAAAAGGAGGAGCAATGCTGCCACAAGAATGAGAGCTTAATAGGACAAAGCATTGGTTGTTTGTGGGGGGTTTTCGCTACAATTGTATTTTCTATCCGAATTTTGAATTTATTATTATTGTACTAATATTCCGTATTAACCATTGAACTTAATTTGGTTAATTGTTTTAGAATTTGATCATTTCTTTAAATGCAAATTACTGAGGGTTATAATAGTATTTTATATGAGGATTTTGGATTTATTATTATTGTACTAATATAGACAACTGAACTTAGTTTAGTTAATTTTTTAAAGGAGAATATGAAGATGGAAAGGAAACACAAATATAGGCTTGGGGTGAGCTTGGTTAGTTAATTGTTTTAGAATCGTCATTTTAACTTTTATATGCAAATTATTGGGGAGTTATACCTACTATAGCAAATTATTTGATAAAAATGCTTACTCTCTATTTTATAATAAATAATTTGTTTAGAAGAAAATTGTTTTATTAAGGATTGTGAAAAGTTACATTGGTATTGTAAAAAATTATATTGGAAATAAAAATGTACATTGAAATTGTAAACAATCGACTATTATGAAAAAGTAAATTTTTTCTAGATAATCATCTATTTTTGAAAACCAGTTCATGACTCCATCTATTATGAAATAAAACCGAATTCGAAATACTCGATTAAATGTTCCGTAAAAAGAACAGTATTTAATAATGTCGAAAATATACGCAAACAAAAACCATGAAGACATGATAAGATTGCAAGAACATTTTGTCGAAATCAATCAAGAAGCTTAATTTCCATGTCAGAATCATCACTAGAAGACCCAGATTTCAACCCCCCCTTGAAATCAATCCTCTTCAACAAATGGACTTCAACAGTTTCCAGCATCTGGATTCAATCCACTTCTGGCTCCCTCTACACCTTCTCCCTCTACTCACAATCCCTCAAAACCACCCAATCCTATACCCAATCTACCCTCAACTTAATCTCCTTTTTCAAGGACTTTGGGGGCAATTCTGGCCTTCTTTCTGGTGTTTTATACAATTTTACTGGACCTTGGGGGGTTATTTTATGTGGGGCTGTTTTTTGCTTTGTTGGGTATTTTTTTATGTGGCTTAGTGTTGTTGGGTTGTTGCCTAAACAACATGTTTTGGTTATGTGTGGTTTTATGTTTGTGGCTGCTCAGTCTTCCACTTTTTTCAATACGGCAAATGTTGTGACTGGAGTCAATAATTTTCCTAATCATAGGGGGACTATTGTTGGTATTATGAAGGTTGGTTCAACTGATTTGTTTATGGTGAAATGAATTAATTGGGTAGCTAAATTGTTAAGTGAAAGTGACTAGCTTTTTCTTGTTTATGTAATTTTTTGGTGCAATTATTAGTTTCGTGTTCTTGCCTTTGTATTGAGTGTGTCGGGAGGGGTGTGCGAGATGGGGGTGCACGGAGAGTGAAGTAGTTCATCAATGTCATTGTTTATTGTTTATGCCGAAATGAATTAATTGTGTTGCCTAATTGTTAACTTAAATTGGTTAGCTTTGTCTTGTTTCTGATTTGTTTTCATTTTGATCTTGTTTGGTGCAATTAATAGTTTCATTGTCCTGCCTTTGTTGTTTTGGGTGTGTGGGGGTTGAGATAACGTATAATTTTAGATGGGCACAAGGCAAATGCTCTGATGAAAGTTTCGGCTCGACTGTGATGATTTTTCTAAATGCTCAGTCAGAAGGGTTATGCGTTATGCCCCCTACTTAATATTCCATTCATAAGGCTAATTTGTTGTTGTCGTGACTTTTTAGATAGGCGGATTGCTATAGCTAGTTGCTTATAGCTTATATAGTGGCCCTTTCACTTTGGTCTAGTTTAAGTTTATATTGATACTGAATGAGCATATCAAACATAGGTGAGCATTATATTTTGAAAAAAATACTCCGTACAATAATTGGGTAGACCGTAGACCCCTCTCAGCATCCTCCTCTCTCTTTGGCTCTGCGCCTCTTCCATAACTTAACAGTTTATGCAGTCATGTAGTTTCCATATTTTATATACCTTAAAAGATCAAAGTGATAATTGAGTATTTAATGGCAATCTGTTTACTTTCTGGTGTAAACAGTGAGCACTGATGTTGATAGTAAGATGTGTATACCATTATAGTTCTCCTATTCCTGGTAGATCGACATTAAAAATTTGTTATAGTCTCACAAATACATATTGTATCTTGTTAGTAAGTACAGTTGGAGGCCATATTATCTATAGGCTAGTAAGTGGTGCAGATTCATTACTTCATTGCATGAAAAAATGTGCTCATATGACAATATCATTGGGTTAGTTAGAACTCTTACATTGCAGACCAGCTATTTTTTTATGCCTATAAGATCAATTTCAAACTGAAATCTGGTAATTTTGGCTATCCTACTATCCATTAATATTTCAACAAAGTAAATCTTGTTATCCCATCATTTGCAGGGTTTTTTGGGTCTGAGCGGAGCAATTCTGATTCAAGTATATCAGATAATCTTCAAAAACAAGCCGGCTACATTTCTTCTAATGCTGGCTCTATTGCCTACCATCAATTCTCTGCTACTTATGTTCTTTGTGCAAATCTTCAGAAGGACGGAGTTGGAAGAGAAGAAGCACCTTAATGGGTTCTCGTTGTTTTCAGTTGTCATAGCCATTTACCTTATGGCTATCATAATCATACAGAATTTCATTAGCCTGAGGATGACAGTACGCATTGTTTCATTTGTTGCACTTATAATTCTACTACTATCTATTTTATCAGTTGTGTTTAAAGCCGAAGGGGCAAAGACTTACCGGAAAATAAGGCTATTACTAGAAAGAGACGAACTAACGTCTGAGCCGGACCAGACCAACCTGTTGAATTCTCAGAGTGTGAATATTGGAGATAATTCCAACCGGTACCGAGAGGTTCCTGGTGGTCCAGAGGACAGGACTGATACAGGTGAACAGTTGAACATGCTGCAGCAACGTAGCCTGAATCTGTTGCAAGCAATGTGCACCAGTAATTTTTGGTTTTTGATTATCACGACTGGATGTGGGATGGGCTCGGGATTGGCGACAGTAAACAACTTGGGCCAGATAGGAGCATCTCTTGGTTATTCAAGCTTACAAACAAGTACATTGGTTTCTTTGTGGAACATTTGGAATTTCTTTGGTCGGTTTGGAGGTGGTTATGTGTCGGACTATTTCATACATAGTAAAGGATGGCCTAGACCTTTATTCATGGCTATTACACTGGCAGGTATGAGCTTAGGTTATCTCATCCTCGCCTCTGGTATGTCTGGTGCTCTATACATTGGCTCTGTCTTGGTGGGTATCTGTTATGGATCTCAATGGTCATTAATGCCCACAATTGCTTCTGAGCTATTTGGTAAGGTTCATTTTGGAACAATATTTAACACAATTACCATCGCGAATCCTATTGGGTCTTATGTATTCTCTGTAAAGGTAATGGGATATATCTACGATAAAGGAGCATCTGAAGAAGGAAACTTGTGTACTGGAACTTACTGTTTCATGCTATCCTTCTATGTTATGGCTGGTGCGACGTTTTTTGGGTTCCTTGTTTCCCTAGTGTTATTCTACCGTACAAGAAACTTCTACACACATGTGGTTGTGAGAACTCTATCAGT
This sequence comes from Lithospermum erythrorhizon, assembly GCA_019722365.1. Taxonomy (NCBI): domain Eukaryota; kingdom Viridiplantae; phylum Streptophyta; class Magnoliopsida; order Boraginales; family Boraginaceae; genus Lithospermum; species Lithospermum erythrorhizon. The sequence continues at coordinate 364,613 of JADFUC010002401.1, forward strand.
GAATAAACGAGCAGTGGCTGATATGAGAGGGTAGTGCACATCTTGATTGATTCAGGTTGTATCATATTCTCCACATGTTCGAAACTGATGTGTATCATCCCTCTACGCCATGAAATGACCAGAATCCATATATCATATACCTTCTTTAGTTCTTTTGGTAGCTGTCTCACACATGACCGAACCATCGGGGATGTTAAAACAGGTATTGGTTCTCATGTGAGATCACTTTTTTAGTTAGTAAAAATGCTCTTAACTTGGTGAATGTTGTAATTTTATTCGAGTGAATTAAGTTCGTAGTTTGGTGACTTTGGTCTATAGGAGAAACACAGAAACATCTGTTAGTAGAAGCCCGTTTTCATACATAATAAGCCACGATTGGGAACAATCGATGCTTGTATTAATGAAAGACTCGCTCTCTTATCTGTTCGTTTGTTCCTCTGTAAATTGCAAGACTATGCAGTGGTATAATCTGTCATTATGTTTGCCAGATTATTGTTTGAGATATGAATGTTGTAATGTAGTAATTATCTTTACAATTACATACGGATGTAAGCAAATCTTCCAGAGATTTAGAGGTCTTGGTTCTATTTCATGGGACGTTTGTTTTTTCTTTCTTTTAAATCTGCCTACAAGTTAGTTGTTAGAAAAGTAGAACCATCTTTGCAGGTTAAAGAACACTAGTGATTGCATTTATTGTTAATGGAGTTAGTTAGCAAATGATTGTTAGTTAATGATTGTTAGTTAGTTGAATGAGTTATACGTATATACTGAGGTGATGAGAATTGCTGAATACTATACAATCATTTTTTTCCTTAATCATAATATAAGCTCATATCTTTTCTTTTCTAGTTAAATTTTTCTAAATTTATGATAAACCCTAGTTAATCCATTCAATCTAACATCCATAATTCTTCAACAATCATGAATAATCTGGATAATAACATGGTATCAGAGCTCGGAAATGATCAAAATGATCATCATGATCTAGAAATTAACATGTTTGCGCCGATAAATCAGTCCGAAATTTTTTAGAATTTTCAAAATCAAAGTCAAAATTTGACAAATCAAGATCAAAATTCGATGAATCAAGCTCAGATTTCACCTATTTCAGCTCATGATGTACTCAATTCAGCTGCAATTTTCCTTAATTCCGATCCATTGCAGTTGCACCACTCCGATCACCCTAACTATGTGTTGACTACGAACTTGTTGACTCCAGGAAATTATCACCACTGGAGAAGATCAGTTGAAATCTCAAAATTAATGCTTTTCATATCCTCAAAACCTTCATTCAGTATGTGAATACTCAGTTCAATGCTAAAATCAAGACCATAAGATCTGACAATACACCTGAGTTCTCTCGTATTAGTGCTATGACATTTTATGCTAGTCAGGAAATTGTACGTCAGTCCAGTTATGTATACACTCCACAAATAAACTAGAGTAGAAGTTGAAATACAAACACCTCCTTTGAGATTGCTAGAACACTCTTATTTCAATCAAATCTCCCCATACAGTTTGGGGAGAGTGTTTGCTTACTACCACATACCTAATCAATAGATTTCCCTTACCCTCTCTCAACCACAAGTCACTATTTGAGTTGTTGTTTCAAGCTGTGCCTATATACTCTCATTTAAATTTTTTTGGGTGTTTGTGCTATGCTGTTACTAAAAGTCAAAGCAAACATAAATTTCAAGAAAAGTCTAGACGTTGTGTTTTTATTGGATATCTCTTTGGGAAGAAAGCCTATAAGCTATATGACCTACAAAGTAAAACAGTGTTTTCCTCGAGAGATGTGTCATTCCATGAGCATTTTGGTTCTAAATTGGCTACTGTTTGTTGCACTTCCATCTTTATATAATTCCAACCTTGTTCTTAATTTCCCGGGTATTGTTTGTGATTTTTCCAAAGTCATAGGCCACGAATGGACGTGTTCTTTGGCTAATGTGTTAACCTTGGGGAGCTACCGGCAAATACGATCATCACCGAGGTCATGCCGGAAATTGCTTTCAAGTAAGTGGTTGGATACCACTGCACAACTTGAATCGATAGGTTTTCATTGTTTTTTGTCATTGTTATTTCATTAAAGTTTTACAATGAGCCTGTAGTTCACACACACACAAGAGCATTTTGACACAGTGCAAGTTTTTCCAAGAGTTGCTTGTTGACAATGGTTTTGATTTCTTTATAAAGGGCGATAGAACTTACAATACTCTTCTTCCTCTCAACACCAAACTATTACCTGATGAGGGGTCATTGTTAGCAGATCCTGAGTTCTATAAAAGCATGGTTGGCAAGCTTATCCTTCTCTATGCAGACCCTCAGTCAATTCATGTAGTCCCCCAGAGACTTTCATCTTGAGGCACTTAGATATCTAATGCACTATCTACATAAGACTGCTACTCAAGGCATTCTTATTCAAGGTTCTACAAAGCTTAATTTGGAAGTTTTTTCAAACAGTGATTGGGCAGTGTGTCCTACCATACACGGCTACATCATTAAACTAGGACAATCTCCTATTTCTTGGAAAAGCAAGAAACAGTCTACTGTGTCTAGAAGTTCTACGGAGCATGATAGAATAATGATTATTGGAGAACACTATTTGGAAGTTGTGGTTGCATTTATTGTTAGTGGAGTTAGTTAGCAAATGATTGTTAGTTAATGATTGTTAGTTGAATGAGTTACAAGTGTATATAACCGAGGTGATGAGAATTGATGACTACGATACAATCATTTTTTCCCAATCATATATCTAGACTTTCCTTTTTCTCTCCCTAAATTTATCATAAATCCTAGTTAATCAATTCAATCTAATCATCCATAATTCTTCAACAATCATGAATAATCTGGATCATAATATAGTATTCATAATAAGTATTGTTCGTATAAATCGAGTCTCATTTATGTGCTTAAGCATTTATTTAAGCATCTTGAAAACATGTAAAATTGCTTCCTCATATTAATTTCATATTTTAAACATAATATATTAGCATGCCCTCTAGAATACAGTAGTTATAAATTATGTTAACAAGTTTCAGAAATTTAGGATCATGATCTTAAAACAATCGTAATTTTCCATTATAAATGAACCACTTTCAGAGGCTCAGAGACATGTAAAGATCAAGATTGATTGTTTTGTAAAGAAACTGTAATATATATCTCCTTGCACTTCCACAACTACAACTATAAGATCTAAACGAGTCCAATTTGGTTACTTATAAATTTTTGTAAGCGTGGTGCTTAATGTCGATATATATCATTATTGATAAACTATGATATTTCACTACTATCGTACCTAAGAACCAGATCGGTTTTTTATTTCGACTAATAATTCACTCGGGTAAGCTAACGGTCCCTAAAATGGTATTATTTTTTAGCGTATACCGATTAGACCCGGACTGGTAACCCGATAAATACCGAATTTTTTTATTTATGTCGAAAAGACCCAAAATCATGACCAAATTTTGGATCGAAATATCCAAATTTGAATAAATGAGACCAACCGGGACCGATATCCACCGTAGGTTCCGGACGGGACCGAAATATCCAAATTTTTTAATAAAGTGAGAGCAACCAATTCACCTCCAATTTTTTTACATATTTATTACATCCATATTGAAGCAAAATCAATAGCCAAAAGGAGAAATCAAGCATGAAGACAACCAAGGGGGGCAAAGTGATGAACCCTACCGATGCATATCGTAAAGAGCAACGCAAACGTGAATTAAAACGAGTAATTTCATTTTTTATTCTTAATTCATTATTATTTATATAATTCTTTCAATTTTTAATTACTCCATTATTGCTGGTTTATGTTAATTGATGTTTTATTGACTTATAGTTGTTTAAATTAATTATTTCTGTTTGATGTTAATTGGTGTTTTATTGAATTATAGTTGCTTTAATTAATTATTGTTGATTGGTGTTAATTGATGTTTTATTGAATTATAGTTGTTCTAATTAATTATTTAATTATTTCTTGTTTAAGTCTATTAATGTTCAATTGTTTAATTAATTATGGTTGAATGGTGTTAATTGATGTTTTATTGATTGATAGTTGTTGTAGTTAATTATTTAATTATTGCTTGTTTAAGTCTACGATACGAACAAACAATACCGATGCATAGTTTTTTATGTTCAATTGTTTAATTAATTATTGCTGGTTGATGTTAATTGATGTTTTATTGGTTGTTGTAAGAGTTTGGATTTGAGCATTTGTCATTTTTAGTGGAATTTGGTTAGAAGTATTGGATCGAGACGATGAATTTACAGTTTAAGAAAGGTGGTATTGAAATAATTAGCCAGTAATTTTTTAATTGAATTTTGATATGACTGTATTGTCCAGTTTTGAATTGAATTTTGATGATTGACTTTTTTTATTTTAATTTCGAATGTTTTTGTGTATGTTGTATAGTATTTGGTTGAAAATGTATGAAAATATAGTATTTTTAACATAATTGAGTATTATTATGATAAATTTGATTTAAATCGAAGTTATGTGTGCAATTAATCTGTAACTTTTGTTAATTAGCTACTCCCGCCATCTCATTTTTTTTAGTTATCAATTGAATTTTGATGGTTGACTTTTTATATTCTAATTTCAAATGGTTTTGTATATGTTGTATAGTATTTAGTGAAAATGTATGAAAAGATAGTATTTTTTAACATAATTGACTATTGTTATGATAATATTGATTTGAATCGAAGTTAAGTGTGTCAATTAAGGTTTGGAAAGTTTGTTAATTGTGACTGTTGAAAAATGAAATTAGACAATCGTTTTTAGATGGAGGTGGTATTAGGTTAGTAGCTAAAGTAGAAAGTGAAAAACTTGCGAAATAAAGAGAAATGTAGCAGGTTCTTAGTAGTAATATGTTGTAAAAGAGAAACTGAAAATATATTGGAAGAAAAAATTATTCTTTTTCACGTTGATTATAAATATGGAACCAAATATGTGGATAAAGATAATTAGCGTTTTCGTTAGTGGCTGAAGTAAAAATGAAAACCAGCTAAAGAGAATACTGCTATATCTGTTTTATGATTTGTAAGTTCACAAATTGTAATGGGAATCAATAAATAAGAGAATAGTAATGCATGGGAAGTTAAAAGCAAGCAAGTTATCAAACCCTCTTCCATTTTTATCTTATCTCGATAATCAGGTTGTTTTGTGTTAGTAGTGCTAGTAATTGTGGTCACTGTATATAGTTCTGATATGGGCGCAAGCTCTGGTGTTTTGTAGTTTGTTCCGTTATGTGTGACTATGGTGGTATCTGTTGACTGCAGAATAAAAAAGAACGGAAGAAGGTGAGAGAGGTTGGGATATTGAAGAAAGATCCTGATCAGTTAAAAGATCAGATTCAAAAGCTGGATGTTATGAGTAAGCTATACTTGTACTCAAATTAACCCCAGTTTCTCTTTTCATTTCTCATTCTAATAAAACGACCTGTGATTTAGGACCCCCCCCCGCCTTTCTTTCTTTTGTAAGACAAATTATCGACTTGTGTTTATCTATTATCTGAACGAAGTGTTTGCAGCAAATTTGTAGATTTTAAGTAATTTACGGTGAAGTGAAAAGTTTAGCAACACACATTGTCCATCACTCTATCTATTCTTCTTTTGTATGTTTAGCAACACCCATCGTCCATCACTCCCTGTAGGTGAGAGATGAAGTCTACATGTATATTAGTTCTTGACTTTTTAATCCATCAATGATAAGTAAGACATGATTTAGTCATGTAGGGAGTTGATTATTATCTGATAGAATTGATGGGAGCACTGCGATGAGCTAATGCCTAATATATATCAGAAACTTTGTTTGGACGGAGATGTAATACAAGATGTTAGATTTAGAAGCATCAAGGACAAAATAAAGTTCAGGTGTGGTGCTTCCAGGTCAAGGAATTAAGACAGCCGATCTCTTTTTCCTATTACAATAGGATTAGCTGTATTCCATTGTAGGGCCATCTGTATCTGATTTAAGATTAGGCATGCTTCATTAGATTGTTCCAATTCCTTATGGACTCCAATTGTTATAGATAATTTTTCATTCATATGTTTGCCTAAATTTTCTAATAGTCTCATAGCTGTAATGAAGTGTAACATAGCTGGTTTCAAGAAATTTGATTCCGTTAGAAATTCATAATGTGAATGTCATTATGTTTTCTCTTAAGTTGTTGAAACTTCGTCAAGATACTTCCTTATTTATGGTGAGGATGTAGTTCCTTTGTTCTAATTGTTTATTTTCTTTATGGAAAAGGGTGGGCCTTTAAGAAAACATGGAATCTTTTCGGTACACTTGAAAATGTGAATTTCAGGTTGGATGGATGAAGCCTTCAGGCAATAATTGGTCAGTTACATTGACTAAACTCATGTTTAATGCTAATGAAATATCTTCTTCCTGAGTTTGTATAATTGTATGTTAGGTTCTATGCGTGCATGAAGACCAAAGAGACCACATGCTAACTAACAAATAATTGGATATTATTGGTTAATATTTGGCCGCATGATGCTCAGTTTCAGTGAAGAGCCTGATGTCTATACCAACATTTCATTTTGATGTGCACCGATTAGCACAAATATGATAAGCATAGCACTGTAGTAGTAGAAATAATCATGTCTAATTTTACTGTATCCTTATGGTGCAATATTTCTAATTCCCTGTTCCTATTTGCACAGAGGCAGACGGCGCTCTGGATAAAGCCAGAAAGCATAAGAAGAGGCAACTTGAGGATACATTACACCTTGTTATCAAGAAGAGGAAGGTAATTATCATCATGCGGTGTGAGTTAGGGCTGTAAACGGTTCGGTTCGGTTCGGCTTTGGGTCGAAACTAGAACCGAACTGACCTAGGCGGTTTCGTCATCAACCAGACCGAAATCGGTTCGGTTCGCTTCTCGGTTTTGAGCTCAAAAATGAAGTAATAATTTTTGTTTTAACACAAAAGATAACAGAACAAAACTCTATCCTTTTATACCAAAAATCACTTCCAAAAAATAATAGAACAACAAAAAGAGCCTCTTCCATACCAAAAATCCATCCTTTTATATACAAACACAATAAAAATCAGATCTTTACTACAATTATTTAACAAATCACAATACCCAGAAAAAAATAAACAAAAATGAAAATTCAACTAAAACCAAAATTAAGAAAGATGTGAATTTGATTTTATTGAAGCAAACTGGTGAACGTTTGAAGAGTGGTTGGTGGTGGTGGTGGTGAAGGTGGCAAGAGGCGGTGAAGTTATAAAGGGGGAGGGGGAGAGCCGGAGGGGGGGAGGGTTTTGCTAAGAATGGGAAATGGTACTCCTATATAATTTACTCCGTATCTATACTTTTTTAAATGAATCATATCGGTTCGGTTCAGTTCGGTTTTAGAACAGGCCGATTTTTCGACAGAACCGAACCGAACCAATTTTCTTTCAGTTTTTTATTTTTTTGAACCTAAATCGGTTCGGTTTCGTTCGGTTCCAAAATTTTCTGTTATTTTCAGTTCATTCGGTCGGTTCGGTCCGGTTTCAGATTTTTTGCACACCCTAGGTGTGACTACTTATCTAAGATAAGAGATGCATGTGGTATTCCCAATAGGAGTCTTCTTTAATTGGCTTTCTTGGTATGTGATTAACCTTAAATAATTGACATTCTCTAGTGTTATGTTCGTTCCATATGCTCTCGTATATTTATCTTCTGCCCCTACAAGTTTTTTTATATACCAATGTAGCCACTTTGGCTTGTCGGCTATTGACATACGCCTGTGGTCAAATTGGTCATAAAGATTTGTTTTTATTATATGCGCAAAAGATTCATGGACAAATCTACCTGAAGAAGCTGTTTGCCATGTTCAATATGGTCACTGAAGTTCTTCAGTTTAATCCTCTCAGTTTCTTTTTCATTCTGCAATATCTCGCGATATATTATGTTTTATTGATGCCAGTGTCTTGACTTTTTCCGGTCAAAGGTTTCAAACTGTCTTGTTCGCTATCTTATTTAATAGCGATATGTTGATGTTGTAAGAAGCAGCCTTCGGTATAAAAGTAGTTGTTACATACTTACATATCATGCAGAAGAGTTGCGTATTCGTAACACAAGGAAACACTAGATTGTATGGTTATTTATTAATCAATTTAAGGTTGTATGGTTCTTCATTAATCAATTTAAGGGATGTATTGTTATTTGTCAAATACTCCCTCCATCCCATGAAGATTGTCCACTTTCACACTTCTTTCATTTCCCATATCTTGTCTCATTTGACCAACTTTTGTATGTATTTTTGGATGTAGATCAATTTGAACTAGTTATATCTTAAATTTTTTTAGAAGTCAAAATTAGACAATTTTAATGGAATTGAGGGAGTATTAATTTAAGAGGAGCATTTTCGTGTGATTTTATATTTCCATGTCCTATGGAGTCAAAGATTTTATGTTTTTTGATTCTTGGATATAATGGAATATATTAAAATGGCTCATTTAACTACCTATACTCGTTATCTATTGTGAAGTAGTCGCTAGTGTTTGCACTTCATTCTTGGGTCAATTCGGAAACAACTTTCTTGTATCGCAAGGGTAAGGCTGTGTGCTATCCGACCTCCCCTCCCCTACCCTCGGGAGCATCTTAAACAAGCATTGGGGCATGTTTATGTTAATGTTTTTCGTCTGTTTTTATGCATGTTTACTCATTTTACTATTTAAAGTTCTACTTCAATTTAGAAGAACCCATTTTCTTATCAAATGTAATTGGGCTTAGATTCTTTTATCAGGAATATGAAGAGAAAATGAAAGAGAAAGGGGAACCTCCTGTTATGTTCAGGTGAAAAAAGGCCTTCAATTTATTTTTTCCTTTGAAGTTCTTGAATCTGAGCTATTGTTTTGCCTAGTACCTGAAGTTTTTTAACAAAAAAATGTCATGTCTACCATTTGCTGCAGCCATCTAGGACCTCCTAAAAGACTTTCTACTGCTGAGGAGGAAGAACGAGTCAAAAATCCTAAGCCGGAGGTAATGATTTCCTTGCTGAATTGCATAAATATCATGGTGATCTGTTTCTTCCATCTAATAAGGTATTCCTACAGGATTCTGTCTACTATCATCCCACACTCAATCCTACAGGAGCTCCTCCTCCAGGAAAACCTCCCATGTTTAAGTCATCGATAGGTATGCCTGATTATTGACCAGACTCTCCCTATTGACTTTTTCTTTTTGGTAGTAATGTTTTTGCTGCAGGGCCCAGAGTTCCATTGGGAGCAGCTTCATCAAGCGGTACAGCAACATCAGAGTCTGAACTAGAGGATGCAACAATGACTGTTCCTCCGCTGCCCCCACCACCTCCTCTGCCTCATTCAGGTGATGCGGAGTCTGGTGATGATCCCATACTACCTGAATCTTTGCCTATACCACCACCACCTCCGATTCCGCCAAATCCTGCAGTGGCTAATTTGGGCAGTACATCTTTACCACCTCTGCCTCCACCCCCTCCGCCACCTGGCCCTCCACCAAAGGACCAAAATGCAAGCCGTCCTCTGCTACCCCCACCTCCCCCACCACTTGGTACTGCTGGAAGTGATATGGAGAAAGGCCAGCCAGTAAAAGTGACTGATGCAGGTACCAGAAGTTATGCGCAGGTATGCATCTAATTTATTACTCCCTCCAATCCAAAACAATTGATTTTCTCACATATCGAGGTAAATCTTTAATATTCAATTGCTCTTTAATTATTTTATTAAAAAAATTAATATTATGAAAGTATTTTAAAAGACGAATTCAATTATATAAATTTTATATTTTTAAAATAATGAATAATTAATAATTGAGGTCAAAGTTCAATTTCAAAAAAAAGTCAAACGCTAATTGTTTTGATTGAGGGAGTGCTGACATACTCCCACTATTTTTAGCTAAGATTGTTCACTTTTGATTCCTTGTTTATTATACTCCCTCCGTTCTTTTTTAGTTTATCGTCTAGTCATTTGCTCATAGATTAAGGAAATAAAAAAGCAGTAAAAAAGTATATTGAAAATGTAGAATGACAAATAATTGAAACTATATCATTGGTTGGTTGATGATATGTTAGAATGATAAGTATTTTAGAATAAAAAATTTAGGCTAGGATGACAACTAAAAAAGAACGGAGGGAGTATTATATTCCTTCTCCACCTCCACTTAAGAATGAGCTTGATTTTTAAATGGAAGGCAGAGCTGCACCCTTCTCTTTATTTAACTAGTCTACCTCCCTCTTTTTTTTGTTCCAACTGGCCACACACTCCCTGTTGTCTATGTTGATATGGGAGCATGGGAGCATGCTCCTCAACTCTAACTACTTTTTGTATTCTCCGATTTTTATAAATTATAATCAATTTCACAATTATAGTAATAGGTGAAAGTGCCTTCATTTCGGCCTATACTAAAACTGGAAATGGATTTATAGTTTTGCTTTTGGTCAGAAGAACGAATCTTACAGATTGTAGTCTGCAGCATACTTCATAAAATTTGTAACAATTTGCTTTGAGATGGAATTCCTTCTTTTATAAAATTCATCTTTCACAATCTTTTATATACTGTAATCCCTCAATTGTAGATACCTACTGTACTTCCACCTCCACCTCCGCCACCAGGGTTGCCCCTGAAGCCTGCAGCCTCATCTTCTGAATCTGACACTAAAGTCTCAGAGGAAGCCATTGATAATGCTAAGATGCTACCGCCACCTCCTCCACGTCCTTTAAGGCCTCCTATGGCTGGACCTGCAATGGTCCGTGTTCATCCGGATGTGTTACCTCCTGGGATGTCACGCTTTCCACCTCCACCGCCTGATATGAGGCCTCCGGGAATTGCTGGTCAACCTGTTCCAGCTGGGATGATGGCCCCTCTAATTCCAGGAGCCCCTTTTGGATCTCTCCCTGGGCCACCACCAATGATGAGTTTACCACTGCCACCTGCTCTGCCTCCCATTATGATGAGCCATAACAATATGGCTCATCCATTTGCTCCTCAGAAGACGTCGTATGTGAAGTCAGCAGCATCTACAGTTGTAAAGAGGCCTCTAGCTCAGCATACTCCAGAGTTAACAGCTATGGTATGTTTTTTAGTTGATTTCCATTTGTTTAAGTTTATATCATTTCCTATTTCCTCTGCATTATTGCTGAGCCTCAGGAAAATAGGTGTTATTTGGTTGATGAGTAAGATGCAGTTTGTGCTCTTCAATAAATGTAAATATATTTTGCCTAATAATATTATCTAACATGCAGCTTAGTGGAAGTTAATTAGAGATTTAAGCTTGTTAGGAAGAGTTTATGAAAATATGTTTCTTGGATTCTGTGTGTATGATTGCTCTTAGCAGTAGGCATTATTTTACAATTTTATGCACCTGGACTTGTTAGCTGGAAGTCTCGTCTATCAGGCTGGAACCATGGAAATTATCACAGTTATTGATATTGATCGACTTTTCTTCTTTTGATATATACAATAAGTTCTGTTTTCTGTTTTTGTTTCATTTTGTTTTTTTATTCTTCTTCAGAATTGTGTTTCAGGGGCTTCAACCAACCACCTTCCGGTTTAAAATCATTTAGTAAAAGTTGTTCTTTGCTTTTGTTACATGATGTCCATTTGTTTAAGCTTATGTGAAAGTTTCTTTTGGTGGTGGAAATTGATATGATTTCCCGAATACTTTATTGTCCTAGGACCTATATGCACACCATGCAGCAGCATATTGAGAAATAGACTTTCTTTTCCTTCTCAATCATATTGCTGCTTTGGCAGGTTCCCGCATCTGTACGTGTAAGGAGAGAGTCAGCATTGCCAAAACCTAAACCAAAGCCATCAACTGTCTCGGCAACTCTTCCTCGAACTAGTCAGCCAGTAACTACACCAATTGTTACTAAGAAAGAGTCAACTAGCACACCATCGGCCCTGAAGCCTCAGAGCATTGATGACTCGTATATGGCATTCTTGGAGGATATGAAAGCCCTGGGAGCTCTCGAAGGTTGAGCTATCCAGGTGGGTGATGTTTACTAAAATAAACTTGCCTGCTTTTACATCCCTTTCCATGTCTTCGTAGATGATGATGGACTTGCAATCTTCAATTTCGAGTTCTTCATTTATCAGCATATCTTCGTTAGTCCGGTGCTGTCCTGGTCCTGCTGCTTGATCTTCTTTGAGCAGAATAGCTAATATTTAGATTTATGTATAGAAGACTTTTGCATGATCTCATCTAGGTGCATGTGCTTCATGGAAGCTGATTGTGCATCTGAATTTTAAAGAAAGATGGTCTGTGCAAGGTCATTTTTCATGTATTCTTAGTTAACATTAGTTTCTAACAGGAGGTGGTTCCTCAAAATTACATTTCTTCTTGGAGGTAGAATCTCCAATAAACTGGGAAGTTACAACTAACTACATATATAGATCAAATTTCAAGAATTGAAAGTTGTGAGTCATATTGTATAAATGTGCAGGACAGAAGTATGTTAATTGATACATGCAACTTTATTATGCAATTCAAATTAAATTTATTAATAGTAAAATACGTTCGGAAATAATATTTTTTACTTAATATTCATCCAATATTATACATTTATACATGTACAAAAATATTCTAGGTTGAAAAGATTGAGATTTTTTGGGATGGAGGGAGTATATAGTACCTCCTCTCTTCCACATTGAAAGACTGAAATAGTGACCTCAAAATTTAGAAATGAAATTCCTGACACAGCATGTTATATATGCATGGCAGAAGAAGATATTGTCAGCTACTTCTATGTCTTCTATTGCATAATCAAGTATCCTATGAAAGCCAAAAGCAGAAAATGAAAGTACCCAAAAAGAGATAATTAAGAAGGAAGATGTGAAAAAGGCACAATCTTTGAAGTGTATGAGTTATAATAATGAAGGGTGTGATGATGAAAAAATGCAGTCTTTTTTATTGGGAAGGAGGAAGTCTTTTTGCAGTTGACAAACAGTGTTGGTTGATTTCTTGTTATGCAATGGTGTGAAAGTTGTGGCAGTTGATATGCCTCCATTTATGCAGATTCATGCTGTGAATTGTGCAAGAAAGACTCATGATAGCTTGGAAAAGTTCACTGCGAGGACTCTTGCTTGCACACTCAAAAGGGTAATTTGATTATTACTATTCCTTAATGATTACAGAATTGTTTCATTAATAGTGCTAAGAATCCATGGTTATAGTATAAACCTCTAATATGTTATCCGAGTCAACCTAATGAGGCACACATGTAAATCTTGTATCTGTCATTCAAGTGGACCGGCTTACATGTGTTAGGTAAATACCATGATAGTTGATTAAAACATTCGGTATATTCAGTGGCAAAACCAATAATTTTATATAAGGGGTGCAAATGAACTAATATTATTCAAATGAAGATAAATATATAAATTTGAGGGGTGAATAATTTAATTTTTGAATATATAAATGGTAAAATTATATTTTTCATTAATGAAATTTATTTCCATTTACCCCCTAGTTCCTCCTTGGGTGTATTAATAAATTAATGGGTTTTATCCATCTATTATAAGTTATAACCAATTAATTTTAGTATGTCTGGCATGAGTTCTTAACAAATTGCAGAGATTATATTGCTTTTTAGTTGATTATTATGTGGCCTCTTGCAATTAATTGGTTAATTAATATATTAATTTGGTTTAATATTACTGAATGTTTTGCAGGAGTTTGATGGGGTGTATGGACCAGCTTGGCATTGTATAGTGGGGGACCAGTTTTGGTTGTTTTGTGACACATTCAGTTGGTGGGTTCATGTATTTCTCAATGGATCAAAAATTATATGTACTCTTGTTCAAGACCACTGTATAAAAGGCTCAATGAGGTTACCAATATTTAAATTGGTAATGATTTCCTGCTCCAAGTATAGAGAAAAAAATTTGGTTTCAGAAAAAAAAAAAAAATTATCTTCCTTTTGTCTTGTTAGTTTGTACATTATTGTTCTCACTTGGTAAAGACTAAAGAATAGAGGATGTCTTGTTACATTTTAGTGGTCCTAGTTCATGAAATTACTGGAATTTATGGCATTTAACATACCATTGGTTTTTTAATTTTGTATGTTCTTTAAATGTTAAGTAATTGTTATTGTGGTTGTGTTATAGGCTTTGCACCTTGAGCATTAAAAGAAGAATGTTATTGAATATGAATATGTGATGAGGAGAGCTATGTGATGAGTATGACAATAGGCCCCTCCAGTTACACATAACAGAATTTTGAAAACACTGAATTAAATGTTACCTAACTTATTGTATGCTTCATGCATAATGATGTTCAGTTAAATACTTTTTCCGATAATATTTACTTGTTATCCTAGAATAATACACATAAATTAAAAAAAAATAAAAAGTAGTCAAAAAGTGCATTAAAAATATAGATTCTCAATTCATTAAAATTATATCATTGGTTGGTTGATAATTTAATAACAAAAAGTAATATTGAAAATGTAAAACATTATTTTTTCATGCTAAAATACAAGTAAATATATCTAATTTTTTCAAGTTAAAATGACAAGTAAATATCACCGAAGAGAGTATATTGTTTCCAAATTCTGAGCCCCCCACATGTAGATGATCTAGATAGTAGGTTCATTATAAAGTACTAATAGATATTTTTTGAAATAATCGAATGATCTAGCGATTGAGCTAGCATATTTGATCCTTGAGGTCAAGGGTTCGAATCTCATGTTGTAGGGGAGGGGGGTTGAGGATTAAATACATTGTTGATCATATATCTTTGTTATCATTATCATTTAATCACACATTTTAAAAAACGATTCATTTGATTACTCATGTTTACATGTTAGGTAAATTTGGGTTTGGTGTTTAATTTTTCGGAAAGCATTCATAATTTCACGCTCGCAAAACAAATAAAAATTCAAAAAACATGGGCTTTGGTGTTAAATGTTTACCGTGTACATACATTATGGTTCTTCGGTTTTCGTTCTTGTCCACATGAGATAATCTTCTACCTTCTCTTTGTATCATGTATCTCTCGTGTTTTAGAATATTATACATCATATATTGAAGACATCTTGCACATCATAAAAAGTCATGATAATTATCAAATTCATATTGTATAAATTTTAAAGCAATTATAAATTGAGAGGAGGTAAACTAAAGGATACTTCCCGGCCCCGCTTGTCCAACATCTAAGACACCAACACCCGATTGGGCTGAAGTCCGGAACAATTATGGGTCGGGCTCAGTACCTTGTAGCCTATAGCTCTCTTAAGATTCATAGTTCTCCTATAATTTTTCTAAAATTCATTTCATCATTTTGGATTCACTTTTATGTATGAATTTTAATAACTTTCTATTATTCACCCAAAATTGAAAATTAAATATTTTAAATATGTCAAAGCAAATTTAGGATAAAATTAAATTTTAAAAAGAATAAAATAATATATTAAATATTGGATGTTAGTGAAATGTTTTTAATTTATATTTGTATATGATGAAAATATATTTTATTTTATTTTTATATAATTGAAAAGTAAAGTGAGGAGAAAAAAATAACCGTAAAATAGAGAGGGTATAAATTTAGGGAGTGAATAAAAGGTAGTGAATAATTTATGGGGCTCATTCTATTTTTAAGGCGTGCAATTTTTATCATTTTTTATAATTTTAAGTGCTCTAAATTTCATAACCTTTTCTTTATTTCAAAATTAGTTCTTTCTCTTGTGAAGTTCAAACTTAAAACGTTAGATAAATCCAACATTTGTACTCCTTTTTTGTCACTTCTATTAACCGATGCCTAATCAAACATCGAGTCTACATTCTACAACCACATCAATCTCATCAAGATAAATGTCAATAATTTTTGTTGCCCATACTCGAGAGTGCTCAAAAAGATTTTATGATAGTTGATTCCATGATTGAAATTTGAACATATGTTTCTTTCATAGATCTAGAAAAAAATTTACGGACCACAAATGAACCAGAACTAAAAACTGAAAAGTTCACATCCCACATAATTAAGAAAAGTTAAAGAGATTACCACTTTACCACATGATGAGTCGAGTAAAACCAATGAAAATTTGACAGTTCTCATGATCAAAAGCTCCAACCAAATACAAGTCAACATCATTCTTTAAGGGTAAGTTGTCTACCACATTTCATATTCAACTGTTATCATGTGCTTCTTACATTCCAAAAAAAATACGTAAGTTTTTTTTAACAATATAAATTATGATATGAATAACTTTGATTTGAATTATAATTATCGCATAAACTATTAAAATATTATATTTTGATATATTTATCATCAGATATATTCACGGTGAAATCATCATACCAAGACACAAGCACTAGTAAGTATATTTTGATGCCTCTTTCTAATGGTTGTGGACCAATACGTGAAAGTGGCCACCTAAATAGATGCTCCTCCATTAGAGGTTCATACCAAATCAAAAGTTTAAGGCACGTTCTACACTCCCAAATGAAGAAAAATTGGTAACAATTTGGAACAAGTCATTATATTGTACGTGTAGAAGTGAAACTATATGTATCTAGGTATGTGTTCGAATAATGGTAATATAAAGTTATATTACAATGAAAAAAGTCTAACCGTAAGATTTTAATATCAATTATTATAAAAGTATAAATGAATAAGGGTTCTGTTTCTTCCATTTTCACATTATTAATTATTAAATTATCCTTCTTTCTAAAAATCTAGAAGTTAGGAGTTCTAATAGGAATTAACTAATACTCCTTCAATTTTTTTTATTTGACGTTTTCGTATATCGAGGTGGAACTTTAACTATTAATTATTCTTAAATTATATGTTCAAAAATTATAAGAAAATAATGTTATGAAACTATTTTTAAAGACGAATCTAATGATATAACTTTTATATCTATTAAAAAAATGAAGGTAGTATTAAGTATTCATTAAGTATTCATCATACTTTATACTTGCACATACGTAAGATTATCGCTTGGAAGGGAATCATCAACACATATGTACGGTTTGATAATGATACATCACATACATTTGACATATATATATACTTTATAATTGTCGTGCATCCCACTTTTTAATTAACTTGGTTTATTTATCTCCAATACATGTTTAATGATTTAAAGGTATGCATTGAATAACACAATTTTTTTTTTCAATTTTGCATGTATAAAATTCACAAGAACACATACAATATATATATATATATATATATATATATATATGTCAATATGGTTTTCTCATCATATGTTATTTTCAATCTTTAATAATTGGTGTGGATTAAATAATAATATGTTTATGTAGAACTATGTTATTAATATTATTAATATTATTATTATTATTATTATTATTATTATTATTATTATTATTATTATTATTGTGAGTGTTAGTTAAATAATCATATATTTTTGTAGAATTATTTTTAATATTATTATTATTTATTATGTACAACTATTGTTATTATTATTATAATAAGTATTAGTAAAATAATCATATATTTTGCATAGAATTATTATTATTATTATTATTATTATTATTATTATTATTATTATTATTATTATTATTATTAGTACATTATCTAATTCCATCGGATATGATTTTATATATACTTTATAATTGTGATCGTCGGACTTGATGTACCTACTAGCGCTTTGCGGTATGGGGCTTGGTTTATAGCTATTGGTGGGACTTCACCTTGCCGGTGGGATCTAAGAGGATATGGCCTAGGTGAGGCCCGATGGCCAGGTATAAACTAATATACCTTTGGTGGGACTTGTAACTTAGAGGCTACTTGTCTTTGAGGGACTTAGTGAGATTTGGCCTCACTTAGATTTGACTTAAGTTTTGAAGTAGCGTCACTTCTAACTACTCTGAAGGCATTAGCAACTTGTTAGCTGTAGTAATGAGAATCAGGACTTCATTTGAACTTTGAAATTGTGTTGCTTCTAGTTTATGCTACATCGGCCGTAGCAGCTTGTTGTTGTAGTGATGATCAGTATGAAGGTGGATCGTTCCAACCTTATTGATGATCTTGAAACGACTTAGGCAGGGAGCCTTTGCGGCGTGTTTAAATGCACGGAATCAATTATAGGAATTTGAGCGTTGAGTATTCTATATACGGAACTTGATGAATCAAATAAAAGGATTTTCACGTGTTCATAAGATTTTTGAATAATCAGGGGCTGTATTCTTGAATATTGAGCGTTTTGAGAAATCTGCGTCGATTCTCATCGATTTTTGCTTGGACTTGAAGAAATTCTGCGTTGTCTGATAATCTTAATTTCAGGGGCCTATTTTAGGCTACCTGAAAGTGTTTACCAACCACCGAGTGGTGTTTCTGCTGGCGGGTTTAAAAGATTTAACTTAGAAATTTCAGAGTTCGTTCTTTGTATTTTCTCAATGTCTTCTGTGTATTTTCTGATGTGAATGTGATGATAATTTCGAAAGTATAAGGGGGGTTTATATAGGCCACGGGCGAATACTACTTACGATTGGTTGATTTAACTTCAGGTGGATCATGATTTTAACCGTTGAATTTTGAGACAAGATAGAACCGTCGGATATTAAAAAAGAATTTCTTTGCCATGAAACAATATGCGGCTCTATTTTTGTATAAAAAAGAAGAGGTTTGATTTTTTTTCTAGGTTATATGCATTTTCTCTGAACTGGACCGTCACAGGTCTTTATTTTAAACCCGTTCTTTAAGGTCTTTATTTTGAACCCGACTTTGAACTTCATTTTAGACCATAGGACGATTTTATCCCAATAAAATAAAGAATTTTAGCTTCGAACCCTAAAATTAATGAACATTTAATTAGGGATATTTTCTCGAAAACCTTTGTTCGACCAAGTTTACATTAAATTTAGAGTTCGATCGAAACTCCCCAACCCGCGTGACATTTCCTTAGTGGGTTGATTTATTTAATTTGATTAAGTCATCTTAATCATTTTAATTATTTAAAAATAAATTTCCACTTGTCTCTGGTGCCTTACGGAACACAGGTACATGCGTAGTAGGTGTCGGGTTCGATCCGAACTAATGTCCATTTTTCAACATGAATGTAAACACATGTTGGTGTTTAATGGTCTTTTGCTTCTAACACGTCTCTTTACTCCCTTTACTCCTTACGACATCCAGTCTCTTGTTTGACTTATTAGATGAGCGGTTGTGTGTTGGATCTTGCTTTTGATGTTAGTATCATCTTTGATCACAGTTAACACTTCTCCCCCTGCAACAGAAGATCCAGAGTTTGTGATTAACCATGTTTCGGACTTGTTGTAGTTGCATTTAAGGCTAACTGCGGTCCTTGGTCATCATCCATGTCATTTAAGGACTTTTAAAGGATGATCACCTGTTTGTAGGGACTTACTGTGATTCATATGATCACATTCTGGTCAACCCTAACTAGCATGGTTGACTCACGAGTTATTGACATATTTTGCATGTCACGATCCTTAGTAAGTCTTGATGCGAGCTTGACTTAATGAAGACTTAATTATGTGGGATTTAATGCCAACTTCGTGTTAGTTATTAAATTAAATTATTTGGGTTTAATAACATATGAATTTATTACATGTTAAAACCCATTAATTCTTGGTCATAGAAAGTTTAATAGGAATTTATTTATTTGGGGTTTAGTATTGACGAGATTTATTACATGTCAAGGCCCATTAATTCTCCATTTATTAGAAGAATTAGTATTTTGGATTAATGTTTACTTATGAATTTATTACATGTTAAGACCCAATTAATTCCTGATCCGTATAGGATTTAATAGGAATTAAGTCATTTAGAGGTTTGATATTGATATGCGTTTATTACATGTCAAGACCCCATTTAATTCTTGATCCATCAAGGATTTATTGAGAATTAAATTTTAGAATTGATACTCTAGGTTTTATTGCATTTGTATTGATCGAATCCGTGGACTTACTTGAGAATTAATATTTGCATTTAACATAATTTATTACATGTTGAATAACTAAGATAATTAATCACAATCCTTGTGGATTTTAGAATTAATTACCTTAATTTTAGAATTTAATAATCAATTAAATCTTTTTTTTTGAATTTTAGGACCAATTTAGGTCTATTTTTACCATCAAGAAATATTAGGATGTATTTTTGTGAATTTTTTAATCATCATATGTATATGGGATTTTCAGTATAATACAAGCATTAAGTTAGTTCGTTTTATTTTGATTTAGACCATAAAGGGAATACTTGTCCATCAAGACACAAGTAATGGGCTTTTAGGGTTTTGGATCCACTAGCATTTGTTTATTTAAGGACAAGATGACTCCAAAAGAAATCAAATTTCATCTTCTCCCCCCTTGTGCGCGCGATACCCGAGGTTGGAGATCGTCTCTCTCTATTTTTTGTCTTGTTTTTCTTGCATATTTTGACATTGTGTGATCATGTAGTAATCACTTAATGTTTTTATTTTTATTTTTTGCAAGTTTCTTGGAATTGAAATTTGGTTTAAAGCTTTCAACTTTATTGAAGAACTTTTTGAAGAGATTTTGTATAAAGTAAGTATTTTTATACTTCTTTTACACTTTTAAGAATTGAATATGCATCTTGATATCTTTTTAACATATATTTAGATATTTAATTGGTGATTAATATGTTAGAGATTATATGTGCCTTAGCATAAAAAACCAAGAATTTAGTATCTTGATAATCATGAAGTTACATAATAACCTTACGATTAAACATCTTTGAAATAAACCTTGCATATGCTCATACATGTTGACCTTGATGCTTCGAACCTTTTAAAATCAAATCATGTGTAAAATAGTAGAAACTATTCTTTTGAATTTTTGCTTTAGGTTCGTCAAAATAGGGCAGCTGTTAGTAAACTATCCGTATCTTTTTCGTCTGTTGCACGTTCTCTTCTCTACTCTGGGTTGGAAAACTAACTCATGAGTCATTTTTTTTATATATAGTGGTCCCTCTAAATCGTTATGACACTCAAGTTATGGGGCTTTGAAGTTGTACGGAATTCCCTTTTCGATTTTCTCACGGCAACTTGAGGGACCGTTTCTCCTAACTCGAACTACGATTTGGGTGGCGGGTCTTCACGTGTTAGATCCCGAAGTGTATAATTTCTGCTCATCAAATTTCAGAATTTTCAGGATTGTTTAGGCAGGTCATTCGACCTCCTAAACGCGCGTGTGCTGATTTTCCAGCTTGTTACCTTCTCTTTTCGGTTTATTTTGAACTTTGCATCCATGTTGAGTAAGGTTGGCCTTTGCATATAGTATGGACCTTTATGAACTTTATTTGATGCATTTCTCTTCCCCTCTTCCCGATACTTTATTACAATCGAGTCTTTATGAGGAGGCTTAATTTTTTTGCTTTACTTGTTTTGTGAACTTGGTTAGTGTCATGGCCATTGAATACATATTCTTTGCCATTGTCACATGCTTTGTTCACCTTGAGTCATAGCTTGGATAGGCTAGCTAGTATACTACTAGGGTTAGGCATATTCTGGTCTTAGCGACCTTGGATTTTGATGGTAGATAGTTAGTAAGAGGACGTCTCTTGCTTTCTATGGAATCACTTTATTTTTGTTTCAGGTCCCTCTCTTGCTTACATTCCTTAGTTTGAGTGCGTTGGCAAGAAAAGCGTTCCTACTTGTTTTCAACCTTCTACTTAGGTTGATTTTGACTCTATGCCTTTTCTTGCTTTTGATTTGATAGTGTGAGTGACGTATCAGTTGGAGATTATCGTTCTTGTCCTACTCGTCACTCTGCTATGATGTTGATACTTACTAAGAGGGGATGGGGACCTCTTTGGACTCGTAGTCACGAGGTCCAATGCTCATCCTTTTAGAAGTCGGCATGTATCATAATATCTTATAGCTTGATTTGTTTCTTTCATCTTTTATTGGCTGGATTTCTTATGTGATGCTCTCTGCCTCTTGACACCATCCTCTTGATTATCTTTGTGTGATGGATTTTAGGGACAAAGAAGAGTTTTTAATAGGTTATATTTGGGCACAGGCGTTCAAGCTTCCTATGTACCTTCACGGATTGCTCCTTGAGGATCAAGTCAAACGTAGTTCATTTTGATGGATAGTTTAGACTCATATCCGAGAGAGCTTGTTAGGTATTTTATGCTCTTACCCATGGTATTTAGGTATTTTATGTCTCATTGGTATTAGACACTTTATGTTCTTACCAGGGAGCCATTAGGCACTTTATGCTCTTACCAGGGGGCTGTTAGGCACTTTAGGTTCTTACCAGGGAGTTGTTATGCACTTTATGATCTTACTAGGGAGTTGTGATCCTTAGTATGTTTAAGGATAATATCGTTTTAGGTGATGACCATTTATGGATTCCACCTTCTTTTCTTCCCCTTCTTATGAGTCTAATACTTGCATATATTCTCTTCAAGTATGTTGGATTATTGATTTCCAGCAAGGACGAAGGTATCATGTGTGAGCAGGGTATCGTTTCTGATACGCATGATATTAGGTCCTCGAAACACGTATTAGATATGTGGTGAGACTTGGGTATCTTGCTTGTCGGTATAGGGACCTTCATTTCGATCCTCAATATTCATAACATGAATCACATGGATAGATAAATGAGGTAACTCTATCCTTCAAGTGTTATACTTTGGCGTCGTCGTACACTTGGGTACTTGTTTTGAATTAAGCCCTGAGTATCACCAGTCTTGCTTTTGACTTTTATTTTACCTTTCATGTCTTGTGCTTTCTCCATATTTATTTTCATTTGTCTCAAGCATCACGACTTCCAACTTGACCTTAGTCCCCAGATCCAAAGGGTTATAGTGATGTTCCCTTGTACCTGGTCCGGAGTTACAACATAGGAGCCTTACTAGCGTTGTCCCATCTTGAGATTGCAGCTCCACCTCTCAGGGGAAGCTGGCGGCTTAACTCAAGGGTTACTTGTTGGTGTAGGCTTGTGTGATGCCAAGGCTGGGCTGTTCGATCTTGCTCAAAGGTTTTAGTAGCTTTCTCTTGAAGCGGTCTGAGTGCATCATACTCAACCTGAGGCGCCAATTTGGTAGGCTGTACAATCCATGTGGCTTTTCGAAGCTCGTTGGATACTATGTATATGTCCTGACCGGCTTTAGAGGCTGCATTAGTGCGGATAGCCTGATTGTCAGAAACTTTAGAGCTTGTGGATAGATGTGATATCTCATGACGTTAAGCGACTTAGTCAAGATAGCTATATCCGGCTTTAAATTCGTATTGGACGTATTGGATATATTTTGGTGGCCTTGGTAGCTTAATAGTCGGAATAACCATGTCGGTTAGAGGCTTATTTGTACATGATGAGGTATGTTCTTTGACGGCTTTAAGCGACTTAGTAGTCACGGATAGCCATGTCCGATTTTAGGCGTGTTGGACATGGTAGGATATGTTCCCGACTGACCTTAGCAGCTTAATAATCAGGACGGTCTCTATTCATATGGATATTCATACGTTGAATATCTAGAGACCTTAAGAGTTTGCGTGTTTCGGGTAGGATCCTCGAAATTTCATAGCGGGGATGTATTTTCTTGAACTTTGGACAACTCTCTGAGGGAATCTTGAGGCATCACACGTATTTAACACCCTCAAACTATTGGGACCTTAGTTCTCTAAGTTTTAGAGGTAGTGTTAGAATAGAAAGGTGGAGCTTTGCTTCCTCCCTTAGTCTTATTTGTGTCTCGTAGGGTGTCAGATTCCGTTCTTTCACCTCATCTAAGCAAGGTAGACAGTTCATTTATCTACTTAGTATGACGAATTAATACGATATAGTAGGGGTTGAGTAGTGGCTTTTGTCCCTCTTCATCACTTACATCCTAGGTTCAAAGTTTTAGCATCATGTTCTTGAACATAGTGCGAAGTTACAATCTAGGGTTTAGTAGCATAACCCTTTCTATTGTGATGAAGCTTCACCTCGGGAGCCTTATGACATAGTGCGAGGGTTACTTGTTGATGTAGACTTGTTCTATATCAGTGTTGGACGTTGAGACATCCGCCTTCTTGTTCGACTATCTTTTAGCTCAAACGTTTGTGGGACAACATGGGTGTTGTTTTAGGTTATGGTTGTGTTTGATGCATATCAAGCTTCCCTCATTAAGGATCATTTCCTTGGGGATCAAGCCAAATGTAGTTCAGGGGGTTCTAACACTTTATCCTCATATCAAGGAGGGTTGGGCAGTTTATCCTCATGCTTAGGAGGCTTGGGTAGTTTATCCTCATGCTCAAGAGTGGGGTTGATAGTTTAAGCTCGTATCAAGGAGCATGGTGGACAGTTTATCCTCGTGCTCAGGAGGGTTTTGGGCAGTGTATCCTTATGCTCAGGAGCATTTGGGCAGTTTATCCTCATGCTCAGGAGCGCTCTTGAGTGTAATTAGGAGTATTTGACCCTCGAGTTCGACCACTAGCGTGCGTCGCCCTTGTTAGAGTAATTCTTCTACCGAGGCTTAAAGTCTCAACCCATCAACTACTTTCATGAAGATAGAATTGTGTTGACTTCGTGTTAGGCATCAGTCTTGAGGCGGATTCATTCCATAATGCCTTTCGTGGACACTCTTGTATGTTGGGTTGTCTTGATGCCTTTTGAGGAATTCATCTAGGATGCCACTCGGTCGGTCCCATATCGAATGTTCCCATATGGTTTTTCTGTAGAAATAATATTGAATTTCCAGTTCCTCTATTTCTTCTAGGGAACAATTACGTATGAGACGTGTATCCCCGGGCTCATATATCAAGCGCCCGTCTCGTTGTCCTTCCTTACTGATAGGCATGGAAAGGTGGACATAAATTTCGCATTCATTAGCTTCGCCCTATATGGTATACCTTCCTCCACATTCTTGAAGTCTCGGCCCCTCGATTCTGACGAGTGTTGTTGGCCTTCGTCCCAGGCACCTCTCTATGAGGTGGGCAATCATTCCACAACGTCGCGCTTTCGTGAATGTATTTGTATCTTTGGATCATCTTGACCTTTGCTTGAGGAACTTGTCCAGGATGCCGTTTGGCTGGTCGTCACCCGAGTATTCCCATAAGGTTTGCTCATGGAAGTAGCGTTGGACTTTTAATTCCTCTACCTCCTGTAGGGAATACCCATGCTCAGGGTATGCATCTTTGAATTCACGCACCACGTCTCCCGTTTCTACATCTTTTCCCACAGATATGCACATGAGGGTAACCATGAATCTTTCTTTCATCGCCTCTTAGAGTAGAGGTTTCCATGTACCTCGGATTGGGAAGGTACCCACAGCGATGTGTTTTGATCTTGTTCATCATGTTAAAACATAAAGGCGGAGATACCTCTTCTTCTTCTGGCAGTTCCATAGTTTTAGAGTGGATCCTTTGAGTTAGGTCGTACCACTTTTTACTTATGTCCCCAAATATCACGAAGGCGATTTCCTCTTGATTTTTCTTCTTGGGCAAGATTTTGACCCGAGGAATACTGAGCGTTGTCCCTCACGTATTTGATTTGTAGGCACTTCTTCACCAACCTTTGTTATGTAGTGGTTAGTCACCCTCTTTATTAGAACACATAGTGATGGTTTTGAGGTATATCCCAAACATGTGATTGAGTTTTTGACAGACCATCCTTTCCGCCTTAACATGTTTTGCTTGTCATTTAACCCGTGTTCTTTGTTAATGAGTGACCTCGGGAGTGGTGTCCCATGACTTGGTCATTCGGGATAACTTGACCTTTAATAGGGTCGTAAGCTTTTTGGACCCACATAGTTCAGCTCTATTTTAGTCCTTCCTTAAGTGTCACAAAACCTTTAGGCGATATTGCCAACCTTCGGATCAAAGTGAGGGGTAGAGTCAAGCCTTTGAGCGCTTGAGGTTAGATCTTCTTACGCTTCTTGTAAAATTTGAGGTGGTTGTTTGAGATACCGAGCTATACGCTTCCGTCATGGGATTTGCTCTTCTTCTTGTATTGCGGATCACCAAGTGGAATTCTTCCACTGCGAATGGGTTTTCATCCGCTTTAACCGTTTTCTCCATCCCATCCTTGCAATATTTCAAGCACTGGTGAAGTGTTGAGGGGACAACATTACTGTTGTGGATCCAAGGTTTTCCTAATAAGGATATTATATGTGACCTTGTCATATATTACATGGTACCAGGAGGTGGTTTCCAATTCCCCTACCACCAAGTGCAGACTTACTTTTCCGAGCATTCGCTCCCTGACTTGGTTAAAACCTTGGATTATAATGCGGGATTGTTGTAAGTCTTCAGTGGAGATTCCCAGCATCTTTAATGTCTAGAGTGGTAGGATATTTACAGTTGATCCTCCATCTGACATCCTTCTTATCAAACTTCGCTTATGTAGCCCTGACTTTGCCAAGTGGTTTGTTATGCGTACCATCTTCTTGTGAGGTCTTCCTCCGATGATGTGATAGCGAGTAAAGAGATTAGTGAGCGGGTAGCGTCACCCTTAATGCCTCTACAATAGTTGAGTCTTCGTCGACTTCAACATATACATGACATACTTCGTAGTTGTCATCGTTTGAGTAGTTAGCCCATGCTTTTCCAGGGACGAGTTTACTCTCCTAAAAGTCATCAAGTACTTTGACCTCAGTAGGTTGGACGATGGTGAGGGCAATATGGTTGGAAAGACAGCCATTCTTCGAGTTATTGCGCCCCCTTTTCTTGCGAGATCCATTACTCGCTCTTTGAAAATGAAGCACTTTTCAATAGGATGTCGGTATCCTATGATACTTGCAAAAGTTGACTCCGTCTTGGTTTGCCTCCTGAGAGTCTCTTCGACTCACGGGAGTTCTATGAGCTTTGCTTTCAATGGCGCATCGAACATAGAGGGAGCGTCGGTCTCAAGAAATGAGTAGTCCTTCTCTTACATCTCTTTGAGTGTGAGCGTTCCTTCTTTCAAGGTCAAGCACGCCTAGACATTCTTAGTTTTGAAGGAGAACTTAGTCGTTTGGAAGTCTCAGCATGTGCTTCTTTCTTTTCGAGCTTGGAAGCTTCCTTTGGCTTCCTTGGCTCATATTTGACCTTGGAGTAAGGGGCTATAGAAGTAAGGGGTACGTACCCTTTGTTCGCAGTAATACTGAGCTCCATATCATGAGCCCTTGTTGTAGTTGCTCGAAGGTTTTGGGAAGTATTCCTTGCATAATGTACTGCAGGTGCCAATGCATGCCTTGGATGCACATCTTTGATGAGCGATGACTCGAGCTATCTTTTCACTTTAAGTTCGGACTTCTACATCGATTGATGAAATGCATGGCGCCACTTCTTTCTTTGTTTGGTAGCGATTGGCTCCATCGTGCTAGCGTCCTCTTTGTACTAAAAAGCGATTAAGGGTCATTCCAATTGAGCCCAACTATCTATGAAGCGGACTCAAGTCGGTGTACTAGTCAAAGCATTCCTTTGTGAAGTGAATGAGCTGACCATTTCATCCCTTCGGTCAACATTGTTGCATGTGTAAACAAAGTGGGCTACATGTTGTTTAGGGTTTCTAGTTTCATCAAAGTGTTGAAACTTGGGTGGTTGATAGCCCTTAGGCATTTTCAGCTGGTCTATACGGGAGGTATATGGCTTTATGTAGGTATATGAAGGTGCCTCCCGATCTTCATGGCCTTTTATTGCCCCCAATATATACTCCTTCAGTTGTCTATTTGGAATCATTCCATCTTTGGAATTATAGAAGTTTCTCTTGTGTTCTGGATTGGTCCTTGTGATGAACACGAGGTATTGCGTGGGATAGATGGAGTTCCATGTCTCACGTTTAAATTTGAGGCACCTCTCCTTGAAGAAATTACTATGGATATATGAGTATAAATACAAATCCATAGTTCGAGGATCTTTAAAGTGCATACTACATTATTTATATAAAACATATAATTAAATTATATGAAGAACGAGAGGACTTACGGTCTTGGGAGTAAATTCCACTAAAGTTCCACACGCTTCAAATTCACAACGTGAATTTGACTTCCCTTCAGCTCCTTGTTGTAATATCAATCGTATGATATCTCTAGTTAGTCCACACCAGGAGGGGTTGAATCAAGAACTAATCTATGCTTGTAAACAAGGATGAACAAAACCAGAAAACCCCAAAATTCTTGGGAGAATTTCGGCCAAAGGGGCGGCTACTTAGGGTTTTGTAGACAAAGTTTTTCTCAAAAACTTATGATGAAAAACCTAAAGTTTGCTTATATAGGGCTAGGTTAAAACAAGCCCGATAAGCTGACTTGGATTAAGTATTAGCTTGACTCGTTAACTCCTATTAGTTCGTTAAGACCTTAATGAGTTGCTAATAAGTTGAACTATTTAATTAAACTAGTTAAATAGTAATGAGTCAATATCAATAATCTTTCAAGTTATTGATAAATACTAAAATATAACCTTTTAATTGATTCTATTTGTTCAATCGATATTCTACATAAAATGTAGAACCCTTGTAATTGAGAAATACATTCTCCAATTATATGAATTCTCTTTAATTTCATACATGAAATATAACTCAAAATCCTTTGTAATATTGTGACCTTCTAGGCTCAGAGATAATAGTAAGTTGTATAATAATAATAATAATTGACCAATTACACTATTATTATAACGATTAATAGTAAAGAACTCAGCAATCGCTCACCAACCTTAAATTATCGAGAACCACTTTTAGTAATATACAATTACTAAGTTGAACACTAAGTTACGATAATCACATTTAACAGCCAGTAAATGGTGCTACGCAATTGTCACTTAGCGGGCATAATAAATGGAACCAATTCTCATTGATTTCAACACTCCTTTGCCCTTGGGCGATTATCTTACAATTCCTTTTATCAACGATCTCACAGTCGTAGGCTAACCATAAGAAGTGTGTCATGAAACACCCTGACTTTCTTTACTCAGTATGGTGAATAAGCATTTATGGCGTCCACGTAAACCAATCGGTACCAAGCGTGGCGAAAGCACGAGGATCTTCTTTGTATATCCAGGGTTAAATCCCTCCCAATATATCAACATCATCGCTACACTCCTTTGTGTGACCCAACATATGCCGTTATAATCCCGGCAAAGCTGACGTTTGGTCATAGTCAAAATCTGAGAGCTTGTATAACACGAGATGATTATATATAAATGAGTCTAAATTGTGAACCTAAAATTCTAAACAATGTCATGGGATACAGATATACATATCTTCTATGAATTACGTTTCGATGCGTACCGGCTCCCGGTCACGGACCGGCCCGCGGTATTGATCTAGTCTGCTTGAGGCTAGCATTGATCAATCTTGATCACTAATCAAAACACCATGTTAGTCATATGATGCTTGTCGCCCTAACTATCAGCATCTGACCAAGGCCTTTGGCTATCCTATGTTTCTAGGCTTGAAGAGGCACAATCAACGATTCATGTTGCCTCTCTAGAAAACATAGACTAACCTAGGGATTTTAACCTTTCACTCATCGAGGATACAATACATGTATATTATATGTAAATTAAAACATATAAACGAAGTAAACAAATGTATTAGAATATAAACAATAATATTCAAATGTTGTTCACATGCTTTAATAGATACATCTCGCTCACTTAACCTAACACCAACTAGCGACATCATCTAAGACCTATGTTATTTGCATGCTCATCATCTTTGCGACAGTGGTTTAGTAAAGGGGTCGACGAGATTCAGCCTCTGTTTCTACTTTACATGCTTTGACATCACCTCATCAAGCATATCTCTAATCGGGTGATACTTTAAATGCGTGCTTGGTTGTGATGTGCTCGAGTTCCTTAAGCGGAGCTATTGCCCGAGTATTGTCACAAGCAACTCCTTGGTCCCTGTTAGGTACCACACCAAGTTAGGTCACGAACTTCTTTATCCAACATGTAGCAGTGCGGCCCCGGTATTGCTGCGATGTCTTCAGTTACGTGGTAGAATCGGCAGCAGTACTCTGTTTGGAACTCCTCCAAATCTTGCTCACCGTTGAGACAAACACATACCCAGGCCCGGAGCGATATTAGATCTCTGTCGGTTTGGCTTGGCGTCGGTGTACCACAATCGCGCTAACTCACACTCTTCTCCGCCCATATACCAAGAAAGCATCTTTAGTTCTTCTCGAGATACTTGAATGCACTTCACTTTCTTAATCGGTGAAACTTTCACTGGATTAGCTTGGTATCTGCGGTTACATAGTGCGTAAGACTTACCTTCGGGTCTAGTGCCTGACATGACATACATGATGGATCCATAGCGGCGTAAGGTATGTCATGCAATTCATCTCGTAGTAGTAGTGGGACTTGTGCTCTGTGGGGTCGAACTCCATCTCATGGGAATTACCCTTACTTGGAATTACTCATGTTGAACCTTTGCGGTACCTTATTCACGTAAGTATCACGACAAAGTCCAATCGACCTCTGGCTCGATCAGTGGATGTATTCAAGTATCTTTGATAGCCGCCTAAATTCCTTCATTGAGAAACATTTGCACAGCCAATCCTTGGCCCGAGTTTAGTAACTCGTTGTTTCCAATGATAAAGTATGTCGTCGACCTCTGGGACTATGAATGATACATAACTCCAACACCTTCTTGTATACACAAGATTCTTCTTCGTTCTTGATGAAACAAACTCTTTGATTGATTCATCAAAAGCGTGGAGACTAACTAGCGAGGATACTTTTGGCAAGACCATAAATGGACTTTGCAACTTGCATATGCTTAGGTCCTTTAGGACATGTAACTGGAGGTTGTACCATGTACATCTTCCTCTAAATTTCGATTCGGACGGTCTTTACATCCATTTGCCATATTTCATAGTCATGAAATGCGACAATGGCTAAGATTATCGGATGGATTTAAGCATAGCCCTTTGGCGATAAGTTTCGTCATAGTCCGCTCCGTGAACATTTGGAAACCCTTTCGCTACAAGTCTAGCTTTGAAAACATCAACGTTTCCGTCTTTATCATGTTTCTTCTTAAATACCCATTTACATTCAATAGGCGAGCCCCATTTGGTAAATCCAACAAGGACCAAACCTCGTTTTGGTACATAGAATCCATCTCAGATTGCATGGCTATTTGCCATTTAATCGACATCCTTGCTATTCATTGCTCTTTGTAAGTGGGCTCGTCGCTTTCAATGATGAAAGCTTCACCATGCCAGCTGGCGCTGCGGTTCGTGGCGTCCTGTTGGATCTCCCTAAGGGTTGGTTCTTCCCACGGCTTCACGTGGATCAAGGCAGGTCCTCATGAAAGAGGTTCCAATTCTTGTGGTGTGTCGGATGCCTCTGCATTAGATGCATCGATATTGACTTACATCGGCAGGCTTCATCAAGATGAACACCATTACTTCTAGTCATGCAGACCCAGATATTCCTTTTCAAGGAATACTCACATTACGGCAATGAAGATTTTATTCTCTGCT
This sequence comes from Lithospermum erythrorhizon, assembly GCA_019722365.1. Lineage (NCBI taxonomy): Eukaryota > Viridiplantae > Streptophyta > Magnoliopsida > Boraginales > Boraginaceae > Lithospermum > Lithospermum erythrorhizon. The sequence goes on from JADFUC010002401.1 coordinate 395,939, forward strand.
TCAAGTAAGTAGTAACCAAACTGTTTCCTTGGATATCTATGAAATAGCATTTATCGGAATTTGGTATAAGTTTATCTTTTGTTAATCTCTTAACATAAGCTTCACGACCCCAAATCTTTAGAAAACCCAGGAATCTTCTGAGCCAGTTCATGGGGAGTTTTATCTGTGACTTGGTTGGACATCTTGTTTTAAAGGTAAGTGCCGCTTAGAAGTGCATATCCCCGAGAAATTGTGGTAGATCGAGATAGGCTCATCATAGATCGAACCATGTCAAGAAGGGTTCGATTTCTCCTTCCAGGACACGCCATTATCTTTAATGGCGTTCTCTTTGAAGTGAGTTATTGAAACAATACCACACTCTAGATGAGTATTGAACTCGTGGCTCAAATATTCTCCACCTCTATCGGACAAGTCTTTATTGTCTTGTTCAATTGGTTTTGTACTTCATTTTGGAACTCCTTGAATTTCTCAAAGGACTCGTGTTTGTGTCTCATCAGATACACAAAACCGTATCTACTGTAGTCATCAGTAAATGTAATGAAATAGTTATAACCTCCTCTTGCAGATGTGTTCATTGGCCCACATACATCAGTGTGTATGATCCCCAATAAATCACTTGCTTTCATTTAAGCCTTGATGAAAGGCATTTGATCATTGCCCGAAGGCAAGACTCACCTGTTATGATTCATAATCGAAACCTTCAAGTATTCCCACTTGGGAGTGGAGTTTCTTGATTAGGTTCTCGTTAATGTGACCTGATACGCAATGCCATAGGTATGTTTGGTTTAAGTCGTTGGAAACTTATTCCGTTTAAGTTTATGTTATGACTCATTAATCATGTAGTATAGACCATTTTGAGGAGGCGGTACCAAATACTGCCCATTCTGAGTGATCTAAATTCATGGGATCTATTGAAAATGAAAAACCATCGTTATTCAAAAGCGAAATAGAAATAATATTCTACGCAAATTGCGGGTACATAGTAAACAGGAAATAAGTTCAAAACAAGGCCCGTGGGCAAGAATTTAAACTAATGGATCCTCTTTAAGGGCATAACTTGCCAGCCATTTCAGCGCGCGAATCCATTTCCCCTCTTTGGTCTTCTACTTGGCTTGAGTTTCACTGCATATTCGACAAATATGAGAACCACAACCGGTGTCTAGCACCCACAGTAGAATTAGAAGTTGTACAAACTAATAACATATACACATGGTGACGGTCATGAGACCATTCTTCCTATCATACGTGAACCGCAGTGCATTCAGTGACCTGAGTTTCCGCCAATAATGACACTTGTCATCCTTCTAGCTCCTCCCTTTCAGCCAGCAGGATTACTCGAACCCTTGGCCTTGCCCGATAAACTTCTTCTTCTTCTTGAATTTCTTCTTGTTTTGGACCACCCAGAAAGCGAAGAATAAATTTTAGTATGCTACCGAGTTCGTCTCGAGCATTCGTGATCATCTTATGCTGGGATTGTTTAGAGATAACTCAAACTTGTGCATATTGAAGTTCATGACAAGCTGAGAATTTATGCAGGAAGAAGACTTGAGGATGAGATCAACTAGTTCTTTGGAACCTTGGTGCCCGAGGCGTTGAGTCGTCGACCAAGCCAATCATTTTAATGATATGAGGGCTTCGCGGCTGTCCGTTCCCAAACTTCTTTGTCCACGAGGAAACCTGAGCAGTGTCATATCTCTCGTTTCTAGCTTCAACACGGGAATAATTCCTCGAAGTTGCGGTATGTCATATGCCACCTTTTCATATTGAATTTGGAACGAAGGTTCCATATTGGCAAGCATGAGACATTGAACATCCTGACATCGGACTTGTGCTTTTTGGCCAGGATCCCTTTTTCGATTGGGCGCTATCATTGGGTTTCGCGGGGAACCTTATTGTTCAACACGTATTCAATCTCTCTTGCTTGAGAATGATTCTGCTCAAGTTTCGAGACCACTCGTCAAAATTTGAGTTATTCGAACTTTGCACTTTTCAAGTCTTTGTGAAAGCCAATTCTTAGGAGTAGCAATAGTGGTAGCCATATTAATTCTACAAGAATAAGTAAGTAAAATAACGAGACTCGATGAAATCATGCTAAAGCACTTACAAATAAATTGTAAAGTAAATACTAATACTTCAAATCTCACGAAATATTAGTATCAAGACCTGTACACTTAAATTCAAGCGGCTTAACTTCTTTGCTACATTTTGAATCAGTTATAATAGTAGGTTGTCAACCAATTATGTAAAAACTACATAACTCTTGATGGATTGCTAGCATCTCTTACGGGATGCTACCCAGTATTGTATCTCGAAAACCCGTTAAGCATACCAGGTAAACCAAAGTATTACTTGGATTGACTTCATTTAAGCCCACAACGTTAGTGGAAATCACTTCAACATGATCCATTGTCATATCAAATGCAACATTGCGCTTACCCGCCATCACGGTGTGCCCAATTGATGCGATTGATTGCACAACTTTAAAATTGACGATACTTTGTTTAAGGTACAATTAGTGAATTATTATTACTTTGTTTCATTTACTCATGCATACTAGCACATAATCAAGCAATACATGCAACATGAAAAATAAAACAAGTAATGCACATTCAAGATATACGATATGGCCCCTAGAACCTATTACAAGTATTTATCAAATACTAACATAAGTCCTAATTCTTGTATCTTGTGCCACGGATCCATACGGAGTCCACCAAGTATCACCACCGTGATGATCTTGATATCTTCACTTGTTACAATATTTACATACTAACCCATCTTAGGCTGACTTGCAAGCTTGTGGGTAAAACGATAAATAAATAAATACAAGAAATATGACTCGAGAAGGTCATTTACAACATTACGGATTACATGAGACCGAAAATAAATATGGGCCCATATCTATATACCTCCATTCCAATCACCATTACAAAAATATAGGCACTTTATTATTAAATCACATAAATGAACTTAATAAATATTTTAAATGGCATTGGAAAATGCATGTTGTAATTATCAAATTAGTAATCCATGTAATTACACATATTAAAATTAATTAATATAAACTCAATTATCATACACATGTCAATTAATAATTATTATCAATAATTATTAACCATTTACATATTGTAGAAAATATTCATCACAAATATATTCTAAAATACATTAAGTAGTGAAATTGTTACCAGAATTGTTATATCACTTTTAAATTAATTTAAAAAAATATAATATAAAGAAGTGAGTAATTGTCATCACATAATTAATTACAATTAGTGGTTGATTAAAATGACAAATAATCAATAAAAAACCTTGAAATATAACTAGTCCCATAATTTTAGAAGCAAAATAATGAATAAATTCGAATTAGGGTTTTAAAAGAATTAGGGCACACATCATAATGGGCTCGGACGATCGGCCTATAGGCCGGCGTTGACATCGCCAGCCCTCGCCTCGGTCATCGTCGGGCGTCATTTTGGTACCAAAATCACCCCAGATCCGACGGGCGGCGCCCGTAGGGTCTCGGAAGTCGGTCGGCCGATTTATGGTAATAATACCATATTGCTTCGGTTTCAGATTTAATTTAATTCGTTTATGCAAATTAAATTTTCAAATTTATGAAATTCGAACACGTTAAACTTCATAATTTTCTTGAACAAATCCCACTGGTCGTTCATTAAAATAAATTTTTCATATTTAATTATTAATTAAACAGTCCAGAAATCTCAAAATTGTTTTGAGGCACTTAGAAAAATCCAAAAATTATGAAATTTAATGGAGATCTTCTACGTGCTATCCGGGTTCCAGAAAAATTAGATTTTAATTTTACAAAAATTTTACACGCCCCAAACACGTTTTACAAAACTGTTTTGAAACAAAAATCAATTAAATCGTCCTTTTTTAATTTATGAAACAAATCATGTTAACAAAATATGATAAATACATCATCATAAACTTGTAACACATGTGTAAATAAATAATCAGAACATGGTGATTTATTCTCATCATATGTTATCAATTAAATATATGAACAAGAATTAATCAAATAAAAAATTGATAAAACACAAAACAAGCATAAAATAAATAATGTAAAACAGCTTTAATTTGGCTCATGATGCCCTTGAAGAAAATTACTATGAATATGTAATTATAAATATAAATCCATAGTTCAAGGGTCTTTAAAGTGCATACTACATTATTTATATGAAACATATAATTAAATTATATGAGCAGAGGACTTCTGGTCTGTGAGGTAATTCACCAAAATCCACACGCTTCAAATTCTAGCGTGAATTTGACTTCCCTCAGCTCCTTGTTGTAATATCAATCGTAGCAGTATCTCTAGTTAGTCCACCGGGAGGGGTTGAGTCAAGAACTAATCTATCTTTATTAAGCAAGGATGAGCAAACGAGGAAAACCCCAAAACTCTTGGGAGAATTTCGACCCAAAGAGGCGGCTACTAGGGTTTTTTGGTGAAAAAGTTTTACAAACTTATGTTGAAAAACCCTAAAGTTTGCTTATATAGGGCTGGAGTTTAAAACAAGCCCGATAAGCAACCCGTTGAAATATTAGCTTGACTCGTTAACTCTATTGGTCGTTAAGACACTAATGAGTTGCCCAAATTGAACTATTTAATTAAGCCAATTAAATAGTAATGAGTCAATATCAATAATCTTTCAAGTTATCGATAAATACTAAAATTACTCGAACCAATTAAATAACTATTTAATTGATTCTATTTGTTCAATCGATATTCTACATAAAATGTAGAAATACATTTCTCAATTATATAGTTCTCTTTAATTTCATACATGAAATATAACTCCAGCACCCTATTAGGGTAGCCGTCTGTTCTTCCGGGAGATAATATCATTCATTATTCTTCGGTGCTAGGAAGTCTGTATTTGGTGAATGGCAGGACTCTAGCTGCAGTCTAGTAGGTGTACTAGGTGTAGAACCACAGTTGCTTGAGTTCTCCGACGTTCGTTCGTCGAAGTCCTCAGCTATGTGTTGAAGATTCTTCAGCTTGCATCAAGTGTCAAGCTGCTTCTCTTATTGTGACTTGTTCTGCTTCAAGAGCTCCCGGCAATACATTAGCCAAAAAGACTTCAGCAGGGTCATTGAGGGACGTCCCTGACTAGTCCGTGTATTTGACGGACTGTCTTGTTGTGACCCCTTCTCCTTGTAGTACCCTTTGGTACATGGAGAGGAGTTGAGACAAACCTCTTGGAAACATCTCGGAGTCGATGTGAAGGGTAGTTAACTTGATCCACCGGGCGTGCCTGACTGTAATGCGAAGAAAAATTTTAATATTTATAAAAGGGGTACAAAATATAACCCACTCTACGGGAAAATTTCTCAGTGTACAGGTTTTATCAAATCGAATAGGATCGACTGTCCAAACTATGGATCCCTAAATATTTGCTGACGATTTGTGAGATGTCTGACTTGTTTGACTTGAATTGGTCTTGATACGAGCTTGTTATGAGTTTAGCTTGATTTGAGCTTGATTTGACTTGATTTGGGTTGGATAGGAGCTCTATGGCCAATTTGGATATGTGTCCTAGTCTTGATGGACTTGAGACTGGATCTGCACTTGGATATGGTCCGAGGCGGGGAGCCTTAGCATCACATTTCATGTTGGCTGTATGGACTAGATCTTGGATCTTGAACTTGATCTCGGTCTATTCGGACTTAATGTACCTACTCCAGCGCTGCGATTGTGGGGCTTGGTTTTAGTACTTCTGGTGGGACTTCCACCTTGCCGGTGGGATTTAAGAGATGTATTACAGGTGGGGCCGGTATGTTGTATAAGCTACGCTTTTAGTGGGACTTTACGGCTTGAGAAGCTACTTGTCTTTTAGAGGGACTTGGTGGTTGACCTCACTTAGATTTGACTTAAGCTTTGAAGTAGCGTCGCTACAGCTTACTACGGTGACATAGCGACTTGTTATTGTAGTAATGGTGTGACAGTTTGAACTTTGGTGTATTGCTTCTAGCTTATGCTACGTCGACTTTAGCGACTTGTTCTTTGTAGTGATGATCAATATGAAGGTGGATCATTCCAACCTTGTTGATGATCTTGGCAGATGGCAGAGCCTCGGCAGGCGTGTTTCATGCACGGAATCCAACTATAGGGAGGCCCGAACGTTCGGTGTATTCCTATGTCTGAACTTGATGGAATCAAGCTTTGAGATTTTGGTGTTCATGCAAGATTTTTGAATAATTAGGGGAGCTGTTAGCTTATTCCGAATATTCGAAGAGTTTGGATCTGCGTCGAGATTCTCATCGATTTTGCTTCGAGACTTGAAGTAATGCTAGCGTTTGTACAATAATCTTAATTCGGGCGCCTATTTTAGACTCGTGGAGGTGTTTCCGGCCACCAGTGGTGTTCTGGCGGCGGTTTTAAAAGATTTAACTTAGAAATTTCAGAGATCGTTCTCTGTATTTTCTCAGATGTTTTTTGTGTATTTTCTGATGTGAATGTGATGATAATTTCGAAAACATAAGGGGGGTTTATATAGGCCTCCAGGCTTCGAATACTTGCTTCTGATTGGTTGATTTAACTTTAGGTGGATCATGATTTTAACCGTTGAATTTTGAGGCAAAATCTGAACCGTCGGATATTTAAGAATTTCTTTGCCTCCAAGAAACAATATGGGGTGCTAATGTATAAAAGAAGGTTCGATTCTTCTAGGTCAAATGCATTTTCATATTGACCCCGGACCTTCTGGAGTCTTTATTTTAAACCCGTTCTTTCTGGAGTCTTTATTTTGAACCCCGCAGCTTCCGGAACTTCATTTTTAGACCCTAGGGCCGATTTTATCCCAATAAAATTAGGGATTTTTAGCCTCGAACCCTAAATTTAATGAACATTTAATTTGGATTATTTACCTGACATATTCGACCGAGGGTCTTACATTAAATTTAGGGTTCGATCGAGAACCCTAACCACGTGACATTTCTTTAGTGGCTTGATTTGATTAATTTAATTAAATCGTCTTGATAATTTTAATTATTTTTTTAATAAATTTTCACTTTCTACAATACCCAGCATCAATATAATGTAGTAATTTGCATATGCTAAAGTAAGAATCAGAATTCATTCAGAGAATTATTCCCCAAATAGGATTGAGTTAAATGGGGCAACTGCAATGGAGAAGCCACTTACCCATGTAAGATTACTATTTACTAGAGATAAGCAGTTGATGGTCACTCTCAATAGTTAGGCATGTGATCCACAAACTAGGATATCTTGGACATGAGTTTGATTGAACTTTCTTGGGATTTCTGTTGTTTAACCTTGAATTACCAAGCCAGGTTAGGCACATTGATGGATCACAAATTATGTTATTGAATGTGTTAGGTCTAATGGTGTAGCTTGAAAGCTATTCTAAACTGAAACAAAGTTATTACTTGACGAAATTGGAGTTTGTAATTTATTACTTGTAACAATCTGTTGGGGGAATTATGATTCTAGCCTAACACAATTATGAATTGAATTTTCATACATATGCATATCTTTTATATGTTTAAAGTCGAAAGTTATGGTTTTGTCTCACTTTTATTTTCTCAACAACTTAGTGTATTTCTAAATTCTGATCAAACTTATATTTTTAGAAGGATATATAATTTTTTATTGTTAAATAATGTTCATTCATTTTCACATTTCCAAAGATTTCTTTAATATGATTTAATTGTCAAATTCTAAACACTTCTTCATTTTCAGGTTATATATATCTCCAAGTAAAAAAGAGATATGCCATGACCTACACATTAAGCTAAGGTTGCAAATGAAACTCTTAACATTTGAAAGGTAATATGAGCCCTAAACCACTTCGTTCAACCAAGGAACATTATTTAATTAGCTCTTCAATGCCCATAAAATTGAACATTTCAATGCCCAAAATTTAGATAAAATTGAACATTTCAATGCCCATAATAAATAAAAGTTGGATCTGAAATTGAGAACATTTCAGATTCAACTTTAAATTCAATTGTAAACTTAAGTTTTTAGATATTTAAAACATCTTCCCACTTTAAGAGCAACAATGGATAATAAATTAAATATGTGGCTGCTCATATACAAACATTTCATTATTTACGGATCTAATCAGACTACTCATTGTATTATAAGAAGAATTAAACAAAAGCTGCATTCTGATAGGTGTGTGATCCCATAAAACTGGATTTATTAAAATATGTTTCTTCCACGTGCTAAAGCATCTTTTGTTATGAATGCGACTAATTGAGCTAATTTATAGGAGATTTTATAAATTTGAATTGTATGAAAGATGACAATTGTTCAAAAACTCTATATGTTAACGAATTTCATCATAAAATCAATTGATAATATGAGGAGTGATATGAGAGTCTTATCCACATACGCTATCCCACCACGCGTCTTGTTTTCATGACTTAGAAGAGTTAGTTTCATCGAGTAAAGAGTGGCATCCAAGTTAAACTTTGTTACTATTGAATATGAATCCTACCATAGTGTAATTAAATCAAACCAAACTAATTCTTATTCCATTAAATGAGGTTTGTCATGTACAACTTCAAGTTTTTAAAATATAGTTATTGAAACGGATAAATAATCATGTTTATATCAAGTAGATACCAAAGAGTCTAATAATGAATTGTATCACATTGAATAACCTAAAAGTATATATACAATATTGTTAGAAATCAATATGATGACTATTTATTGGTCAAAAGAACCAACTTAAGCCTGAGATTGGATCAACTTGGTAGCTTGACTCAAGGGTTTAATAAGTTAGATTGTTATTGGTATCAAGTCATTCAAGTGGACTTAAATAATCAAAGATCAATGTATGATTGAGTTTGGATTTGCAGCGAAGCTTCATATTATCTAAAAATGTATCCATGAGGAGAGTGTTAAACTTGGGTCCAAGGATTTGGAACTGTTAGGTGTTTAATTGGTTGTGCAATCAAAGAAACTTTGTTAGGCGATAAATTAATACGGAGTAAATGTGAAATTATGCTTAACGACGATGTAGGTTATAAATATGTAAGTCCAACTTTTAAAAAATCATCAAAATCGAAATGAATAATTTTTTAGGAATAGAGGATATTTTTTTAAGTTAGTTTTCAATGGTGTAATATGGTTTGGTTAAACCCATAATTGATTCTATTACAACTAATAAATTTACTATAGAAAATATTCAGCCATAAAATGGTCCCCAGTGTAAAGATTAGGACATTTTTGACAGTTTACTCCACAAACACAGATAGTTAACTTCACTTCTCATCTTCATCTCTGCCTCAGATCCAATGTCTCGGGTCTTTTCACCCTTTCCCTCTCTCATTTCACCCACTAAAAATATTCAATCCTATTGTTACATTTTTGTTTGACATAGTATACATTTTTATTTGGCATTTATTTTTCTCCGTCCCAGTTTACTTGATCATGAAGTTAAAAATTACTTTATTAAAGGCTTGATTAATATTATTAATATACCCTAAAAAGATACTTTATAAAAAATACTTTAATTAATCATGAAAATAAAAAATATTTTATTAAAGAATAAAAGTAGAAAGATCAAGAATTCAAGATAAAGTTGTATTGAATTCCTATATGATCAAGTAAAAATAAAAGAGAATATTTTATTATATGATCAAGTAAATTAGGATGGAGGAAATATTACTGAGTATGGCATATATTTTACCTAGTTGAATAAATTGATGAAATGTATGTCACATAAAGTATAATTGACAATTCAATACCTACCATTTATTTTAAGTTAATTGACCAGTTGCCTCTTAAACTATCATGTAATTTTTAATCACCCCTTGAGATTTCCATCATATCTTGTTGCCTCCTATACAATTTAGCTTGTCTTGATTGTCGTTACGAGGTATGGATGAGGGTTTATTTTAATTTATTTTATTAATATTTTAATTATTACTCACATTAAAAGATACCCATATGCTATTTATTACTCGTATTAAACTTTATCCTCGTGTTAAATGAATTTAATGTGAAAATGGATTTAGGGGTAGCCAAGATAAGATGCGAAAGTTCAAGGGACCGATTAAAATTAGCTGACATTTTAGGGACAATCGGCCAATTAAACTTTATTTTTCTCTTAAAGAGTGTGCAATTTGCTTATGAAGTTTGGGTCGAAAGTCTCGATTTGAAGTTTCATTCGATCCCAAAAATTTGACTCGAAACATTCAGTTTTATAGATCTAATTTACTCGAACTTTAATTTTGAACTCGATAAAATCCGAAATTTAATGTTATGTTCGGTCGAAATGGATAATCTGTTTATTATTTATAACCCAAACCAGTTCAGACAGTAAAACAAGAACACTCACTTGTCCCCCTTATCTTTCCCTCTATTTCACTTCACCTGTAAATAATATACAAATATATGTTTACCCACATTACCTATATTTGTTAATATGGATCCACCATTAATAAACGAGGCATCTTTTTCAGTAGCCAATCCGGCGGCATACAGTTTGGCCGGAATTTGGCCTTTTCCGGTGTCCGGAGGAGGATGTGGTGGAGGAAGGGAGTTTGGGTTGAGAAATGGCCAAAATGGGGGATTTGGGCACTACCCAAATGGTTGTTTAGTTGGGGTTCAAGGGTCAGTTGAGGAGTCTAGTGTCACTGAGCAGAGTGGTAGTAAGGGTGGTGGTGGAGGGAGGAAGAGGAAAGATGGGGGTTTTGAGAATGAGAATGATGGTTACAAGGTTGTTTGTACAAATAGTGATAATGATTTGGTAATAATTTTGTTGATTTTTGAGATTTTGGGATTAGTTTCTTGAAGTTTTTCCAAGTGCATTTGAGTTTTGTGACCTTGTTGGTTTGTTGGGGATGTTTAAAATGGTGAAAGTTTAGTCTTTTTAGTACTGTTTTGAGAATGAGAATGATGATTACAAGCTTGTTTCTAGTTGTAGTGATAATGATTTGGTAATAATTTTGTCAACTTTTGAGATTTTGAGTTATCTTTTTTGGGTAGATGTTTAGTTTAGTTTCTTGAAGGTTTTCTATGTGCATTTGATCTTTTTTAGAATGAGTATAGTGATAATGGTTTGGTAATAATTTTGTCAACTTTTGAGATTTTGGATTATGTGTGATTTGGTTGATTTTTGACTTAGTTTCTTGAAATGTTTCTAAGTGCATTTGAGTTTTGTGACATTGTTTTTTCGTTGGGGATGTTTAAAGTGGTAACAATTTTGTCAACCTTTGAGATTTTGGATTGATTATGTGTTTTTGGTTGATTGTGTGGTTTTTAGCTTAGTTTCTTGATGTTTTTCTATGTGCATTTTTTTTTTTTTGAGAATGAGAATGATAATTGCAAGCTTGTTTTTACTTGTAGTGATAATGATGGGGTAATAAATTTGTCAACTTTTGAGATTTTGGATTGGTTATGTGTTGTTGGTTGATTTTGTATAGTTGTTTATTCTAGTTTATTGAAGTTTTTCTATGTGCATTTTGAGCTTTTGTGTGAGAATGAGAATTACAAGCTTGTTTCTATTTGTAGTGATAATGATTTGGTAATTATTTTGGTTAACATTTGAGATTTTGGATTGATTATGTGGTTTTGGTTGATTTGTGTAGATTTTTAGCTTAGTTTCTTGAAGTTTTTCTATGTGCATATTAATTTTTGTGACCTTATTGTTTGTTGGGGATGTTTAAAATGGTTAAAGTTCAGTTTTTTAGTTATATTTATGCTTAAATGAATTGCAATATAATTCTTTTTATCAGAAAAATTGCTTCTTGTGATTATAGTATTATACATGTGATAGTGTTACGAAGAAAGTTGTTCATATGTTGGTCAACTTCCTTAATAATGAATTTTCTTGCAAATACCAGTTGACCATAACTAATAAAAAGGCACAAATTTCTCTATTGACTACAAGTCTTATGCTTGCACTTTGGTTACTTAAAGATTTGGAGAGCTAAATTTTCACTGATTTTATACTTCCTCATTTGTTTGTATGGTAGACCGATTTAAATGGGAAGCAGATGAAAGTGTCAGGACCTAAGGATGATAGCAGTGGAGCAAAAGTTGAAGCTGAATCTAGTTCAAAGACAGGGAGCAAGGCTACAGAGCAAAATAGTAAAGCTGAGCCACCTAAAGATTATATTCATGTTCGAGCAAGAAGGGGTCAAGCTACCGATAGCCATAGTTTAGCAGAAAGAGTAATACTTGACATATCAATGTTATCCATATTTCTGCTGAGACCAAGAATATTGAGTTAATTTCTTTTTTATCCTTCAGGCGAGGAGAGAAAAGATCAGTGAAAGGATGAAGATTCTGCAAGATCTGGTTCCTGGGTGTAATAAGGTTGGCAGCATTTCATTTGTCTGGCTTTGCTAACTCCTTTTGTGGTCACTTCTTTTGAAACTTGAAGTTGAAATTTCCTGGCTTCCTGATAAAGTGATAATATAGTCTTATCTGTGGGGAAAAGCTTTTAGTTACGAGTAGAGATGTTGAACATATTTTTATTGGCTCTTGATCTTTTCAGCAAATTGGGATTGTCTCTTATTTTATACAATATTTACATTAAATTGATCCAGGTTATTGGAAAAGCGCTAGTTCTCGATGAAATAATAAATTACATCCAATCCCTTCAGCATCAAGTCGAGGTATTTGTTATTATCTTTTTGTGCATAATAATTAACTAGTTATTTCATATACAAGATTGAATCTGATGGTCTTCTTCATGAATTGGATTTTTAGTTTTTATCCATGAAGCTTGAAGCAGTTAATTCAAAGATGAGGCACACAATTGAAGGGTTTCCTCCTAAAGAGGTAGATTTCACTCGGTTATCTTATGTGTTCTTTTGTGTGTGTGTGTAGAAGTTAGTATTGAGAAGGCTTTACTTGAATGATTATCTATGATTTCACTGGTTCTCTTTCCTGGATGTGAGGGACATCATTTTTAACATTTCTGATCAAATGTTCTTTTTCGCGGAACTGTTCTGATCAACAATTGTGTATTTCGTATTCTCTAATATGTCTAGATACATACACTTGAATCCTATACAAATCAACATGTACCTGTTTATGTGAATGTGTGTAGGTTTTTTACCGTATTTGATCATTCACAGTTCATACATTGAAAAGGTAGTTCAAGCCGTCCTTGGTCATTATTCATTAGTGTCGATAAAAATCTGAATGGTTAAGGAACTTTCTGTGATAAAAATCTGAATGGTTGAGGAACTTTTTGTGTGAAGCTACTACCACTTTTTTATCTAGATCAGTTACCACTCTTCCTGTGTATTGATTAGTCAGTTAAGTTTCATGACGTGTATGATATTTGTTTGCTTCTGCTAAGTTTCAATAACAAACATATGGTACCAATCACTTTCTGTACATTATGTCTAGGCACATCAAGCGTTGTTGTTGAGAAATGAATTGAGCATACAATTAATTCTGTCTGAAATATCCCTAAGATAAGAATCAAGGGCTGAGAAAGCTCATAGAACTTCTTGACAACAAATGTGTTGTTCAGCGGAGCTTTTCTTTAGGAGCTTATAAGGTTCACGAAAAACTTCTAGTTTTAACCATTTTCTTGAACTGCGGCTTATCAGCTGTAGTTCGGATTTGCTTAGTTCTTTATTTCTTTATTTTCATTTCATGGAGCCAAACATCATCATAAACATGAATTGTCGAGATACTATAGATGAGTATAGACAAACTAATGCCGACTTTGCTGAGTGATATAATGAAATTTAGTTGTTAACATGAGCTAATTCTTCACTAAAGCGCACCGGGGTTTGTTATTTTGCTTTTCTTATCTATGTGGTTGGAGAAGACCTCATTTGGCTCATCTGTCATTGATAAAATATGCCGTTGCCAACCTTTGCAATTTATACTTAAATATGCCGAATTGGATAAAAAATAAAGAAAGTGAATCATAAAATTGAAAGGATACTTCAATAGTTCCTGTAATTTATCTACTTGTCCAATAGCTTTCAACTATACATGATGTAATATTGCAAATGATGGACCACATTTCTTGAATGCAGTATCTTGTTTGGTTTTTATTCAAGGGCCCTGATTTGTACTTGTTCCCTTTTGGCTCCTTTTCCCCATCTACTTTCTGTATCTTGTCATCATCTTTTCCTATAACTATGTAGCTGAAAGCTCGCTGGTAACTAATTTATGTAGTAACCTTCTAAATACATGATCAATTATATCAGTGGTGGTTTGCAAGACTATGCAAAGTGTTTTTATCTAAACTAAGTTAATGACAAAATATGTAGCTAAATCATACTTAAATTTCAAATTTGAGTTTTTCATGATTTGTTTTTGTTGTTACAAGGTTTTCTCCTCCTCTTTCGTTTCCACTTTCCCCTTTTGAAAACGCGGTGGGGTCTTTCCTTTAACTGTGAAGTTATCTGTGCTAATGGCCTAGTAAATACATTTATGATTTATCTACCAGCAGTATAGTTATTCAATGTTCCTGTGATTATTCTTAACCATCTGTTCCTTTCCAGCTGGTCAACCATGCTTTTGATGCTACCGGGATGATGTTTGGCTCTCAACCACCAAGAGAATGCGTCCAAGGTTCTCAACCGGAGTGGCTTCATATGCAGCTTGGCAGTAGCTATGAGGGAGCAGGATAATAAGTCCTGACCAGTGCATTGTAAATTATGCCTGAGGCAATTGACTGCATGGCGAGCATTATCTTAATTAGATACCATTTATCGTTGAACCTATTCTACCTTGTCGTCGTGTACCCTTATAAGCCAGAACATTAGAAAAATTTGTATTCAGAAGTCGGAACCACCCCATCTGTGTAGCATTTATGGTTTATAAGTGTGATCCAATTAGATGAACTTATTGATTGTATTTGGTATTCAGAACAATACTCTTATAGGATGTAATATTTGATGTAATTGAAGTTATAATCTTCTTATTGAGCATCTTGTTCTTTTGCTTATTTCCCTTCGGTTGCAAATGCACTTTAAAGATACTTCACTATCTTTTGATTAGTTCAGTTTAAGTATATAAATATGGATAATTTCGATAGTTTGGTATTAAATACATTAGTTACAAATGAATCTTGGTTTTAACTCTGGTAAAGCAATATTTCTCTTTTTTTTGTAAGCGCGTATTCGCATATTTAGTTAAAGATTTATGTATTAATTATTTATAATCTTTCGATATTTGTATTAAGTAATTTCTGATATTATGTAATCTTCTTATTAAATGTTAATTTATAAAAAAAATATATATATACAAATTAGCAATCCCAACAACTTGGTCGTTGGCAAAAGCGGCTCTGAAATAAATAAAATTGTGAATGTCTCATACAAAATAATTATTGTAATAACATGAAAATAAAATGAATAAAAACCTTGAATAAGACAAAGAAATATAATCAAACAATTAAGGTTTTAGTACCAATTTAGTTCTTTTCTACATACACTAGAGTCTACAATACAACACAAGCGCCTCATCGGATTATTCTTGAGTTTGACTTAGGTTTGGTTGGAATTAGAAAGATCTATGAGCTTCACTAGCTTGTTTGTGTTTTCTAAATCAAGTTTTAGTTCAAAAACTTTAGTAGTTTAATCTTGAACTTGACTTTCACACCTAAAGGTAGTACTTAAGGCCTATTTCCGGATTCAAGAGCTTTGGCAGCTTCTTATTGATTTAGGCATGTGCTTTGATTCGAGGGGCCAGAGCGAACGTCTTGAGCTTAAAAACTGAATTCACAAAGGATGACTCCGGGTGCCTCTGTCTAGATTGAGAGAACCGTAGTTGTTCTTGAATCCAGTCTCGAGTTTAAATCTAGGGGTTTCGTCGAACTTAAGCCCATTTGGATTTTTTAAGGGGATGACTCGAAGATCTATGTCTTTGACTCGAGGACTTGACAACTAGTTCTTACATCCGGGTTGGAGAAACTGCATTTGGAAAATATGCAACTTGTTCATAAAAACATAAACAAATGCAGCTTGAAATGGGCAATGTATATAAGCGAATTACAATATAAAATACATATATACATATATGTCGCATAAATCCCACAATGCTACGATACGGCCAGATTAAGCAACTATTACGCGAAGCCTGCATTTGAATTCGCAGCACTAACACCGCAATTATATGCCTCAATTAGTCGCACGAGTGGTTGAGCCATAGCGATTGAACTTTAGCTAGAATCACGAGATCAATTGGAGAACAAATTGAGTCAAGTAGCGGCTGATTGGCTATGGAAAGAGGAGAGGCGGCGGCTTTGGGAGAGGAGGAAAATGAAAGCGTCTTGGGTTTTCATTTTCTAAATATAATATAGTCTCTTATTTTATTTAACCCGAATAGCAAGCTTGACTCGTTTACCGGCCCAGGCCACTTAGTTAAAATCGTTAGCTAGCGAATCTTGCTTAGTGAGTAAGCCCAACAATCATTAATGAGCTTCTCTTGTTAAATCGTCAATTGAACTAGCAAGTTAATTAGTCGGTTTCGTCCGATTTGTATTTTACATTATCAATGTAAAACTCGATTAGTATCTCGTTGATTTTAATCGATTAAAATTCTTGATAGCGATTTAATTTTATACATGAAATAAGATTCAACATCGCTCCCATGTGTGTGGCCTTTGGGCTCGGATAATATTAGTTGTATAATAATATAATTATTAATTGTATTATTACTTAACGTTATGCGTGAGATCTGTGATACGACATGCTTTTGTTCATTATCGTGAGTGCTGTTAGTAATTCTGATTACTTGTTATTGGCAGCTTAGTTTGGAGTAATCGTTTAATTTAAAGCTGATAAATGAATTGTTCTGACGATTGTCATGATAGCGTAATTAGAAATCAATATGCGATTTCGAGCGCTTTCATCCTCAATGATGGCCAGAAGAGCATGTGATAGATGAATTCCAAATGAATCAGGGACTTTATTAGCTTGTTCATGATCTTGATTTTAGCTTCAATTCCAAGGGTTTTACTAGCATATTCCTGTCTTGAGCTCACTTTTAAGGGCTCTAATAGTTCATATCTTAGTATTTCACTTGGAAGCACGCAACTTATTCATGTAAGTAAGATTTTAACTTCGATAATTTTAGCTATTCATTCCTGACTATAGCTATGCATAAGTCAAGTCCTACCAAAGATATAACAACTGGATCTATAATGAGCCGCGATGTCGCCAGCTCGGACTCAACTCGAGCTCGGTAAAATCAAGTGAGTCGTCATCTTGACTGCATCTTGAATAACCCTTAAACGAATAAAATTTACCAGCCTTGAGATTCAACTAGGTCTCATTATCTTTGTGCCACTTCTTCTCCTGCATTCATTCGCTTTGGGCCCATTCGTCTTTCCTATATATAGAGCCTGGCCTTTCCGACCTCTATTACCCCCGAGCCTCGACATCAAACCACGCACCCAACACTCCCAGGCCCGATCCTCCCTCCACCTCCACCCCCTTCACAATGCAAGTTGATTAATACAACATCGTGAAAGTGAACTAAATTTGGCTCAAATACTCACAAAATCTAGTTAAAATTTATCCAACTCAAGCTCGATTCCAATAATCATCAAACTGAGCTAAACTTTATCCACGCTCGAACTCGATTCCAATAATAATCAAACCCAATTAAAATTTGTATCTAACAAGGCTCGATTCGATAATTTTCAATGAATTATTTTGTTCGTTTTGAACAATTATTGAACTTGAACTTCATTTAAAACCTCTATACATGACTAAGTGATTCTCCCGGGCTAGATCTTTCCTCCCTCTCCATTACCTCTCCTCCCCCCTCTCTTTATTCCCCTCACCCCACCCCACCCCACCCCACCCTACCCTACAATGGGTGTAGACTACTACAACATCCTAAAAGTGAACCGAAACGCAAGCGAAGACGACCTCCGCAAAGCCTACAGAAGACTAGCAATGATCTGGCATCCAGACAAGAACCTCTCCCAAAACAAAACCCAATCCGAAGCCAAATTCAAACAAATCTCTGAAGCTTATGATGTCTTAAGCGACCCCGCTAAACGCCACGTGTACGACCTTTACGGTGAAGAGGCTCTCAAATCGGGCCGACTCCCTCCTACTCCTCCTTCTTCGGGCCCTCAATTCTTTAATCGGGCCCATCACTCCAACTTCAATAATACTCCAAGTAATACCAATTATGGCCCCAATTACTCAAATGGGCATACCAATTTCAGGTTTAATCCCAGAGATGCGGATGATATTTATGAGGAGATGTTTCGTGGGGAGAGTAGTCGGGCCGGGCCGAGTAAGGATCGGTTTTTTAGGACTACTTCGACCAGGGGGGAAGGGGAGGGTGCTGAGGGTGGGGGTGGGTTGAAGAAGGCGTCGCCTGTGGAGAATGCGTTGCCGTGTAGTTTGGAAGATTTGTATAAGGGGGCAAAGAAGAAGATGAAGATTTCGCGGACGATTAGGGACTCTTCGGGGTATGGAGTTTTCGTGCTTTTTGGGTTGTTTTGATTGTTTGTGAAGTTAATTCGCATATTCTGACTATTAGGGACTGTTCTGGTTATGGAATTTTATGCTTCTTGGATTGTTTTGATTTTTGTGAAGTTGGTTTGTGTGTTTTGTGTAATGTTGGGATTTGATATTTGTGTTGGACATTCGGATTGGAGAGTGACTTTAAAGTTGAATTAGTTGAATTATTTGGAACTAATTAGAATTTTGAAGTAATGAATCATAAAGATTTCATTTTGTGCGTTTTTGGATTATTTAATTGTTTGTGAAGTTAATTTGGGTATTTTGTTTGTTTTGTGTAATGTTGGGATTTGATATTTGTGTTGGAGATTTGGATTTCAGAGTGACTTTAAAGTTGAATTATTTGGAACTAATTAGAAGGAATGAATCCTAAAGATGACATTTTGTGCTATTTTGGATTATTTTAATTGTTTGTGAAGTTAATTTGGAAATTTTGCTTTTTTTGTGTAATGTTGGGATTTGATGTTTGTGTTTGGGATTTATATGGGAGAATGCGTTTTAACTTGAATGGTTTGGAACTAATTTGATGGAATGAATCAGAAAGATTTCATTTTGCCCCTTTTTAGGCTCTTTTGATTGCTTGTGAAGTTAATTTGTGTGTTTTGTTTGTTTGATGTAATGTTGGGGTTTGATGTTTGTGTTGGAGATTTGGATTTGACAATGGATTTGAAGTTGAATTATTTGGAACTGATTAGAAGGAATGAGTCATAAAGATTTGGTTTTCAACCCTGTCGAAATTGTGCTCATGAATTTATTAGAATGAATGGATAATCTTTGGAACGTAGTTTAGGTATTATTCTGTTGCGATAGTTCGAGTTGAGAACTTTTTATCTTCAGAAGTCACCTGAACTGTTTATAACTTTATATGCTCTTTGGAAGTTGCAACATTATTTTGTGTTGAAGCATCTTGGAGAAAAAATGTATTCAGGATATTATTCTTTGTCGACTTCCATCCATGATCTATGTGAGTATATTGGCATAAAGTGTGGGTATGTCTTTGGAGATATGCAGCTTTAAGTTTAATCCAAATAACTGTCTGACAACTCTATATTGTTTGTAAAATGTAGAGCCGCCAATTTTTCTGAGAGGTAGTTATGTACATGTACCATGGCTATATTCAGTTGTGTGTTGCTAATCAGTATTTTCCTCTATTCGCTTAAGTTGACATCTAGATTATGGTGGCCATGCACCATTGTCCTCATTTTTCAGAGGACTGATAACACCTGGCTACTGATTTAATATTAAAACTCAGGGAAGAACATTAACATACCATCTTGAAGTTGGTTTCCGTCTCTTTTCTGTTTAGTCATATGTGCTCTTGCTCATAAGGTTTGAATTTTTTTTGTGCATTTCACGACAATTTCTTTATCATCTTTTTGGGATGATTTTATTTAGAAAAGAAGCATGCCCAGGTATTATACAACCACCTTATATGTTGAGGGGCTTGTATTAGACTTTCACGTGTTCTTGATATAATCCAACTTGCATTCTTCTTGCTGCTGTTGAGCTTATCAGATGCTATGCCAACCCATCCTCGAAGAACATTTCTAGAAGGGCTTTTATTTTTACACTCCATCAAGTGATAACCACACTCCACTTTTGGTGTTTGTACACTTCATATTTATAAATCCATAATCGTAATAACTTTCCATAAAGCAAAGGAAAGGGTAAAAATGAAAATTCGGAGTGTAGTTATCACTGGTTGGAATGAAAAAATCAAAATGTTTTCAGAAAATTTCAAACTCAAGACTCACAAATTTCTCTGTTTACTTTTATTTCTATTGTGAAGTAGTAGATAGTTATTATCCAAATACATACCCCACTTTGAGATATTTTGAATGCCATCTTTAGCGAAGTGTGGTGCCCACCTTCAAGTTATCGATTCTTTGGATTTAGTTTGTTTTATCTGTTAGAGCTGATTTATATATTTATATTTCCTAGTTTCCATCCAAAAGCTCAAGCTCAATTGGTCTATTTATGTTTGAAGTTAAAAAGTCGAAATATCCTTATACTTTAAATTCAGATAGATTTGCAGACCCAGGAATAGATTTTGTTTTGGTTTGTGTTATTACTCGGTAGACAGTTATATGTACTTGCTGGGAGTTTAGGAGACATTTCTTGCAGGCTTGTTTATACAATTACACATGATACTCTAGTATTCTGCGTCACATGGTGTACAAGTGTTGGCTCACCAATATCTGTCCAGAACTTAGAATTTGAAATACTAGTCTGTGGGTATGTGATAACATACACTTAAATATGTTAGGCACTTTCAGGGCATGAAAAAGACCAGATGTGGGCAATTTTATTTGTTCAATATGTGTAAGAATCATACTTATTTCGTGTGTCTTTGAAACAACTTATTGCCAATATATTTTTATGTTGTGCAGTATACTTTACCTCTATCTACCTATCTCTGTGCCGACTCTCCTAGTTTCATTTACATGTTGTATTAATAAAAATATTATTGTTGCAGTAACGTCCGTGATGTGGATGAGATTGTAACGATTGATATCAAACCTGGTTGGAAGAAAGGAACAAAGATAACTTTTCCTGAGAAGGGTAATAAGGAACCAGGTATCATCCCAGCAGATGTCATTTTTGTGGTCGAAGAAAGGCCTCATTTGCTTTACACAAGGGATGGCAATGACCTGCTAGTCAACCAGGAGATCTCACTTCTCGATTCCCTGACTGGTAAAACACTGGAGCTGACAACATTAGATGGACGGAATCTCATCGTCCCAGTAGTAGAGATTGTCAAGCCAGGCCATGAAGTAATTGTCCCGAACGAAGGGATGCCAATTTCGAAGGATCCTAGAAAAAGGGGTAATATGAGAATCAGGATAGATGTTAGATATCCAACAAGGCTCTCTGAAACACAGAAATCAGAGTTGAGGAGAGTTTTGGGAAGCAGTTAGATATAGATTTTCACTTAAAGAGGATGGAGAGATCTCAGTAAGCTTTGGTATATTTTGTACTTTCTGGACGATGTGAATACTAGGGGGAACAAACTTTTGGCGTGGTCGTTATTTATGAAGACTTCGATCAGGAGACTGGGATGAGATTGTTACTGATTAGTGCATATTTGTCATGTATTTTGAGATATTATTGTGCTGAAATTGATATATTTAATTTGGTTTGATTGTCAAGAAACTAATTGGCCGAAAGGCCAAGCCATAACCAGACTCAAACACTCGGTATTAAATTAATTCTTGTATTATTCAGGGTTTATAATACATTACTTGAATAATTGAATGGAAAATTGTGATACGGAAGTATGCAATTAAATATTTGATGAAATAGATTTAACGAGCAGGTTTTATCTAATTATTTGGCCAGTGACCATCTGATGTTTGCATTACCAATATTTTTATATCAAAAATATTTGATTTTTTACGTTTTTTAAAGATAATTTTTCATATTTTTTCGCTATATTATACTTTTTTCGTTTCTAATTTTATGTGGGTAATGACTTTTCACTTGTTACATTAATTAACATCATTAATTGTCTAAGAAATTATCATAAGGATAAATAAGGTAAATACATCCCTTGTAATTATGTGCGTTAGGCTAAGCATTAATCGTTTAGAGATGGAGTTAGTAGGAGATTAATTAAATTTGAAGCTTATTTCGATTTAATGCATGAGCCAAAGAATCACTTAGAACTTTAGATAAAATATAATCCAAGAAAAATTGAGTATTTTAGTTGTACTCCTCCCGGAATAAATGATTGTCACAGAAATTTTTTTTCGCGATAGTTGATTGTTACAATTTCAATGTACGCTTTTCTGATTTGATGTAGTTTTCACGATCCCCGATTTAGCTTTTTCACATTTAATAAATCGGCACTAAATACAACGATGTCCCCATTATGAAATGAAGGGAGTATGTATTTAGCAAAATTAGTATTGATGAAATCGGTTCCCCAACAAACCAATATATATTTAATTGTTAAATGTAGATTAATTGTTCACTTATTGCATTTAGTTTAATTATTTCAAAATTTACGTTCTGTTTAATTGCTTTCTAGGTATTTAAGCTAGTTTAATCAAATTAATAATCAATTAGAGGGTAGTTTAATCAAAATCATAATTCTGTTTAATTGTTTTTTAGGTATTTAAGCTAGTTGAACCTTATTGATAACCTAAGGGTAACTTGAAATCTGATGTTGAGTAGGGATCATCAGGAAAATCAATTAGAGGTAGATGTGTGTTGAAAACTTCTACACATAAAGTATTATACTTACTGAAAACCTGAATGAATAAAGAGTTCAAGATTTGCCTTCTCTAAGATTTTTGCGGGGCGGGGTCATTGGGAATGCTTGACAGTTAGAAAAAGCGAAGGAAAACTATGTATATAATACAATCCAAATCGAGTCTTTATCAATTAAATTGAGTATGCTATATGCATCTGACATAGCCATTCTAACACTTTGACACTATGTTGGATCATCTATTTTAATTTAATATAAATAGCTAGAATCTTTTGATATAGTATTTGTCATTATTAACAATATACACAAGATATATATATTACATTTTAGATTTCTATAATTCAACAAATATTGATAATTATACTCCAATTTCTCATTTTTATCAGTCACTTTGCTTTATGAAAATTTAATTCAAAACTAAAGTGAAATATGGTTTCACTTGCTAGAGTGAAAAATCAAAACCTAATATTCGATGGTGTAATTATTTTCATGTTCTTAGCAATTAGTAGGCATGTGGAACTGTGGAGTCATCAATAACATTTGTAGTTCCTTATCAGCCAATGGGATATAATCTATCTGGTGGTTGGCTCAATAATGGACTTCTTTTAATTGAAAGTTATGACATATGGTTAGTCTAAAAGTGGTTAAAGGTAACAATCAAGATATTGCTATGCTGTGTGCTGTATACTCTTTTTCTTTTTCTGTTCTCTGCTTCCTACTACTCCTTCCTTATCTTTAAGGTATGCCTTTCGGGTTTGGAATCTCAAACATTAATGCAGTCTGAAACTTTAATTTCATGTATGTTTATCAATGCTAGTTTTTAATTAAAATCTTGAATGTGGTCATGTGTTGCAATATGTCCTAGTTGTTTTGAGAACTCAAGACATTAAATTACAAACAATATTTTGTTTTCTCTTGGTTGTTGTTTGATGAGTTGATCATCAATGGCCACTCATTTGCTCGTGATTTAAATGGTTGTACGTGGAAAAATTATGTTATGAAAGTGTGTACTAAAGCAATGCATGTGATGAGTGTTCCCAAGCATTAACTCATGGATAATATATCAATTGGTCATGTGGGGGTCTATGCTTTAACTCAAAACTGTTTGAGTAGATAATAATTTTTTCTTCAAATGTATATTCGCTTTATCAAAATATTTTAAGCTATTGAAGCTTACAAGAATTACGAAATCAAGTATTTTTAAATATGTTATTTATAATTTGGTGAGAAAATTATCAAATTCTTATATATTCAATATAAAATCATTAATAATATGATAATTTTATTTGAATTAAAATCATGTATGTTAGTTAAGAATAATGTGAATTAACTAATTTTAATAATTAAAAATTAATGGAGGCAAATTTTGGGATGTAGGGAATTATGAATTAAAGGATCTTTATTATCATATCTTGAATTTAATTTCTCCTCGCAATCATTTTATTTGTTGCCAAAAAAAATAATTCTAAAACAAGAATAATATTTAACTATATACTTTCGTCATGAAAATATAAAGATTTTGACCTTAGATTCAACTTATAATTTAAAAGATCTAACCATTTATTTTAATTTGTAAAATTTTAATGTCTGATTGAAAAATAAACAGTAAGTAAAAAATTTATCTCAAAATAAAAGATATTGTATCTTATCTTTCTATAAAGTCTTACAATGTTTGAAAATTTAGTCTTTTTGTTTCTCGTATCACTTTTTTTTTTTTTTACATTTTAATTCTATTTTTCGTTTATATCCCTATTCTTTCCATTCGTCTTTTAGGTGAATGATTATTACACTTTTCTTTTCTTTCTTTTTAACTTTTTTAATTTTTGTCGTTAGTTAGCCTAAATGGTCAAGGATAAACCTTGTAAAAGTTATCCACCTTAATGTATACGGAATATATATTAACCTAGATGATTAAATATTGTGAAATGAAAATTAAATGTTAATTTTTTTTTCCTTCAAAAAAGCAACTTTAATTTTTAAAACCAACTTACCAAGGGAGAAAGTTTGTTTAATGCCCTATGCTTTACGGCTTTACGCATATAGGGATAAGGGATGTGACATCAAATTCCAATAGTATTTGGCTGTTAGTTAATTGTAGTTATACATGACAATTACTGCACCAGGCTTTCATTATCGCATTTAAGTATTAGGTAAACCAGCAATGACTTAGACTTTTGTCATTAATATACACAACTAAACATAAGTCCATGTTAGGGTACACCGTACACCTTGCTATGGTACGGTAAACAAATTAAACAGCTTACAACTCTTTTTTAATTTATAGGATTAATAATTGTTTATATCTTCAAGTCTTGACAAAATCTGGCAGCTGAATCGATCGAGGCAGAATCGAAAATAACGAAATTTTTGGGCAGATCGGAGCCAGAGGCAGATTTAGGTTAATCGGGAGAGGCTAATTTAGGTTAAATTTGAAATACTTAAGACAGTACATTTAGAATTTTGTGTAAATTTTTCAATTTTTATTTATTATCCTTTTGAATCTTGTAGTATTTGCGTAATACGTTTTAAGAGAATTTAGATTTAAGCTTTTATTCATTGTGTGAAATAAAATATATATAAATCTTTCTAGCCCAATAATATAGAAAATACAGATATGTAAAATTAGTGATATTATTGTGTTGAATGTGTATGTACATTGTATAATTAATCTTAAAGAGTTAGATTTAATTCACAGTTAAATACAGTTTAAGAACAATTTTGAGTTGAGCGATATGCTAAAAATATCTCAAAACGAAATTTAGCAGAAAGCGGGAACGGAACCGATGGGAGCGATAGGTTGGAACCGATCGGAACCGAACCGATTTGGAGTTATTTGAAGAGCAGGTAAATAAGTTCGGTCCCCATTTTGGCTCAAGAAACCGAACGGGCGAGCAGATTGGAACCCTGTGAAGTATATACTCTTCGTCTCTTTCACTTCGATTGACTGTAATTGTGGTTTGATTTTTTGAAATTGAACTTTGGCCATCAATTAACAATGATTCGTTATTAAAAAGCTATAAAATTTATATAATTGAGACCGTCTTTTAAAATTATTTCATAATATGAATTTTTAATTTTTTTAATAATATAATTAAAGAATAATTGAAGATCAAATATTTATCTCGATATGTGAGAAAGTCAATTAAAATGAATTGGAAGGATTACATAATTCTATCCTATACATGCATCATATTTGGGTTTCAATATTATTGACGGGTCAAATTATTTTAGGACAACTGAATTAAATCTAGATTCGACCCAAGTATTTATTTATAGCTTAATTAGTGTCATTATTGTTTAAAGAAACGGCTACAATAAGAGGGAGAAAAACCTCGAACAAGGTTTCCTGAGCTAGAACTTGATGAAACTTGATACTGCGTGATTGTGGAGTGCCAAGTTTTTTTTGATGTAATAAACGTTATTTGAGAATATTCGAATAATCATTCGAACTTTAAAATATAGAATATAAATTTCAGCCAGATTGTGTCGTTCTTATGACGATACTTGGCATTTCATTTAAACTATCATATATCAAAAATATTTAACAAGTGCTTATATAATGCACTATCGTGTTTTCTTGGAGTTAATAAGAAAAATCTGAGTGAAGATGGCAAAATACGTATATAGGCGTCACATTAGGCTACTCTTTCCTCTGGCGAGTAAAATGAAGAGAATAAAATCCCATGAATTAATAAAATGATCATTTGTCCTCTTTGTTAGTATAATGATCCCCAAGCAATTTTAAAAGCGTTATTTGGTATCTGATGATCATGGCTGCAAAACGTTGACGGTAGCGGTCATTATATATTTGTCTCACTTTGCTTATCAGTTATCTCATTGTCCCACTTGTAAATTCGGCAATCGTCAACACGATTTTTTCACGTCACAATAATTATAAAAATACAAACCATCATTTTCCTTACCACAAAATGATCCCACTACTATATACTCCGTATATATGTTACTCTATTTATTAATTTTCGCATCAAGAACAGTGACAGTATTAAGCAAAAGAACACTTACCTTGATGACTGCAATTTGACAATTATATATAGTCCAGTTCAATATTTTATGTATGATTAATTTCCCAATTCTAAACTTTAATATATCTATATATAAATGTGTAATACATAGTATTTGATAAAATATAATAATGTGCATGAACAATTCTTAATATAGAAAATATATCAAAATTGACTAAGAATATATGACAAGTTATATATAGTTCCGGCAATCAATAATTAATATATTAGCATTCAATCATCATAAGAATGCCTCTATTAAACTAAAAGTATTAGGTTACAATTATTTGACTCTACTACAAGAGAAAATAGCAAAAAACGACATGTGATTCGTCCATGCTTTTGTTTTAATTTAATATCGTGAGTTTTATTCGTTTTAAACATCGCATATAAGTCGTCGTTGTTGCTCGCTTTTATTAGCATTTTATCGCATTTTACACTCAAGAGAAACTCTGGAAATGGGCCAGGCTTTGTCGTATTTTGTCTTTTATATAATTAGAAAATTTGGAAAAAAATAATTCAAAATAAATATAATTTGTCTTTGTATTCTAAACATACTTTATTAAAACTTTTGTCTTTTTTATACAATTAGAAAATTGGAAAAAAAAAATTCGAAAAAGAAATGCATTGTCACTGTTACATGCGTGTTAAGCGCAAGCATGTTTGTCGTATTTTATGCTTTTATCTGATTAGAAAATTGAAAAAAAAATCCGAAAAGAAATGCATTTGTCCTATTTTGTCATGTTAGCCTAAACATGGTTTGTCGTTTTTTGTCTTATGTGTTGAGATGTGTTTCGTCTTTGTTCGTCGTATGTTATTAAGAACAAAAAAAAAATATGGCAGCTTGGAAGCTGTTCCAACAGCTCCTGGGCTACATTACATGTTTGGTAATGGCAAATGGACATAATAAACAACAATACAAAAACCTAATAAACATATTGCTACAAAATAATGAAATAACCATCAATGTAAAACCCAATAAATATGGTATTTCAATATTCAAGACATACAAAACAAGTTAGTAGTCACTTTTTGATATTATTGATGCAAGAACAATTATTAGTTTGACAAGAACAAGTATTGTAGTAATTTTTTTTTTTAAGATTGAATATTCACTTTTTATATTATTGATGAAATAGCTACAATTATGAAACAAAACACAAAAGAAAGAAACAAGTTAGCGTTAGAAATGAAAAAACAAAAAATAAATTAGTAATAAAAATGAAATACAAAATAAAGGAAGTGATAAATACCTTGAAAATTTGTTTTAGAAAAGAACATGAAGTGGTGGGGAATTATTTGTGATTTAATCACAATTTGATCGTAATCTAGCCAATGATGATACTTGAGCGTAAGTAAATGCGGAAGAAGTAATAATCTGAAATTTAATATAGGTTATATACCGATGTGAAAGATACGTCGCAATTAACAGCTGCCGGAATCGCTGAAACCAGCTTGAGAAAGATTGTTCTGATATTTCTATCGAAGCTAAGCAACTGATTGAGTAATCTTTTTATAGCCTTGATAATACCGTGAAAGCGCCATATTATTATTGATGATGATTCGATAATATTACCGAAGGCATTAGCTAGGATGATTATTTGTTCCTCATATATAGGAAAACTTAAATACAACTTGTCTTAAATTGGGTAACAAATATAGCCCAACTGACCTCAGCTTTTATTATTGCGGAGTCGCCGAAACGCCGCCGAGACCCCACGATGCTCGGTGGCTATATCACGAAGATTTTCCCGAACGATCGCCCCGGTGTCATTCGAGACCCGCCACGCCGCCCCAATCGGGGCCGTGAATGATAACCTGCCGATGCTTGACTCCCAACCGAAAATGAACATGATTCAGCAATCTCGCTTGAAGACATTTCAAAGTCACCGTCTTTAAGCCGAATTCATGGCTGACCCCCTTGAATTATTAAACTCTGAAACATGTTGAAAACAGCTTGATTTCTACTTTACTTACCTTTAGGGTTGTAAATGGAGTCGGGCATCTGCAAGACCTCGATAGGTTCGAGGTGGGCTTCGATGCATGAGTCGGCTCGGCTCGGCTAGAAATGCTTTCGAACCTCAAAATAAGAAGCTCGGCTCGGCGTTCAATTTTTCGAATCGAGCATGTTGTACGTTATATTGATTGAAAATTTGTGATTTTGAACCGGTGAAACAAAGAAAATATTTATTGATCATAATTAAAATACTAATTGAATAACTAATTAAAATCAAAAACTAATTGAACAAAAAAAAACAATTGAATTTGTCAAATGAGTGAACCTAGAATTAAAAATAATTTAATTTATTAATAATTGAACCTAAACGATTGAAAATAAAAATTGAAACAATTGAACATAATCGAAGCCCTAATTGATAATTGAATCTTACATGCATCTTTCATTTCTTCTCTCCGAGAACTAAATTCCATGTGTATGATTTGGATGGAAAAAGAAGAGGAGATTAATCTTTTCTCGAGAGAATTCAAATGTTGAGGTTGCGGTTATGTAATGGGAGTGGAGGAGGCAGTGGGGGAAGGGGGGAGGAGGAGGAGGAGGAGGCGGGGTATATACTTAACGTGTTTCCAATTTGGGGTGGGGGGAAGAGAGGGTTAATGGACAAGGTGAAGAAGGGTAAGGGGTTTGGATTAGGGGCTTAATTATTTGAAACAACGTAATCTAGAACCGAGCGAATAATTCGAACATTCGGTTTGATTAAATCGAATATGAATTTTAAAGGTTATTTCGGCCGTTTGATCGTCGAGCCGAGCCTCAACAATTAATTGGTAAAATACTCAAAATTGGAGAATCGAATTTTAAGGATTCATTTATAACCCTCTTACACGCCGTAAACATATCACGGATTAGTCTCACAGATTTTACCGAGCTTTAGAACTTCCAGATTTCTCTCGATAATGAAGCATTATAAAATGGATATAAGTGAGAAATTAATACACAAATATTTATCCTAACGACCGCGTGGGTGTGGGTTGAAGTACTTCAGCTGCTCAGCGTGTGAGTTAAGTTTGAACCATATATGGCATGTTGGGTTGATTTGTTGATAATATTTTAATAACAATTGACATAATTAATAATATACTTAATTAATTTAAGATTTATTATGATATATATTAACATAAAATGGATCATGATACATATTATTAACAAAAAATTAAAATATAATAACAGCAAGTTTGAATGTTTGACCTGATATTCTTCACGTTCATATAAACGATAAGTTTAACATAGTTATTGTAATTACTAACTTTAACATTCTCAAAATGTTAAAAAAATTAAAAATATAAATTTACAAATGTAGCAAACAAACATAAAGCGATTCTTACGACATGCCAAAATATAAAAGTCGGGATACGGTCACTTACGCATGGACTTTCTATTTAGTAGTAGGCGTGTTAAATGCAGGGGATGCGTTCGATGGAGTAGTCTAAGTTATTTGATATAGAACACTGAACTTGTACTGTCGTTAAGATTGCTGGCTTAGTATATTTGATTACGCTGCGGTGATTTCGATGTGCGGCGTGAGCCCGTTGACATAGAGATTGCCCGATCTGATCTAGGATGAACTTTTGGTAATCCCAAGATTATGATAATCATAATTGTGTGATAGTACACTTGCTTACATATCTTAAGTCGGAATGTGATGCAGTGCTATCGTCGATTTATGTTATGTGAGTTCTTGGTATACTTTGTGTGTTTAGTGGGATTGTAAACACTAGTATAGTTATTCTATTTTCTGACTATAGAATATTTTATGACATATAGATTAAGTTGTTCTTTTATGGATTTTCTATTGTAGTTCATTATGAGTCACATCACGCATGAGTGTTTTCGATACAGTCTCGAGAGATGTATGTTAGAGCGACCATAACTTCAATGTGTGGTCAAGATTTTTGAGAAGGTTACAGCTCGCGAGAACACAGAGAATATGTAATACTAAATGAGCCTAGTTACCCCAGAAAGGACTCGGATTCGATTTGAAGACAAGATGCGTTTTGATCGATTGCTTGATTGATCTTTCTTGAAGTTAAAACTCATGATATCTTGGATGTCGTATCACGTCGAGTTATGTATCACGGTAGAGTGGATTTAATCTATGCTAAGTTGAGATTCTCTTTTATGCAGAGACTGAAAAAGGATAGGATGCAAATGCTTCAAACCTTGGTCAGCGTGAAAGCTTAAGAAGATCACATCAAGGAGATGATAAGAATGATTGAGATATACGATACTCACCGGGAATCCCCAATCTCTTCATAGTGGCCATGAATACAATTTTGTGCTTATCCTTACGAGGTATCGATAATGTTGTTATGCAAACAAACTACGTCTGAATAATGTTTGGCTGCTTTTTAAGTTGATATACAAGGATGAGGAGATGTCTCTAGGAGCTTCGATCCTAGGTTTGGAGTTCTATTTGTAGCGGGGAAAAAACAGAGGAAAAATGAGCCAGAAGAATGGCTACTTGACTACTTCGTCGAAGGAAGGGCTGCCGGGGAGGACTTTCCACATTTGAGGCGTGATACTATCCGCAGAATCCGTCTTGAGAATAACGTCATATTATAACTTGAGATACTTAGATTTATGATATGATAGTGTTGTTATTTGATGTCGTCATCTTGGCGTTTGTTTGAAATGTGCAAGTCAGTGAAAGGTATTGGAGATTGTGTAGACCACGGGGAGCATTATGAGACGACACCGGGGGACCAACTTTTATCGTTTTAGTTAGGCTACTAATTTATCACATATTTGTCTAGTTGTAATTCTATTTTTGATCGGGAATGACGTTTTCGTTTATATTTTGAACATGGATGTTTTCTTTTATACATTGAGGTTAAACACCAATTCTAAGATTTGTTTATTAATCCTTACATAAAGCTACAAGCGATATAATATCTCCCATTATATTTAAAGTTAGACCAACATAGAATTTGTCATAGTATGTATGCTCGTAAAATTCATGTAAAGTAACTTGAAATTTCATCTCTAACACCTGTATGAATTGTAAGGTATAATCATTAATAACATATATGTTATAGACAAAATGCTTTAAAATTATATGTTTCGAATAATATGATCAAAATGTAGACAATGCTTAAAATTCATAATCCCTTGATCTTTGATTGACTTAGGTCAAATGTTAAAAGCAACATATTTGTTAAGAACACTCTCATTACTAGTGAAATACAAACATTTGTATTTACTACTGTATTTTAGAAAATACATGAATAACATTTGAATGGTTCAAATAATTGAGAGTCGGCTTGAATGAACATTTAATATTTTTTAAATTGTTAAAGAAATTTACACATTAGATGAGCTAGATTTATCTAATAGAACCATATTACATATCTACCTCAGCCCAGCTCACACACTGACAAATGTGTATAACTCAAGTAATTAACATCTAGAACATCACATAAAAATGTGATATGAAACTGCTCCATAGTAGTCAAGTTCAAAATTTTAGAAAACTTTCACCAAGTCAAACAATTGACAAATTATAAGATGAACTTGAACTTATTGTTACTACAATGGTAATACTAACAAAAGGTGATACTTTTAAGGATACAATGGTGAATAACAAAGATGATGATTTAGGATTTGTAGGATCCGGAGATAGTTCAATATACCAAACTCAAATTTGGATATTAACGTATTTAATCCAAGATAACCACGTTATTAAGGAATAAATAACTATCACAATACAAATGATTAATTAAATGGAAATGTTTGTGGTTGATGCAGGCCGAAATAAACAAAATTTATCAAGTAAAGGTGATTAACATCTTTGGAGAATTATCAAGTGTCCACAAATATTTTAAGATCATCCGGATGCAGCAATAGTTGATATTACACATAAGTTAATGAACAATTCAAATCGTTTGGGTTCCATTAACGAAATTAGACTAACTGTATAGACAAAGCTAGTGGGAGCTACATTGTGCAAATTAGTATGTAAAGACATTCTAATAATAGAGAATGACCTGACCAACTCAGAGATCGGTTATTGTATGAATTTCCTATATAGAAGGATGGGAGATGCTCGAATCTTTCTAAGGTTTCATAGAGATCAAATTAATTGAGTTCAACAAGTTGAGTTATGCTTATACCGATAAGACATTTAACCGAGATCCAAATTGAATACCTAAAAGAAAGAATCTATCAAAGGTAAACAACTTTCTCCTCCCACATCATAAAGTTGTCTAATAGGAAACAAGAGCAATGAAAATAGATTATATTTATCAGTTACCCAAACTAACAAAGACGATTTTCAATCTCGGTTGGGCTAAGATAGGCCCGATTAAAATTGTAAACAGACATTCCAAGAGCAATGCGCGCAATTAATCGCTACGGAACATAGAAGCAGTGCCGATTTACAATATGAGAAGTTGTGAATAAGAAGCCAATCCCGAATATGACAACGATGAGTGATCATGAAGTTGCCTAAATTGGTGTCGCGATAAAGATGTTTATCTCGATAGATTCTTGAAGCTAAGAGAATCAAGATCTGCATTTGTTGATCGAATGCACTCGAGAAGAGGTAATCTTGTCCAATAAGTTGAATATAGAAGTATACGTGTACATAGACTTATTAAGTCAAAACCAACCGAGCTTAGTTGGATACTTATTGTCAACGTATTAGTATAAGCGTACAGTAATGTTCTTCTACCGATCCTCAGTGGTCTTGGAATTTAGTGGGAGCTGGTATTTTGTCTAAATGTCATAAACGACCGTTGTGTGACAATGTTCTTGAATATAAGCTTCAAGATTCAAGACCACATCATTATGAATAATGATGAGTGTGTGTGAAATATACACACCACGTTACTACAAGTAACAAACCTTTGATTCCACCGGCAATCTATGTTATTCTGAAGAGGTCTTTCTATATGTGACCTAAACAAGAAAACCTCTAGCAAGTTAAGAGAACAATCAGATTGCCCCTCGTTCTGAATTAGGTGTTCCTTGAGTGGAATCAGACACCAAACAAATAATATGTGTTTGATTGTGTTGATCAATTTTGTTTGATCAAAGGAGTATGGATACAATCAATCGCTTTGTGGGTGTCTGAAACATTGAAAGCAGGTTTGAGCCGTGAGTACTTTAGACCATGACATCATGAGAACTTAGAAGGTCGTGTTGTGTCCCAAAGAGATTCTGCCAGCTTATGTTGAATGTGATTAGAGACTGGTGACAGCTTTTTATAAATACTAGAGTAATATGCTTTGATCTTGTCAACGTCCTCTGTAGCATGAGGATTATAGCAGCTGATAGTAGGGTATACTACAAGAGTATAAATGGGAGAATTTGGAGTACGATAGGGGATTAAATCTGACGGATAAATCGATAGATTTACGTAATCTTAGGGAGTTAAAGAAGAGGGTGATTTGGTGGTCCTTGACTATGAAATTTGGATATCATTCTTTGTCTATTAACCAAAGCTGCGTGTGTGCAGAGTTTGGTGACATACTTACTAGCTTATTGCTAGAAATCGCGTATCAATTAATTGTGGATGCTCTGTCGAACCTATTGATACTATATCATAAATCGTCCGAGGGCAAGTGGGAGTGTTGAAAATATGAGATAATCGATCTCATAAAAATACTACTTGAACAATTTAGATTATATATCGATTTAGCACATCCAATTTATATAAGTTCCTTGTATATGTTAATTGTTTGACAATTAATATTTGGTTTCTTGGCATCAACGTTAGAGGTTACACGATAAACTGCAAGGTCCTTTCGTAATCTATATATTAATGTAATATTGAGGTTATTATTGTTTAATATATTACTGTAGCCGATCTCAGATTGTAGAGGAGTCGCGCCTGGCTTGATAAAACCCGAAACTAAATGCCAAATGTAGTAAACTTTCGGAGTATAAAGTGAAACACGAAGGAAATATTAAAACGCATCGGATCGGGCCATAGAAATTTCGAACCAAGAAGGGAGTAGAAGGTTCTAGAACGCTTCCCACCTCGTTAGGCGCAGTCCCGAGGGAAAGAGAGAGGAGGAGGTTCGGAACATACCCTCTTATTTTATGAGGAGTTTTATCCTTAGAGTTTCAGGAAATGTTTTCTTAATCGCTTAAAGGATAGACATTCGAATATTGCCGCCTCATATATAGGAGACTAAGTTGATGAGAATTTAAATAAGTTAATGCTCACTTTTATTTGCAAGAAATAAAACTCTGCTTATAACCACATAGTCAGGCGCCCCCGCTCCCATTTGGAAGATATTCGATTTCTCTTCCAATTTTATTCCTTGTTTCTACTTTAAGCGTTCTGGTAAAAGCATTCCGAGAAGGGGATTCGACAATTTCTTTAGTGCGGACTATCTTTGAGATACTACGATTTGGGTATTGTGAGCAATTCAGATTCATTTACTCTTGATGTCTCATTTGAAAAGGAATTGCACAACTAGTAGTTCGTTGGTTATTGTTTTTGTGCAATCCATAGCATCTTGGGATTCATATCTAATAAGTTTAGAACTATTGTTATACATTAAGAACAGTAACAAATATAATTGGAGTACACTAATCACTCCATCCGTTCTGCAATAAATAACAACCTTAATTTTTTATTTTAAAATACTTGTCATTCTAACATAAAAAATTATAATTCTACATTTTCAATGTACTTTTTTTTACTACCTTTTCTTATTAAATTATCAATCAACCAATTATATAGTTTTAATTAATTGGCATTTTACATTTTCAATGTATTTTTTGACTATTTTTTATTTTTTTAATATATGTTCAAATGAGTAAAAAGACAAGTAAAAATGAATGAAGAAAGTATTATCTTCTGGAACAAAATACTAAACCTAACATAATTAAATTAAGTCCAATAATAACTTTTAAAATCTTCTGGATCTTGATGTATATATATATTATATATATATATATATATATATATATATATATTTTCTCGTTTAATATATATATATATATATATATATATATATATATATTATATATATATTCTCGATTTTTAAAAGATTGTCCACTTTTGACTTTTTAATTTTTTAATAAGTGAGCTTTTGTAGAGATATTTTGTATTTATAATATTTTATGAAAAATATATCAATAAAAATATATTTAATTCTTTTAAGACATTATATTTGCATCAATGTGTCTGTATGAAATAAAAATATTTATGGTCAAAGTTTAACTATTAAAAAATTAAAAAGTCAAAAGTAGATAATCTTTTAGGAACGGGGAAGTACCTATATAAAAGTATCATTATTAAGTTAATCATTTCAACTGGCGACGTAGGTACTTTTATAAAGTAACCTTTAGCTAAGGCCTAAAAAGAAAGAATCTATATATACAAATGCAATCCATTATACCTTTTCCCCAATACATTATTATTGAGGTTATATGTTAGTTATATTCTTGATTCTCATTGCAACCTCAAACTTTTATGTCGTCGTTAAACTGCTAGTACATGATGCGTTGTGAATTATTGATTTATTATGCTAATGGCAACTGTGGAGGATAGACTACATGTATGGTAGGTCATAACACATCATGCAAAATAATAAGATTGTCTCCTTAAATTATGCTTTGCTTGGTAACCTAGAACTTAACCAACTTACACTCGTATTTAACGACCATGATGAATGTGTGCAAGACCTGACCAAGTGGTGGTAGAGGGGTTTGATTTAAATTAAATTTAAGTATTATGTATCTTGGAGTTGAAAATTTGGGCAGTGGAGATCGGAATCATGTCGGGACCTACCAATTCTCGACCTCGGTCCCGACCTCGGGGACTTTTTGGAGTCAGTGGTTTTTGGG
This sequence comes from Lithospermum erythrorhizon, assembly GCA_019722365.1. NCBI lineage: Eukaryota > Viridiplantae > Streptophyta > Magnoliopsida > Boraginales > Boraginaceae > Lithospermum > Lithospermum erythrorhizon. Next base: position 432,453 of record JADFUC010002401.1, read on the forward strand.
AGGAGGTTCGGGATCAGCCTAAGTCCCGACCTACTCCCGACGCGGGATATTGAATAGCCTATTTTGAGGCAGTTTTCGAATTTTCTGAGGCCCAAGAATAACCTATGTAGATGTTTTCCTATATATAGAGAGACATTCTCTATGAGTTTTGTATCACAAAATAAACATCCTAAACAACTTCTTGAGAGAATATTATTGAATCATCATCAATAATATTGTGAGGCTTTGTAATTGAGAATACTAAGTTATAAAGTATTACTCAATTGAGTGTTCTAGCTTGATAGGTTATTGTAACGATCTTCCGGTTTGGTTTTTTAGTGAATTCTGTAGCACCAACAGTCTTTCACATTGAGGGGAAACCTGTATAAAAATCGTGTGTTGTTTATTTTTCCACATTTATTTCTGTCGTTATCATTGTTTGCTTAAATTTGGTGATTGAATTAGGCCTTAAATCACAACAATGTACTTGTATGCCAATTTTTTTTATAACAAAATCAACTTACGATTGATGACTAACTAATTTGTGATCATATGTGTTTGGACCATAACGTTCATACTCTTTGTTTTGATGATTAATAAAATATTGCAATAATATTTGTGTTTAAATGTATTTATTTAATAATGTTGAAAATGTACTTGTAAAATTACTGCAGAATGATATCTATATCTAGCAGCAAGCACAAGAGCAATATATTGATTGAGACGAAATGAAGATTGGCGTGTACTTCAAGTATCTAGCAACTTTGCCAAAAGTTTTAAAAATCAAGTATAATGATGAAGAAGGAGAATCAACCATACACAAGACAAGAGGGGTAAAAGAAGAGAAGTGGTGATGTAGAATTAATCACACAAGTCGAGAATGCTCAAAATTGAAGAGAAAAAGCTCAAGAAGATCCAAGAGTGTTGAAAGCATCGAATGAAGACCTATGAATGCAAAACATATTTAAAGGTGAAAGTTATTAGCATCAATTATCGATTGAAGCCTTTCAATAATCATAGTTTAAGCTCTGACATGAGAGAGATTTCGCAAATCATTTTTGACAAAGAAAGAAGTTAAGTCACTTTAAGTGTTTCAAAACTTTTAAGTGTATTTTGTCAAAAGAAAATGATATTTTTTTTAAATGTTAATTTAAGTTTGGGATTTGAAATCATCATTTTAAAGATAATAAAAAGACTTTTAAATTATTTTAATCATCAAAATCGGAGTTTAAACGAAACTATAAATATGTTCCATCTTGACCACGGACCAGCCGATGGGAGTCACGTTGCAACACAAATTGAAGACTATTTAAACTCCATTTAACGTCGTTTTATCGGATGGGGCCAAAATCGAACCTTTAACTCCAATTTAATCGAGTCCAAAATTAAAATTTGGGTTCGGCTCGAACTATCTTTCATATTTAGCAAGGAGGCCCAATGTTGCCTCAACTACATCCTCGATATGGCGAAAATCTCCGCTTAGATCTTCCCATTCTTACGGGGCCCAAATATTTATGATCCTCGACTTCTCGTCGATGGACGAAATCAACTCACCAATTAGTATTCTGGTGAAGAGTCGAAGCCCGACCCGAGGCATTTGGCTAAATTTATTTTATGTCGAAGTTGTCGTAGTCAATAAGATGCGCATCTCGACTTTCTCCGTCGTGGCTTTGCAAACAATATAGTACAAATCTGGAAATAGTATGTGGTGATACTTGGTATTATTTGCTAATTTTACAATCCACAATACATGCCTTCCTCTGCTTTAAAATCCTGTGACGTACAAGATAAACCCTCTGCTTAAAGTAAAAAAAGATAGGAAGCGACAAAGGATCTCCTCTAGATAGATCACAAATTAACTAATAGAAACTCTCGTGGCGTTAACTTGAGAAAACTATAGAAAACAAAGCGAAGGCAGCGTTGTCCGTCGGTAAGTAAACGCAAGTTTAAGCATGTCGACTCGAGAACTTCGTTCAATGCGATCATGGCTTTACTCATATCAAGCTTTAAGGACATAAAGGGTTATTTTCCGATACCTTATGTTCATTAATTGTAAAAGTTAGAGTGAGCGCAGGATATTATCATAAATGATACGACCCGATAAAAAAGCACTTTGGGTTTGGAGATGATGCTACTGAAACCCCACTGTGGGTTGTCTTGACCTCCCAATTATCTTATAATAATATTGCAGCTAATCGGTCATTAATCCTCATACTCATCGGTGAAGTTTTCTTAGGAATGAAAGCTTGAGACATGTGTATGATTAACAAGATTAAGCAGGCTAAGAAAAAACTATCAACAACGGTAGCGATATCAAGCGAAATAATATGCCAAAGGATTGGCGAAAAATGCGGGATCTGGTCAGGGCGGTCATTGTCGGCCATCCGAACACCTTTCGTTTGACTTCTTCACTAATAATGATCTACAGTTGCTTGCCGAGTTAATCTCGAGTTACTCGACATCCAAGCGGTAGTAGTCTTTCTTTGGAGAACAAGCGCATGCTTGAAAAATGTCCTCAAAATAGCGAAGCCTTCCGCTTCGACTTGATCCTCATCCTGCCGGACCCGCTGATGTCTTTAACCCCAAAATATGACTTCTTGGTCGTCTAATCATAGACACTTGCATGAAAATACTTGGTGATCACTGTCGCTTCTTGATGCAGTTGCTTTCTTTTTCCGGTAATTTCTTCTACTTTGAAACTCGATCGAGTTCTGTTCTAAATAACATATTTCTCCTCAAATGCATTTTTTAGCTTTAGTTGTATATCTGATCACCCGCGATGGGGTTAAGAAGTATTATTTTTGCATCATTCAATCAATGCCATACGAACAAATTTGATTTTTAAACTCCCTTTGAAACAGCCTTGACCCGAACTGTTCGAGCGGCTTTATGACCTCTTGTACCGCTCCTTTACCGACCTATCGACTATCAAACACAAAGTGCTTAGATTTTGTTGTTAAATACCTCCCGTATCGGCGTGATAGGGTCAATGGTCGCCCCGCCATTCCCAATGATAACAAGGCATGTTGTGAAAGAAAGACACATTGTGGAGTCACCAACACTCGGTCAGGTGAGATTTGGTCGAAGCTTCCCCCCACCGGCGTTTATTCCACCCGTATAGCGGGTATTACCGTACTAGTCGGGAACTACGGTTTCCGCGAGTCCGGAACATATAAACTCCCGTCGGTTCTAGAGTTTCCTCCTTCTTCTCCCCCGCATCAAAGATATCCATTAGAAATCACTCCATTAACGCTCCACCGTACTCATCAGACAGTAGCTTGCAAATCCGATAGGCGCCAAACTTCTTTATTTAATCTCTGACTCATATACACAAAAATACCTCCACTTGTGATTCATCATACATGTGTTAGTCTCCACAAACCACTCCTGTGCCGTTGATCCCCAACTACATCATTGAATCCCTTAATAGTAATACCCCCGCCAGACAAACCAACAGGATCAATAATAAAATAAAAATTAAGCCTAAACTAGTGACCAATTTTTTTTACTTTTTATTTAACAGACTAGAACATCGGGAAGCGTGAGTCACGGCATCGTCTGGCAAAAGCCACGAACTATCAGGTTTACCTATTCCACTGACAGTTCAATTTGATGTCTTAAATCTAATGATTTGGGGTCGAGTTAAGGTCGGCTACCACCACCTGCGAAGATAATGACTCGATACGTTAATATCAAGCAACACCTTATTACTTTAACTTCCCCGAACCAATCTTATATCCACTCATGAATCCGACCTGACTTTTTTATCTCGTTTGCCAACTTCCCCTCTCCCCAAACTTCTCCCTTTATGGTTTACCCTACTCCTCCTTATTTTCATATGTTTGTGCCCCTACCATCCCCTTTGCTTACGGCACCCCCTCTATCTGACGTACCACCGCCTCCTAAAGATTATCGAAACTCGGCCAAGTTCACATACCATCTGGTCGGCGGAATGAAAATTAGCCAAAGGTTTGAACGCCATAAGTTTCCCAATTCTGACTATCCTCACACTCCCCAAACATATGAATATAGTGCCTATCGTCAAAACAATACGTTTTAGAACCAACTTTTCTTACCCGGCCATTGAGATAGATTTTCCCTAAATCATGACACCGACTTCAGCTGTACCTCAATTTGCCTTCCACGTTTGCCCATTTCGCCTGATTACACAAAACTAGTACCTAAATTCATCTCTACCTAATTGAAAACTCCTCCCCCCCTCAAAACGATGGGTTTAAATTTGAAATCAATGAAATTGATTCCACTTTTTGTTATGCAGTGGCGACAATTGTGTATCGATTCATTTACGAGATTGGTTAAATGTGATTACTAGAACTTAGTGTTCACCTTAGTAAATATATATTACTGATGCGGGTTCTCATGATAATTTAAGGGTTATATGGCGATTCTTTAGATGCTTCTTCGTGTCGTTATAATAATGGTGGTCAATTATTGTGCTGGCTTCTATTATCGAGGCACAGAAGGTGGCGCACATACCGGTGGCGTTGGTTATATTTCATGTATGAATTAAACTACATTTGCTAAATTGAGAGTTGATTGTGTCAGCCCGAATATTCTCAGTGAGATTTTACATTGATAATGTAAAATATAAATTGAATGGTGAATTAATTAATTAGTCAATTGAATTAATTCGATGATTGAATTAGCTTGTTAGTAACATTGGTTACTATTAACAACTGTTGGTATTCGATATATAATATACATGTATTGTATCATAGATGGAGTGAAAGAAAGTTAAAATCACTGAGTTGAATACATGCTTTAGAGAAGCAGCCAGGTGTTGATTCTATCTTGAAACTTAGAAACATAGGATAGCCAAAGAGCCTTGGTCGGAATCTTGATAGTTAGGGCGACAAGCATCAAATGACTTCTTTATGGTGTTTTGATTAGTGATCGAAGATTTATCAAGTTAGCTGCGGGACTAAGGAGTAAATGCAAGTGAAGTTGCGGTCTATGTTGGGGAGTGAGTATGACAGCAATTCATAGAAGATATGTATATACGTGTCCTATGATATTTGTTTTGAATTTTAGGTTCGACGTTCTTAAACCTCTGATATATACGTGTTATGTGAGGCTCTGTGCTGTTTATGACCAAGCATGCGCATGGCAGGGGATTACTCTTGACATTATGTTGGGTCACGGTGAGGTATAACTATAGATGTTGATATATTGGGAGAATTTATCCGTCCTTGATATACAAGGAAGATCTCAGGGCCTCTCTTCAGTTGGTCTTGATTGGTTTATGGGATATATTAACCGTTCGATTATTACCGAGTAAAGAAAGTTGTGGGTGTTGTGGGTGTTCATGACACACTTGCCTTCTTATGGTTAGCCCTCGACTGAGATCAGCGCGATAAAGGGAATTGTATGGTAATCGTCAAGACAGAGTAGGTGTTGAAATGTGCAAAATTATTCCTTTATTATGTCCGTTGCGACAATTATTATGTCAGTCGTTCTGGGGTTGGTTAAAATGTGATTATTAAACTAGTGTTCACCGCAGTAAATGTATATTCTTAGTGCGGGTTCTCATGATGAATTTAAGGGGTTATGAGCCGGTGCTAGATCTGCTAGTGTCGTTATAATAATAGTAATTGGTGATTATTATTATTACTCTGACTTACTATTATCGAGCTTTAGAGGTCCCACACCTGTCTGATGACGTTGGATTATATTTCATGTATGAAATTAAAACACATTGCTAAATTGAGAGTTGATTATGTCAGCAGATATTACCATTAGGATTTTACATTGATAATGTAAAATAATTAGGATGAACCAATTAATTAATTAGTCAATTGAATTAATTAGAAGTAGTTAGATGAACTTTGTTAGTAAACATTGGTTACTATTAACAACTTGTTAGTGTTTAGATTTTATTTAACGGTTTAATTAAACTTACTTGAATTCGGCTCGTTAAAAGAACGATAGGTTGGGCTTTTAGGTTTGACTTTATATCATGGCTTATTAGGTTTTCATCATAAGTTTCATGAAATGAAAACAAAACCTCTCCTCCATTACCTATTTGGCTCATCAGGAAAATTGAAAATTCTTTTGCGATTTTCATCCAATCAATCGTATTACAGCAAGCCTTGAGTGTGGGATTAACATCTCGGTGTCTTGACCAACTAAATTATTACATTTGAAGTGCTCAAATTTGAAATTCAAAGGAAGCCGTGAAAGGAATTTGTTGATAGACTTCCAGCGGCATCCTTTGTAGTGCTACGGTATTATATAGTTATTATGTGGTTTAGATTTACTCATTTGAGGATCAGGGATGTATGAATTTGGTGTTTATCGCAAATGAAATTAATACTAGATTCTAACATTTCTCCCTTCCATATATATGCCTCCTTGTTCGTGCCAACATCCAATATCATATTTATTTGATGCGCCTTGATTATTTGCCTCGTCCACGTACTTTTCCTCGCTAGAAAATGTTCATGACCAAGCATCCCACAATAGAGGCAAACATCGCAAATCTTCTGCATGGCGTGCATGCGCTTGAACTACCCGATCCGCATAGGAATCATTCCCCCCCGTTTAAGGGGTTTGTGAATGTCTAGCTTCACTTTGACACGGACATACCTCCCTCGCTCCTGACTAATGCTTCTACTGTCGACCTCAATTTCAAGTTATCATAGTGGCCATGTTATGATTGAGTAAATCGAGGATACATGTAATGATTTATTCATGAGAATTAAATCTTTCACTTGGTAAAATCACTTTAGAATAAACTACAATGACCAAAAAGAGATTCACTTCGATTCACCTTAAAATAAACGTATCAACCAACATCCTTAACTAATTCTTGTTGAATTTGAATCAATTTAGTATTGAAGTGACTTCGTCCCCAAGAGCAATGATTTGGTAATAACAAACTCTAATATGTTTAGTTTAGGCATCTTGGAATTTTCTAACACTGAAATCCAGTAAACAAGAAACACCAAAAGCATGATTTTCCACTGTCAAAAAAATAAAAAATCATATTTTTTTCCATTGCAGATAAAGCATTAAACAAAGCCATAAATTGACACTTTATTTAGGAGTGGTCTCTTTTTTATTACTCCAATTTATTTTATGATAAAGACATTTGTATATTCAGTACAAATATAGAATATGGTATGTGCAAAATGTACTGTACAACAGTTGCCACTCTTTTTCTCTATCTTATAGCACTTCCACTACTTGTAGATTTGGTGTTGTTGGGTATGCCTAAAAATCCATTCTTTATTATAAAAAACCCAATCTTTTTGTATATTACATAGTTTTTTTGTTGCTTTTATGCTCTTGTTGATTCAAATTTGTGGTTTCTTTAATGGGTTTTGATGTATAGCTCTGTTTCCTTGAAATTTGTAGTGAAACTGTGAAGAGTCTTGTTTAGGGAGACTTGAAGATGGGTGAGAAAGCTGAAGTTCTTGAAGCTGTGTTGAAGGAGACTGTGGATTTGGTAATTTCTTTTTTCTATTTTTATAGATTACGGTCATTGTTATTTTAAGGATTCGAAACCCGAGAACTCGTAGTTGCAAGTAATATTTCGTGGGCACTAGTGGTTACTGTAGTGGTTACTGTGGGTTCATTGCAAGTAATATTTCGTGGCCACTAGAGTGTTACTGTGGATTTGGTGATGGATCTGAGAAGTGAAAGAAGAGAACTTTTGTTAGTGTGTGTGTTCTTAGTGAGTTTTTCTTTGATGGGTTTTTCTTATTGTGTTTGTTTATTTGCAGGAAAACATTCCTGTTGAGGAAGTGTTTGAGAATCTGAGATGTACCAAGGAAGGTCTTACTTCAGATGCTGCTACAGATAGATTGGCTATTTTCGGTTACAATAAACTTGAGGAGAAGAAGGTGATGGTTGCTTGTTTTTTGTTAACTTTTTGTTTTTCCTGTATCATCTTCTGTATTCCATTCTGCTTTTTGAGCTGCTAGTTCCGTTCGAGTCAAATTTTTTATTCACGGTTAATTTAACATGTCCAAGTTGATAAGTTGAGAAAAGATGCAATTCAAATTTTGGTGTTCAGGAAACTTGTTGTCCAATATTCTAATCAACTTTTGTAAGTGGATTAGTTTGCTGTTGGTTGTGTCAATTTTAATGTTTCATGTCAAAATTGAGTCGTATCTGATATGACAACTGAATTCTCGTGTTTTAACTAATATCAGTGCATCTTTTGCTTGATTCTTCATTTTGATTATGTCTCAGTGTATTTGCAACCTATTGGTGCTGGACCTCAAAAATCTGATATTTGCTGAAGTTGATGTTTAAGAGGAATAGTTTGATAATGATTTGGTCTTGCTGATTTTTTAAATGTATTTTAGGAAAGTAAAGTGTTGAAGTTTCTTGGATTTATGTGGAATCCTCTCTCATGGGTTATGGAAGCTGCAGCCATCATGGCAATTGCCCTTGCTAATGGAGGAGTAAGAATCTTTAATCAATTTGATTGACAAGTTGCTATTAAAACAATCCTACATCTAAAAAATCTGATCTTTGGGATTTTTTGTTGCAGGGCAAGCCACCAGATTGGCAAGATTTTGTGGGTATCATTATCTTGCTAGTGATAAACTCCACTATAAGTTTTATTGAGGAGAACAATGCAGGCAATGCTGCAGCTGCTCTTATGGCTCGCCTTGCCCCCAAGGCAAAGGTATCACCTTCTATGACGACACCAGAGTAGTATTTAATCAATAGGTGTTTTTTCACCAATCGTTGATGTGAAGGTTCTTCGCGATGGAAGATGGAATGAGCAAGATGCTGCAGTTCTAGTACCTGGTGATATAATCAGTGTTAAACTTGGTGACATTATCCCTGCTGATGCTCGTTTGCTTGAGGGTGATCCTTTAAAAATTGATCAGGTGCGTACACTTTCTTAAGTGGGAATAGTCTTCCATGGTTCTTGAATGAATTACTGATTCTACTACTTCTTCCTCTCCATTTGTAGTCTGCTTTGACTGGTGAGTCCCTCCCCGTTACGAAAGGACCTGGTGATGGTGTGTATTCTGGTTCAACATGCAAACAGGGAGAGATTGAAGCTATAGTAATTGCAACTGGGGTGCATACTTTCTTTGGAAAGGCTGCTCACCTTGTTGATTCTACTAACCAAGTTGGTCATTTCCAGAAGGCAAGTAAATGTGGATGAGCATAATAATTTGAGGCTTCTTTACCCTATTCGGATCCTAATATCTCGAGTTGATGTTGTCAAATTCAGGTTTTGACAGCTATTGGAAACTTCTGTATTTGCTCCATTGCTATTGGCATGATGATTGAGATAATTGTAATGTACCCAATTCAAGATCGCGATTATCGTCCTGGAATTGACAATCTTCTTGTTCTCCTCATTGGTGGAATCCCTATAGCTATGCCAACTGTTCTTTCAGTGACGATGGCTATTGGTTCTCATCGTCTAGCACAACAGGTTAGCTTTTTTTCTTTGAGTTACTCATTTAACTATTCCATGGGCTTCTAGTTTATCGGATACTCCAACCCAGGGAGCTATCACAAAAAGAATGACTGCTATAGAAGAGATGGCCGGAATGGACGTGCTTTGTAGCGATAAAACTGGAACTCTAACATTGAACAAACTCACTGTTGACAAGAACCTTATCGAGGTTAGATTGGATGCAATCCCTGAGCTGTTATTGTAGTGCTTTTTGAACATAGTATCTAACAGTTCTCTCTTCCATTTGCTAGGTATTCTCTAAAGGTGTAGATCCAGATACAGTTGTTCTAATGGCGGCTCGTGCCTCGAGAACAGAAAATCAGGACGCCATAGATGGTGCTATAGTTGGGATGCTCGCTGATCCAAAGGAGGTAAGTAGCTAAAAGATTTGACTCAAGATAGCTTTTTTTCCTGGGCACTGGTTTAACAATTTCATAACAGGCTCGAGCTGGCATTCAAGAAGTCCATTTCCTCCCTTTTAACCCAACTGACAAGCGAACAGCTTTAACTTATTTGGATAATGAAGGAAAAATGCATAGGGTCAGCAAAGGTGCCCCTGAACAGGTATCGTGTTAGTCAGAGTGCTTTGTGTTTAGCAATTTGTCTTAAGCACTTGTGTAACCATTTCCTGCAATATGCAATTCAGATTCTAAATCTTAGCCACAATAAATCAGAGATAGAGCGCAGAGTTCATACAGTAATCGATAAGTTTGCAGAAAGAGGATTGAGGTCACTGGGTGTGGCTTACCAGGTAAATTATTTATACAAACATTGTCTTGATCTCCATATTCGTAGTAATTATATATATGTGTGGCTTACCAGCGTGAAGGGGTTGTTCATTGTTCTGTATTTCTCCTGCAGGAAGTTCCTGATGGAAGGAAAGAGAGCTCTGGAGGTCCATGGCAATTTGTTGGTCTCATGCCTCTCTTCGACCCACCAAGACATGACAGTGCAGAGACAATCCGGAGGGCCTTAAATCTTGGAGTTAATGTTAAGATGATTACAGGTATTGATGACTACAACATATTATTATCTCCTTTTATCTGGACACCCTAATATATTATAGTGTCCTTGTTTAATTATTACCTCTGAATGGTTTTATCATGATTCGTGAAAGAAATTTGGTTAGAACATTAAATTGACCTAGCGGTTAGGACTTCTAGGATCTACAGGTCCTGGCATTTGAAGTTACTCAGAGGTTATTTGCATTATCACCCTCAATTTTATACGCCAGTTCGGTTAATTAATCCTAAATATGTGCTTGTGAGCTGCTTAATTGTTCATTCATATAGATTTCTCATAATTACTAAACTTATGTAAGTAAGATGGATAACAATTAATTTGCCTAGTGGTCAGGAGTTTCCGCCACCCTGAGTTCCCGACTTCTTAATCTCTCTAGTGTAAGGGGGCGGTGAAGGTTTTATTTTCCTACTTTAATTGTGATTTGTTCATATTTTGATCAATGGCTGCACTCGTATTTTGATAATAGGGGACCAACTTGCGATTGGAAAAGAAACTGGTCGACGTTTGGGAATGGGAACAAACATGTACCCTTCATCTGCATTGTTGGGTCAAGACAAAGATGAGTCCATTGCTGCATTACCAATTGATGAACTAATAGAGAAAGCTGATGGCTTTGCTGGGGTTTTCCCTGGTTAGTGTTTTCTATTTCTTCTGGTTTTGTTGCTTATTTACCCAAGATAAGTGCAAGAAGTGAAACATCCAATTTCATGTTTTATTTCTCTAGAGCACAAATACGAGATAGTCAAACGTCTGCAAGCCAGGAAGCATATTTGTGGAATGACTGGTGATGGAGTCAATGATGCTCCAGCTTTGAAGAAAGCTGATATTGGGATTGCAGTTGATGATGCAACTGATGCTGCTCGTAGTGCTTCAGACATTGTCCTCACTGAGCCCGGTTTGAGTGTTATCATAAGTGCTGTGTTGACTAGTCGTGCAATTTTTCAGAGGATGAAAAATTACACGGTATAGACTGTTACCGATTTATCATTCACTAGTTATTCTTAGTCAGTAAACTTTTACATCACTTTCAACAACTTCGAATTAGTATACAGAGACTACTTTCTGTCTGCACTTTCCCAGTTTTAGTTCAATCCTGACATTACTTTTGTTTTTCAGATTTATGCTGTTTCAATAACAATTCGTATCGTGGTATGTTCGACAGGCCTTTGTTTGAAACATTTTTTAATGTTATTTCACTTCATTATGTTAGTTAATGAGATGGATTTACTGATTGCGTCTTTTAATGCTTAATTGTGGTACATGACAGCTTGGTTTTATGCTACTTGCCCTTATATGGAAGTTTGACTTTCCACCTTTCATGGTTCTTATCATTGCAATCCTTAATGATGGTTAGTTTTTCATTCTCTCCATTTGCCTTTCCTCACTTAAATAAATATCTAATGCAAAAGTCTATAATAAGTGGATTGGAGTATTGGACATGTCTAGAAATTGTCTATGCCTTAAGGTTTAGTGATCATTAACTGAATTAGTTAACTGAAAGAATTATTTAGTTACTTTAATGAGTTGGTAAAGTTAACCAAAACCATTACATTTCTCTTCTGTTAAGATTGATAATTATTAGTGACACAAACATTAACTTCTAAACTACATTTTTGGGGGGTATTATATGAGTGATTCTGTTTCAGGTACCATCATGACCATCTCAAAAGATCGGGTGAAACCCTCTCCTCTGCCCGACAGCTGGAAGCTAGCCGAGATCTTCACAACAGGAGTTGTTCTTGGAAGTTATTTAGCAGTGATGACAGTCATATTCTTTTGGGCAGCATATAAAACTGACTTCTTTCCTGTAAGTACATACCCATCTCAACATGCTAGGTCTTTTTTCTTTCTGCTCTGGAACTTAACTTACTCTTTATGAATTGACAGCGTACATTTAGGTTACAACTCTAGAAAACCGCACATGATGATTTTAGGAAGCTTGCATCGGCAATATATCTACAAGTTAGCATTATCAGTCAGGCACTGATTTTTTGTCACCAAAGGTCTCGAGGTTGGTGTTTGTTGAGCGTCAGGAGTATTGCTTTGCGGTAAAGCACTGAGGTAACAAACTGTTAAGTCATTGCAGTTGTCTTATTGTAGCTTAGGTTGCACACTTGAATGGATGGTTACAGTATTGAAGAATTTAACTACTAAATCGTCAAAGTTGTTTAGATATATAGCACGAGATGGATGAAAAACAATAATTTCATTTAAATTCGATATTTTGTTAATGTAATTAGATCGAGTGATTCATTTATTTAAATATTTGTAAATTCTGTACTTCAAATTCGAATCCATCCTCTCAGATGCAATTTAAGATTTTTTTCACAAATCGTGTGCATCGTTTGATTACCGTTCTTTCTTTATGCAGGTTTGCCACTTTGGTAAAGTGTATCGAATTAGACTTTGCTGCTATTGAAGGAATTGGATGGGGTTGGGCTGGAGTAATTTGGCTCTATAACATAGTCACCTATCTGCCACTTGATCTGATCAAGTTCTTCATCCGCTATGCTCTTAGTGGGCGGGCATGGGATCTTGTTCTTGAGCAAAGGGTACATGTGGCACATAAATAAATACATATCCATTTTCGCTTCTTTTTTATAGGTCATGTCTTTCTTCCCATGTCTAAATGATATATTTCTTTAGTTAACACCACAGACAAAAGATTTGGTAAGGAACATCGTGAACTGCAATGGGCACACGCGCAAAGAACACTTCATGGACTGCACTGGCATGACTTGCTAAAATAACACAGTGAAGCAACCAATTTTACTGAACTCAACCATTTGGCTGAGGAAGCAAAGAGAAGAGCTGAAATAGCAAGGTTATTGTGCTTTGTCAAGTGATTATTAGTTATTCAAAAATACTAAAGTACAGCTAGATTACCTTGGGTCTTTTATAAGTTACTATTCATAGTCTGTTTGTACCGATAACTGTTCACTCGTAGAAGGGACAAATATGGAATTCCTTCTTGACGACCATTGTGAGCTGAGATAACAAACAACACTGTTAATTCATTTTATTTCATATATAATTGCAGGTTACGAGAGCTTCACACATTGAAAGGCCATGTTGAATCGGTAGTGAAATTGAAGGGTCTTGATATAGATACAATTCAGCAAGCATACACTGTTTGAAAATCCAATGTTCCTCGTTTGTGCCCTGCAACTTCTATTGTGGAAAAGCTTTGAGGCTTAACGGCAAGTTATCCTTTTAGAAGCAGTTGTAGTAAGCTATGCATTTCGATTTTCAGCACTTTATAGCTCTGTTTTGCTAGATATATCAGTTGTGCCCCTATAGTGAACCAAATATGGAGCATGCATTACTGGACATGGAAATCGGAACTCCTTAAATTATTATGTCTATATATGCATAATGTTTTTGTCTTTGTTCTCTGTACCTCAATCTCAACTATCAGTTGTAACAATACATTGCCATCATGAACGATAATCGATGCAATAGCCGAGGGGATTCTTTTCTTGAACAAAAGCATCAAATTTCAAATGAACCATTCTGTAACTAGTTCAGTACTTGAGCTCCCTCTTAAGTTATGATTCATTCTTCATCTTCGTCTTAGACTAGGGTCGTCCGACACATTATCACTAGTTTATACATGGACGACCAGGGCTTGGAAGACCATATTATTCACTTAATTTTCCAACAACTATGAATTATACTCGTACATACGAACAAATGAATATTACACATCTTGTTTATTGATAATGTTCTTGTGCCATATTGCATAGGCTCCACCTATCTGCTGGTGGATCCTTGGGTCCTTTAATGGCTGATTTGCCAAGACATGTGAGCATCATGTCTAATTGAAGTGGTCTTAACTATTTGTCAAGTCGTAAACTCGTACCTCAGGTACACGTTCGAAGGATCGATTAGCGGTTGCAGGTCTCCCGTAACACTGTTTAAGGATCAGGTGATGATGGTAATTCTAGTTGATTACTCCTTCAGTAGCCGATCTTGGGGTTTGGTACTGGACATTACAATATCGCTATAACAAAATTGACTTTTTATTATCAAGCTAACAACTAAAATAGACGGAAAAATAGATTGTAGTTTGTTAATTTAATTTTTTATAATTAGCGATGAGATGAGTTTCGAAGACGTTCTGGTCACTAGTCAGAACCTTTTTCACTATACTATTCGATTAACCCAATCAATTTTGTAGTATATTATGTAATTAAATTATGATCTTAAGCATACTTAATAGAAATGAATAATATATTTATTAAGATAAGATTTGATGTTTAGTAAATTTAAATTTAAATACAGACACTAAATATAAACTTAATTTAAATAAATGTTGAATTTTCAGCTGAATAGGTATTTGAGGTGATTTTGTAGCTGACTTTGAAAAAAGTATTTTTGTACCTAACTTGTATATGTAACACTAAGGCAAAATAGAAAATTATATATATTGCACTTTATGAATCTTTTTAAATATAATGACTTAGTGGATCAATTTTAATAATTAATTTAATTAATTGATTAATAATAACATCAATTTCAGCCTTGGCTACGCTCCACCACCAAACCAACACTTACAGACCATTTGTCCACTTTTATGGTAGGATTTTGATTGACGAAAATGTAAATGACACTAAGGATTAAAAACATCATACAACTAAGAAAGAAAGAAAAAGTCAAATACATTTGCCATCGAAAGCTCTTTCATAAGTAGAACAACTCTTATGCAGAACAGTTCAAACCTACAACATTTTGCTTGAAAATTTTGATTCCCCATCTTTAAATTTTACTATAATTGTTATCAAATTGAACTTTCAATACTTGCCTCATTGATTTTCTCCAGAAAGTTTCTCATATCTGTGGCTTTTTACGAGCATTATTTTTGTTATCAAGTTTTTCATTATTTCCTTATCAATTAACTAAAACCATGCTGCTGGCCTTTTTTTTTATATATTTTTATAATATAATGCTACAAAAGATGATGAATGGCAGGTGGATGGAACTCTCTTTCTCGAAGTATACAGCTTAGAGTTATAAGCAGAGAGCTATCACAGAGCTTGTGGGGGCAGTATCGTTTGAAAGTGTTGGCTTTTAGGTTGACATAGCGTTTGAAAGTGTCGAATCTTAGAATTTAACGTTTGAGTATACGTTTGAACACCGCGAATCGAGCCGAACTTTTGCGAATCGAATAGAACCGTTTGAGTAGCGTTTGAGCCTTTCTGATGGCCAGAATCGAATGGTTGAGAAAGTAGATGAAATAGGGAAGAAAATGAGATAGATGATGATAAATTTGTATTTTAATGAGGTTTAAATGTCTAGTGATAATGGATCAATGTATGACAACTATTTATGTGATTCGGTCAGTCACTTGAACCTTAGTTTTAAGGTTGATTCGTATTCTTTCTATCGAACCCGGCGCGGCCTGGCCTTCAGTAGATGTCTGGAAATCGAATTGAGCTTTTAGGTTATTTCGCGTACCATATACACCAGTTACTTGGTTGGTGGGGTGGGGTTGAAGATGATGTGTTTGTTTTTTAATTGAATTAATTAAAATTAATCCAATTAAGTGTTTGTTATTTTAAAAATGATTCATAAAGTGTAATATATATAATTTTTTTTTTATTTCTGCTTAGATTCACATTAAAGTAGAGTTCGGGTGCTAAAAATAATCTTTTAAAAGTTCGGTGCGAAAATCAATTTAATCATAACTTTGAAGATTAAAAGTTCAGTATATTTGAAATATTTTATCATGGTTAAAGGTGCATGTATGAAATTTAGCATTAAAGTAATTGAGATATAGCATGGCATCCCAGCGAAATCTGTGTCAAAGCAGAAAATCCAGACTTGCGGGTAAAGCTGCCTTTGCTGAAACCCCAAACACAACTGATTTTCTACTCGCTCAACACTAGCGATCTTACATCACTAATTATCCTTCACAATTATATTCTAACAAAAAGGATTTTAAATTGTCAGTGATTTTATTTGAATCAACAAATGAATTGTGAATGCCTAAGGCATGAGGATATTTAGGGCAGGTGGGCTCTTAAGTCGAGAAGGTGGCGAAGTAGGTTTACGTTTAGGAGTGTGGAAAATAAGTTAAAATATGATTTGCGCAGGAGGATAGGTCGTCCATTTTGAAACATTTTCTTGAGGGTTTTTTGGTGAATAGGACCATGTCGATTAGGTCACATTATAGTCATGTTTTTCGTTAATAAAATTCCGACTTTATTTAAAAAAAAAATGGTGAATACTAACCTTAGGTAGGTTAATTATTTGATAATATGATGAGATCCAGGGATCGAGTTCTTTGTAGTGATAAAAAAGCCGAATTTTTAAAAGAAAAAAAAATGGTGAATGCCTATTGTGAGAGGCAATAAAAAATTATAAGACTAAATTAATAAATAAGGAAAATAAAATTCGTATTGTTGTTAAAAAAAGTTTGAAATCCTTAAACTAAAAGGTCTATATTCGTACCCTTGAGCCTACGTAAGAATCGAAATCGCGGGATCTTGCTCAATTAGTCGAGGACTTGAAACTCCTTTTAAACGCT
Source organism: Lithospermum erythrorhizon (assembly GCA_019722365.1). Classification (NCBI taxonomy): domain Eukaryota; kingdom Viridiplantae; phylum Streptophyta; class Magnoliopsida; order Boraginales; family Boraginaceae; genus Lithospermum; species Lithospermum erythrorhizon. The sequence goes on from JADFUC010002401.1 coordinate 449,435, forward strand.
TGTCTGATGCAATGCGTGTTCGAACCTGCGTAGAAGATGCTAGGATGATGATCTTGAAATGCTGGCTAACTTTCTTGTTGAGCTGTCTGCCGGGACGCAAAATTCGTATTGTTGTTGTTATTATTTGTGAACTATAGAACATTACTCCACTATTTCTTTTATATAATCTATATTTAGATAGGAGATAGACTTAATTATTATGAGAGTAATTATATAACAAGTGTTACATTTATCAATTTTATGGGGATGTTTGTTTGTGCACATAATTAAAGAAAAATTCAAACTTAATTTCATTACTCGTAATATTTTTCCAGCATTTATTTATCTACATTTTAGTCCGTACAAAATTACTCATGATTTTTTTTTTAAAGGGAAACATCCTTAAAATTTGGGATGCAAAATTCATTAAAGCCTGGGTACAGTAAGCTATCACAGAAATGTACTTAGTTTTGTACTTATTTAAAAATTTCTTCCATTTAATAGCTTATTTTTCTAAATGACTTAATTCCGTCTATTTTTATTATAATGCTACATGATCACAATTTGCCCATGAACTATCTAACTATTCAAATTGCCCCACGAAGCCAACTATTGGTTTCAAGCTTTACTATCGCCTCTTTTAACACCAAGTAACAACATCATGCAGCAGCAGTTCTAACTTAATTGCAATATTTAGACTTCTTGAGATGATTTTCCTAAGTTATTCTTGTAATGGTTTCTAACTTAATTACTACCTTAGGTATATGATTGTGGATTTTTGAATTGGATCGATGAGCCAATATGCAGTGTAATGACTATACTATCATAATTGATTTGAAACTATAGTTATTTGGTGTTAAAAAAGAGGCGGAGGGGCAATTCTTTCAAATAGTTAACTTTCAATGATGGATTCAGAAAATCAAATAAGTTTTAGTATCACATGGCACTCATGAGACAGGACCAGGGGAGGCAAGTGGTTGCCTAATTTTGTGCATACAGTAAATACACTATCTTAGGGCAAAAAGCGTTAAGCGTCAGATTTAGATAATATCTTCAGTTCAATTTAGCCGTAGTGTATCTTTTTCAATTCAAAATTTAATTAAAATATTCTTATTAATGAATTATATTGAGTTAACCCATTGGTTGACAATTCAATTATTTTAAATGAGGTTGTTTTATAATTATTTTCAAATAAATTCTTTTTAAAATAAGCCCTTTTGAAGCAAGTATTTATAATTTTAAAACTTAACATTATCAAAAAATTATTTTGGATTCTTTGACAAAAATAAAATAAAATATAAATAACCTAAAATAAGGGGCAAAATAGTTATTTCACCCATTAAACATTAAAAAATTACCATATTAACAATTCCGTCAGTTGACCGTTAATTCATTTTAATTATGATTATTTTGAAATTATTTTTAAATAGGTCCTTTTAAAGTAAATTACTTTTTGAAATATGAATATTTTGTAATTTTTAAAAACTTAACATTTAACAAAAAATTATATTAAATTCTTTGACAAAAAATTTAAAATACAAATTAAAATTACATTCGCTTCAAGAACCTATCCGCCCCACGCCCACCCCCATAACCAACCGCCCAAATCTGTCCCCCACTTGCTTCCCGCCTCGCTTTCGCCCGTCATAGCATTAAACCTGACAATGATCGAATAGTAAATCTTTTTCTGTGGGTGATTAACGACATTAGACAAAGTCACGGCGATAGAGAGCGGAATCGATGAGAGCTAATATTAACCGCCATACAAAATTATCTGCCAAAGAAATTCTCACGGTCTCCCTCAAATTTCAAGTGCATTCGTGAATGAATATAGCTCTGTGAAAGAAATAAATGCGAAACTTCAACGTCAGATCCTCATTTTCTGCTTTATTTGCTACCATTGAGCTCAACCTTGAGCTTAACCACTAATAGCTTCCATTGTTCACCAAAATTCCTTCACAGCAAATTCAAACATGAAAATACCTCAATGCAAAATTCCTAGTACACCTAAAACCCATTGTTTACCAATCATTCGAAACTAAATCAAAAAATAAACCAATTCATAACATCAAAGAGACGTCCATAACACCCTCAAATACTCAATTTCGCCAATTCTCATAGCTAAATGCGTCGTTGTAGAGTCGATGAAGTTGCGTTTCTCTCAATAAGGGATTGTTGGTTGTTGAAGAAATTTGGACAATTTGAGAAAATGTTACTATCATTGTTTGAGGTGAATTGGGTTTGTCAAAGAGGTAGATTACGGTGGTGTTTGATGGTGGTGGTAGTAGGGGAGTTATCAGTGGAGGTTGGGGGTTAGGGTGGAGGAGGTTGTGCTATGATGAAGAAGGTGGTGGTGGTTGGGGATGAAGGTGGTTGGTTGTTGAAGATGTAAAATGAGGTGGTGGGGTGGGGTCGGATAGCCGGATAGGTATGGAAGATGAATTGGTAATTGTTTATTTTATTTATAATTTATAATTTATAATTTTTATTTTTTTATTAAAGGATAAGTTCTTAAAAATTACAAAACAGTCTTATTTTATAAGGTTTAGTTTAAAAATGACTTAATTAGAAAATAATTATAGAATAACCCCATCTAAGAAGACTTAACGGTCAAATTCACGGTCAATGATAGAGTAATTTAATATAGTAGCGTTTGAATATTTAATGGATAAAATGGAAAAAAAATATTCTATGATAGATTGAAAGCAGCCGAAAGAGAGAAGATAATTAGATAGACTGGTAATGACTTTGCCCTATATCTTATCTCAACAACAAATAGATTGGTAGCGTAGCTGGTAAAACACTCTTCACCCATTGAAATGCGGGTTTGTGTGTTGTGAGCAACATTTTTTAATGTCATTTTGGTACAGTTGGTCCTTTATCTTCTTTTTAATTTTTTTCCCCTGTATTGCCCCCATATTTATTTTTTCAAATTTTTTAATTTTTAATGTCAAATTTTTTTCCCCTGTCATTTTGATGCAGTTGGTATTATTATATTTTCAATGTAATTTTTATCTATTTTTATATGAAATTATCAACAAACCAATTATATAATTTTAAATAGTTATGAATTCCATATTTCGATGTCTTTTATTATTTTCTTTTCTAAGCTTGTCATGTAATTCTTTAAGCGATAAATTAAAAGCGGAAAAATATTTTACGTCGATTGAGGCAAACTACCGAAATTAAATCCTCCATAATATCTCATAACAAAAACCATTAAAGAACCGTTAATTGTAACGATTTCACAATTTTTAATAAATAGTACTTAGATTTGAAGTAATATTCAACTACAATAATTTATTTGTCTTTTAGTCCTTAACCATAAAGATTAATTTAAGAGGGACAGTGTTTGAAGTGATTATCTACTTGGGAAGTATGATGTCATCAATACTTCAATTTGTTCAGACAACGGCTATTATTTCCTCAATACACACTTTTCAAGACAAATTTCAAAATGAAACTCACATTTCCCTACTTTGGTTTCTCTCTCTTTGCGTGCATCGAGTTACATTATTACATTTTTCAATATCCATATTCATTGTAACAAGTACTAGTAAAAAGATACACTTTAATAATTATCACATTGTCCACTCACTTAACCAAACCATAATGAGTTATTGAACTTTGAACTTATAAAAATTCATTCAAAAATAAATCTTGGTTGGTGCCCTTTTTTCGTCTAGACTGTTGGTTGCATTTTCTGGATCAAGAATTCAAATGAGGGAGCTCATTTTGTTGTTTTTTGCAATTCTTGGAAGTACCCTTTTGAGCAAATACTGTTTTTATGCTCTCAGTCCAGATGGTATGCAGGCTTTGTGTATTTTTTTAGTTTGTGTAAAGCTCAGATTTTTATTTTATTGTGTGTGTGAGTTACTGTGAGTAAAGCTGAAAATTTGATTTTGTGTGTGTGTGTGTGTGTTACTGTGAGTAAAGCTGATATTTTGAGTTTTTTGTGTATTAATTATTGTGAGTGAAGGTGAAAATTTGATTTTTTTTTTGTGTGGTACTGTGAGTAAAGCTGAGATTTTGAGTTTTTTGTTTATTATTGTGAGTGAAGCTGAATATTTGATTGTTTTTGTTTTTGTTTTTTGTGTGTCACTTTGAGTAAAGCTGAGATTTTGAGTTTTTTGTGTTACTGTGAGTGAAGGTTGAAAATTTGATTTTTGGTTTTTGTTTTGCTGTTTAGGTGCTGCATTGTTGGAGTTGAAAAGTGGATTAAATGATACCAAGAATGTGTTGAGTAATTGGAAGGATTCAGATGAATTTCCTTGCCAATGGACTGGTGTTTCTTGCAATCCTCAGGACCAGAGAGTTATTGCTATGTATAAGACACAGTTTTTTATTATTTGGAATTTTCTCAGTGAATGTTTTGAATAAGCTAACTGATTTTGCTCCTTAATTAATTTTTTATGATTTCAGAAATATTCCTTATCTGCAACTCAATGGAATTATTTCTCCTAGTATTGGAAAACTCAGCAAATTGCAAAGAGTGGCACTGCATCAGAACAATTTTATAATTTTGTACTATAGATGGATTTAATGTAAATTAATTTATAGATATTTGTATTTTGATAATGTGACATATGTTAAACTAGGGCACTGCATCAGAACAGTCTACATGGGATCATACCAAATGATATTAGCAAATGCACTGATTTAAGAGCCCTGTGAGTGGAAATGATTTTCTTCTTTCACAATTATGAAATTTATGATCTCAATTTGCCTAATTTGTAGCTTCTCAGCTATGTATATCACTTTGGTTAACATGTTTGTGTTACTTTTTTTTAAAGATACTTACGGGAAAACTATCTTCAAGGTGGCATACCTTCAGATATTGGCAACTTATCCATGCTGACAATTTTGTAAGATTTTTCTTTTAACTTCTTGATTTAAAGCTACATAGGTGTTGGCTGATCATAGTAATTCTAATACTATTCCTGTTTTACTTAGGGATTTGTCGAGTAATTCTCTTAAAGGTGCTATACCATCTTCTATTGGTCGAATGAGTAGACTGCGCTCTCTGTAAGTTCAGTTTGAATTTTCTGAATTAGTATACACTTGGCTCTCGAAATGCATACAGTTAATCGATGATTGTATCTGTTTTAGTAATTTGATAAGTTATAACTACTCTGTGATGTAATTATTTATTCAAACTTCAGGAATTTGTCCACAAACTTCTTCTCGGGGGAAATTCCAGATATTGGAGTCCTAAGCACATTCGGGGACAAGACGTGAGTTTTCATCGAATTCATTGTCTAATGATTTGGAATGAAAAGTCATTTTTTCCTATCTAACAGATGCATAATTTGTATGATTTTTGGTAGATATTTTGTCTGGATCACATCTATTATCTGAACGGAATACTAATACAACAAGCTAGCAATTTATTAGCAACCCTTGTAATGAGAAATTTACATGCAACAGTGTCATGCATATTGAAGCTTAGACAAATAATCCCAAAAATTGGTATGGATCAAGATGGAATTTGGCTTAGCTTTTCTTGGTCTAGTTTGAATGACAATAAACGGCTTGTTTGATTAACACTGTTAGCTTATAAGCTAGAGCTAGAAGGCTTCATTGTCTTCTAATAAAAGCTTCAATGAGAAGCCTTCTTATACACGTTTTTCTTGGGAGAGCTTTCTTGAGATTCTGACCACAGGAATAATACTGGTTGTATTGGACATCTAAAAAAATATCTCTTGCCCTTGCCCTTGCTTAGGCAGGAGCCTCTTCAGAGGCATTGCAACATTTTGATGTTGATGTAGGGTGTTTAACTGTGTTATGAACATTTTTTTTATAAAATGGTGCAGACTAACAAAACATCCTCTATAACATGTTCTCACATCTTGTATAGTTGAAATAAGTCTAGTTAACTACGACATGGTTCTCCTTGTTGGGGGTCATTCTCAAATAACATGTTCTCACATCTTGTATAGTTGAAATGACTACTAAAAATGTGCTTACTCAATCAGGTAGCACATATTTGAACAAATTAAAATAGAAGTACTTCATAATCATTTCTTGCATCTCAAGTCGCAGTCTTGCACTAAAATTGGGATATCTGTTACTAGGTTTACTGGAAATTTAGACCTCTGTGGACGTCAAGTGCATAAGCCATGTCGAACTTCAATGGGATTCCCAGTTGTATTACCAAAAGCAGAAAGTAACAAGGCTGCTGGTATGTGTTTCACTTCCTGATATTCTGTGAATATTTCCTGTCAAATGGATGATAGGCAATTGACTGTTGTAAGAAGCATAAGTAATGTTGTCTGTAAATTAATGCAGAGCCTACAAAGAGATCCTCACACTATATCAAAGCAGCTGTGATTGGTTCTATGTCCACCCTAGGATTTGTATTTGTCGTGCTCTTACTTTTCTTTGGGGTTCGGTTGCTTACGAAAAAAGAAAGAGCAGTAAAGAAATACACAGAAGTGAAGAAACAAGTTCCTCAAGAGCCAAGTAAGGTTTACATATTTCTGCACCATGAATCAACTACAACATGCATATATTTCTGCACCATGATAGGACTACAATATTAATTAAAAGCATTTACAGTTATACTGCATTAACTCGTTCATTACGTATCTAATTCCTAATCATTCTACAGATACCAAGCTAGTTACTTTCCATGGCGATCTTCCATATGCTTCAAGTGAACTTATAGAAAAAATTGAAGCTCTAGAAGATGAGGATGTTGTTGGGGCCGGTGGGTACGGGACTGTTTACCGAATGGTTATGAATGACTGTGGAACATTTGCTGTTAAAAGGATTGACCGCAGTCGTGAAGGGTCTGATCAAGTGTTTGAAAGAGAGCTGGAGATCTTAGGTAGTGTCAAGCACATAAATCTGGTTAATTTGAGGGGCTATTGCAGACTTCCCTCTGCTAAACTTCTCATCTATGATTACATGGCCATGGGAAGCTTAGACAGCTTCTTGCATGGTATGTTATCTTTACATACTGCACAATTGTTTGAATTAATTAAACTAGTTAATTTCATGCTTACAGTAACCAATAGTCTGTGCAACCTAAACACAGTAACATGAGTTTTAGTAGGGTATCAACTACCTTACAACTTTCTTTTCAGAACATGGTGAAGAAGACCGATCACTGAACTGGAATGCTCGTTTAAGAATATCACTTGGTTCTGCCAGGGGTTTAGCATACTTGCACCATGACTGCTGTCCAAAGATAGTACACCGTGATATAAAATCCAGCAACATTCTACTTGATGAAAACTTTCAGCCTCGTGTTTCAGACTTTGGTCTTGCTAAGCTTTTGGTAGATGAGGATGCTCATATAACCACAGTGGTTGCTGGAACTTTTGGTTATTTGGCTCCAGGTGAGGCACCTTTTCTTAAATTTAATCACTTTCTATTACCTGAATGAGTTGAATGGTAGATGTGCTAAGTTATGTTACCTAGCATATGTGAAATGTGCTTGTCTCGTACTTATTTAATGCTAAGATGAATCTAAGTTTCACTTGGTAACTATATGTTCTATTTATTATTATAAATTGTATAACAACATTAATTTGAAACTCATGATGATATATTTTCTTATGTATGTCTAGTATTGCCCTTGCCTTTCTTATGTTTGAAGTTATTGAAGTAACTAATGGATTCATGGTTCTGTGATCAAATAGAGTATTTGCAAAGTGGAGTTGCCACTGAGAAGTCTGACGTATATAGCTTTGGAGTTCTCTTGTTAGAAATCGTGACTGGAAAGAGACCAACAGATTCCGATTTTGTCAAGCAAGGACTTAATGTTGTAGGCTGGATGAGTTTATAGTGCTTCTTGGTTATATTGAGCTTCGTATAGATGCAATTCATTCTCAATTTCTTTTATATGAGATGGGAGTGTTCAGAACTTTTGGAAGTCATATAAACATTAAGTTGACTTTGTTTTAATGTTAGATGCCATGATTAGAGACAACAGATTAGAAGAGATACTAGATCAAAGATGCACTGATGCAGACTTTGAGACAGTTGAAGCGATTATAGAGATCGCTGCTGGTCACAGATGCCAACTGAGCGAGCTTGGCAATGCATGTCAAAGTGCTGCAGTTTCTAGAGCAGGAGGTCATGTCACCTTGTCCTAGTGAATTTTACGAGTCTCAATCAGATTATTCTTAGTAATCTTTGTGCAACAATTTGAGCACACTTTTAGCAGATATTTGTTTCCCCTCGAGAGTGCTGTATATTCTGAATTTGCTTATTCATCATCCAAGTGCATTTCCCCTTGCACCATTCTTACGACCAACAATTCGACAGAATGACACGTTCAAATAGTACATTTCCAGTAATTTGTTAGGATATAAACCTCCCATTTCGCCATAGCATCTACATCTAAAGCATTTTCCCCAAGGGGCTCTTTACAAGGAGGTTAAGGAGATTCGGGATGAAATTTGTGGGAACTATTTGGGTGCTAACAGGAGATTGTTTATAAATTGACCCGACAACATGCTACATCTACTTAAAACTAAAAATGTAAACCTTATCAAAGGGATGACGTGATGGCAGCTCCTTGAAATGAACGCCCATCAGAGGGATATTTGTTGAATTATGAAGAAATTTTCATTCAAGGGAGTGCTAAGGAAGTTTTCATCGAAAGGGGCACATTTGGGAACTTGATGCTTGATGGGGCTCTTTCAGGTAATAGGCTTTCTGGGATGAGGTCTCGATGAATTGACGAGCCTGAGGCGATTTGAGGCGGTTTGAGCTCAGTATTAACATTTAGTCTAAATGACATATATAACTTTTAACACATAAATCTTAAGGTTGTTTTGCATGAGTTTGGTAATCAAATACTAGAATAGAGCATAATCAGAATACCTAGGAATGTATTAGATTAGAAATATAGTTTATCTTTGTTTTTATAAGAACTTTGTGGTTGAAATTTTGATGTATAAGGAAAATACTCAAAATAAGATTATAGTAGTGGTAGGGCTTGTCTGCGCTTTCACATTGAACATATGAGAATTTTGCATTGTGTTTATTTACACATAAATTTATGTCGTTGCTTATTGATTGTTTGGCTTCAGAGGTATGTAAATCCTAACAATTTGCTAATAGCTCCATGAAATGGAAAATCAAATAGGTAAACTTGCTTGCAATGAATTATCCAGTTTTGGTACTGAGAGAGACTTTGTGGTAACTCTATGGCAGGGATCGCTTAGGCCCCAGAAACTGTACAGCTGTACTGGTTTGTATGTGGTAAGTTAATGTTAAAGTACTTATTCATCTACATAATTGAAATATTGTACATCTGAATACAAGTGAAGAATCATGAAAACAAGGGGAGAAGAGCAATGAGTATCCAGAAGATTGAAATATATTGGCCATTTAACAATCTTATCACAAGCTGAGAGGTAAATTTAGCTGTGTTTAAGCCCAAATATCAATCCAGTCATTTCTCAGAAAAGGTGAACTTTCTGTTACCATCTTCAATAAGTGTTCACATATCTACCAATTCAGATGGTTTCATTCTTCAAACTTGTATTTGAATTTTGTTGAACATTTTTCTCATTTTTGACAGAGGCATTGTGGTATGTTCATGTTGGCTGTTTCACTAAACTCTTGACGTGTAGATAAATTTTAATGTTACTTAGATTGTGTTTGAAACAGTCCTTTTTACAAATAGAAGAAACTTATAAGTTACCTTCCTGCAAAAATACCTTCAACTTAAGGTTTGGTACTTAGATTGTGTTTGAAACAGTCCTTTTTACAAATAGAAGCAACTTATAAGTTACCTTCCTGCAAAAATACCTTCAACTTATTGTATCGTTGCAGAAAAAGCTATTTCGAAGTATCAGATTTTAAATTTTAAGTTTACTTAGTGTATGTCATGTAAATATAGTAGTAAAAAATGAAAAATGATGTTGTTTGAACAGATCAGAGAGGACCATGACAGAAGAAGTTTGTAAACTGAAGAAGAAACTTGACAACAAAGTAGCCATCATAACAGGCGGAGCAAGTGGAATAGGCGAGGCAACAACAAGGCTTTTCGCTAGCAATGGTGCCAGGGCTATTGTCATAGCTGATATCCAAGATGAACTAGGCCGAAAGGTTGCTGAATCAGTTGGCTCAAGCATTTGCAGTTATTACCATTGTGATGTATCAGATGAAGAACAAGTAAAAAAAATGGTAGAATGGACAGTACAGACATATGGCCAGCTTGATATAATGTTCAGTAATGCTGGAGTATATAGCAGCTCCTCCCAAACCATCCTTGAACTCGATTTCACGGGTCTAGAACGTGTTTTTGGCGTCAATGTAGTAGGTAATGCAGCTTGTGTGAAGCACGCTGCACGTGCAATGATCGACCTTAACATTAGAGGGAGCATAATATGTACATCGAGCATGGCAGGCACAACGAGCCATATTGAGCACACGGACTATTATGTGTCTAAACATGCACTATTAGGACTTATGAGATGCGCGAGCAAGCAGCTCGGAGGGCATGGGATTAGGGTGAATGCAGTCTCGCCATTCGCGATTGCTACACCGTTGTTTGTTAGCGTATTCAAGGAGGCGGCAAAAGAAGTCGAAAAACAATTTCAAGCACTTCCGAGTCTGAAAAATGTGCATTTGAAGGTTGAACATGTTGCGGATGCAGTGTTGTTTCTTGCCTCGGATGATTCTGCATTTATAACTGGTCAAAACTTAGTGATTGATGGTGGAGTAACAGCTTGATCTTTGTCCATCATTTATGGGGTTATATGTTATACTCCCGGGATTTTTTTAATGGTCTTTCTTGCCTAAATTTTTTTGTTTTATTTGTTTGAATTGTGAAGCATCAAGATTATCAAAAAAACTTGTTAGCCAACAATACCAAGACTACATGATGACTAAGAATATTTGTTGGCCAAATTTTTGATGACTTGATGATCAAGTATGTGGCCTATAAATAGAGAGGTGTTTTTTATGAGATAATCACACAAATACTAGAACATACTTGAAATAATAAATCTGAAAGAATATTAAGTCTTAAATAATGAAACGTAGTTTTTTGTTCTTGTGGCTTGTAATGATATTTTTAGGATATAAGAAAATATTCAACATAGTTAGTTAGTGGTAGGGCTTGTAGAAAGCGATTTTCTGAAGTTTATAGTGGATTCTCTGACGATAATATAACGTGCACTGGTGAGGCATATTATAAATCTCTGGGTGTCGTTTATTTTACGTTTTAAATTCATATGGGTTCTTATTAATTGCTTGAAACTCCTGGAAGGGTTTGGATTCTCAAATTCTAGATAGGGTTTTAAAGATCAATGGTGGGATCATCTATCTGAGAAAGAAGCTTTGAACCAGAGCCACTAGGGGGCTTTGAGAGGTACTGATGAAGAGCGGAGGTGGAAAACCAGGGCATAGCCCAGGTGGTGGAATATTGCTTGGCCAGAGAGGCAACGTTCTTTGCCAACGTTACCCAAAGCTCCTAAAAGAAATTTGGAGATATGAGGCTTTGTGTGACTGTGTCGAAGCCTTAATACCAAACAATAACGTACTTCTCTTGAAAAGGGATTGGCTACTGAAGATGTTAACACACCTATAGCAGCGAGACTGAGCGATTTCAATAGCATTGTCAATCAGCCATCAAAGCGGTGTCCGTTAATGTTGATGATGAGATGCAAAGACCTGATTTTGTTGGCTTAGGATTACACACGATGGTTAAAGGGAGCCAATGAGGAAGTGGTATTTATTAATTCTATATGTACTAGCAGGGTTGAACTCGAGGTGGTTGAAGAGCGTGCTCTTAATAGGAGGAGATGCGTAAAAGATTCACGTAGGTGCAGTGCTAAGGGTTTTTGCATTAAGTGTAGGAAAGAATGGGGTGTGAGCTTTTTTTTTTTGAAAAGCAGGTGGGAGATCCATAGTAGGAAAGTAGTTCGTCTTGTGTGCTGGGATTGGCAAAGCGAGGGTCACATGAAAAGACACTAGTAATGAAGAATTAACTCATGTTACATTGTTGGCCGATTATTCGATGCTTTGAAGTTCTATCTGTGAATACTTCCGTTGATTCTGGATAATAGATTCTGGAGCTTCTTTTCGTACTACTCATGATAAGAATATAATGAAATTAATTATATTGTTGGTAAATTTAAGATTTCATTCATCTTCTTGATGGTGAATCGTTGAGATGTAGTGGGTATGGGAGATGTGAATTTGGGATTGTTTGATGGCTCTTTACGGATACTAACAAAGTAGGTGTGTTTGAAATTAGGGAAAATTTAATTTAGGTGAGTCGGTGGATGGTGATGGTTATGGGAATACTTTTTGAAGATGGGGAGGCTGGAAGCTAAGTTAGGGGAGCTATGATTATAACAAAACCCAAAAGCTTTGAGAGTAAATTACTTTCTATATATATTCGATGGCGGTTCTCGAGAAGGGTTAGGGAATAAGGAAATATACGGATATAGAAGAAAAGTAGGTGAGATTCGACATGGGAGTTTCTATGAAATAGATAGAATTGTCATTAATTGAAATTCATGTTCTTGATATCTTGAGAGTAGTTCTCGGGGAGGTTGATGGTTTGTGTAAAAGAAGGCGCATTGAATGTTACAAAGGTATCCCCAAGCTGACGGAATGTAATCTACTAAATTTGGTGATGAGTTCGAGGAGAACTCTAGGTAAGGATGCAACAGATTACGTATTGCATGATTATCTGAATTAGCGGGCGTGTTTTAAAAGTCACGCGGTGAGAGGTTTTCGAAAGTGTTTTGGGTTGAAGGTCATGAAGATCAAGAGAGACAAAGGCAGAGTATGGTGATTGTCTAAATGAGGGAGTAAGAATCCAATGGAATTTAAAGATAATAACTATTGTGGAATATCTTAGGTAATTTAAGTTGGTGTCAATTCAAATAATGTTCTAGGATTGAAAAAGAGAATGCGGAAGGTGGGAGTTAAAATGGATGATGAACTTAGGAAATTCTTTGGGTTGATGCTTGAAGATGGTGATCAGAAATATATATTCAAGTGGGAGATTGTTGAATTGTGAAGCATCTATTTTCTGCTATTAATGAATACTTGTTGACCAAGAATACCAAGAAAACTGGTTGGCCAAGAATACCAAGATTGCTATACTTGTTGGCCAAGTTTTAGATGACTTGATGATCAAATATGGCGACCTATAAATAAAAGAGGTGTTTTCTACTTGGAATAATCATCACACAAATATTAGAATAGAAAAATAATGCGTCTTAGAAGAATATTAAGTCTTTTAATATTCTTGAAGAATATAGTTTTTGTTCTTGAGCGGAGCTTGTGGTTGAGATTTTCAATATATTGAAAATACTCAACATGAATTCTAGCTAGTGGTAGGGCTTATAAGCATTTACGAGGTTGCCAATTGGTTCTACAAACGACAACATGGTACCTTTCATATTAAGGGAGAACTTTGTATAAATCTCTACGGTGTTTTCATTTATTTCGCACTTTAAATTCATGTAATTATTATAGATTAGTAACATTAATTACATGTTATTCTATGATTCCAATATATGTTTAACCTTATTCTTCTTCTTACATATTTAATAACTACCATTCACTTCATTTTATGTATCACATTATTCTAATAACAAATTTCACATGCATCATATGAGGAAGCCTTGATTAGTTATGATTAACCAGCTTCCACCAATCCCAATAACAATTCACCTTTCTCCTAATAGCAAATTCACTTTTTAGCATATGAGAAAAGACTTATGAAGGTTACCAAATGGCTGTTTTGTTGCTGTAAAAAGAATTGTCTAGCCATGAAGGCTTTGAGTCAAGTGTTTGAAAGAGAGCTGGAGATCTAGGCAGTGTCAACTGTCAAACACATAAATGTAGTTAATGTGAGGGGCCATTGTAGACTTCCCTCTGGTCATTGGAAGCTTAGTAGCACAGATTTTCATGCTTACATTACCTGTTATATTACAATAACGTGTACCAATAATTTTACGAGGGAGGCTATGATCTAAGTGGGATAAAATTAATGATTACAGGGACAATTTGGATTCATTAGAGATGGTGATTTAAAATATAATTTCCATTTTTTTGAGTTTTTTTGTATTATTAATAAATATTAGCCATGCAATACACACAATGAACTATTAAAAATGAATTTAAAAATTACATAAAGTTCAAGAATTATGATAAATGAATTGTCAAAAGAGGGATTATAACTACCAATGAGCTAAAAAATAATAAATTAGCAGTTGATAAAAAAATTGAACCCAAGACCTCAATGATACATGTAAACATTTACCAATTAAAGCCATAAATGTTTATGGTGGTTTGACTTACTTGAATGAATAAAAGGGGATAAAGTAAGTATTCTAGCAGAATAGTATCTGGCCTTAATATAACTTAAACAAGGAGAATTTGTTTCGAGATTGACCAGAATACAATGCAAATACTGCATCCACTACTTAAAATGAAAATCATAATCTTTTCAACGATATTTAAGCAGCTCCGAAAATGGAGAATCATTCAACTTCACTTCCATGAGGATGGGGTTTTGATATTTTTGAAGCTTTTTGTGGCACATCTCTTAACTGAGGCAGGGGGTCATATGTGGGCAGGACTATTTGGGCACTATATAATTTCTAGCAGGCACCAATATATTATATTTATGAGATATTTTTGTTACATTTAATGATTATTTTTTTAAAATTTTCAATACTAACTAATAATTTTTCTAATATTATCTCCATCCATCTACAACTAGGTTTTAATATGAATGATTAGCAATGTTTATTCACAGTCGACTACATTGTTGTTAAAGGCGACAGCCAAAACCTATGTGGTCCAGTGAACCCGAAATATTATTAAGGTAGGTCGCGTTAGAGACGTAATAGGCCGCTACGGATATATTAATAGCATTATTGAGTTTCATTCTGTTTACAATCAATTGATTGGCTGGTTTTGATATGAGCCTCATGAACTGCTTGCAGGATCCCTTGTGGCATATCTTGAAAAACACCATTTGGGTGTGAATTGGTGAATATATATTGTGCGTTACTTATTACTCTAAAAATCGTTACACCCACACTTATTTATAATATTTTTTTTATTAAGTGAAGAAACCATGTTTTTTCTAGAGTTGAAAAAGGACTCTATAACGGGTTCAACTAATTAATAAGTCACAGAATTTTTAGCAAGTCTATAACAGAGATTTAAAACATAATTGAGATTTATCTATTCTCTTATAATATGTGAAAGGTTTCACCACTTTTAATAAAGTATGCTAATTACCCATATGTTCAAATTATAGGAGCTAAACAGCAATACTAAACTTTTTCTTAATGACATCTTCTTAAATCAATCTGGCCAATTCAAATGTTCAATTTCTTAGTCAAATGTGGATCAAGTGTTTCTTTTTTGATGGGTAAAATTACTCATTTATCCTTTAGTAATAGGGTACTAATAATATACTTAGTACCATAAGTCAAGCTCGTCATTATCAATATCTTCGTCCAATTATATAAAAAATATTCAACATCTTTACCAAACAGATAAAAGTGTTTGATGTAATATTGCTTTTTGATTTTTTTTTAATTTTATCATAACAATAAGTAAATTTCATTTAATGAATTAGTCTATTCATACTAAAAAATTTGTATGATAATTATTCAATTACCAAATTGAAAAATAATGTAAATCCCAAAAATTACTGGCCAAAGAATATATATCTAAATTAGCATAAAAGTGTCAAGTTATATGTCCCGATACTCCATCCATCCCCAATGAATTTATCCGAGGTTTAAATATAATTTTTTCAAAAAATTAAATGTTAGATTCAAATATTTTATTATTTCTATTGTATAATATTTGTGCAGAAAAAAGAATATATCAAATAGAAGTTTGAAATATACCAATAGATAATAGTCATGCATTGAAAAGCTATTATCATATTTCAACATAGAGTAAAATAATGATTGTTTTTTTACATTAAGTTATATTTTATTTTTTTGATAATGAAGTATAAGACTTCATAACCATATAGTCAGACTATTTTAAAATTAAATTATCTAACTTCATAAATTAGATTCGGTATATTTAGAACCTCTATTATTAGTAATTATTAGTTGTCGAGACCTCCTCATAGTAATGTAAGATTTGAAAAAGTTTGCAAAATTATTCTTTTACGTCAATAAAATTAAATTTATTTTCAAAAAAATATGGAGTATTTTATAAGAAAATTGAAAATTGTAAATTTCAACATATATGAAGGAGGCATTTTGAAAATGATATAAAGGCGAGAAATACTTAAATGCAAATAGTAAAAGTGTAATTGAAAAAAAAAAAAGGCCATTGTTTAAATTTTGAAACCAGAATTAATGCCAATATGAAAAATCTATTCATAATTTTACTATTCAAAGATGGCTAATCTATGAAATTTAATAACATCATTATTTTTAAAGAATAGCAGATTGCTGTGTTAGCCAATCAATACATACATAAATTTATCGTTATTGAATTATTTTTTTGTGTATTTTTTAATATCTGAGGAAACCTCAAAGAATGAAATTTTGTATCTTTTTATCTACAAGATATTATATATTTTTAGTGAGATTAAAAGAGGTATCCAATGATGGCATTCTGTACATTTCATAATACCCATGACGAGGAGAATCTGAAGTCTGCTAAGTATACAATTGATAAAACATGCCTTGTTTGGAGGCTCTGATGTCAATAAAAACTATCCAATGTGACTTGGATGATTGTCTTCAATTTACATTAGTTTTTAAATGGCAAAAGTACCTTGTTGTTTTTGTTTGATGTCAATATTTGAATAGATCCAGATGCTCCTCAAAACAAGATCGTGATTGTCACTCCATCACTGGGTTGGCACCCTGATCCAGATGAGTTACTGAGACACCAACTTCCAGCGTCGCCAAGTGAAAAAAACTCTTAGAAACTCGGCGTAAATGAAGTTGTGGGTTTCACGGATGAAGGAACGCTGATGCTTGATCACCTTCTTGGAAGAACAAACCATTTGCGCCATATTTCAATATACGGAATGGCACGACGGGGAAAAACAAGTCTTGCAGATAAGGCTGTGTATAGAAATCCTGAAGTTGTAGATTACTCTAGAACTAGAACTAGTGGGAAAGAAAATTGCCAAAAGTTGCAATGGCTTACCTCTTTGTTGTTCTCAAGCGTCTGGGCTACTATCCAAGGTTGACAAGAAGAGCTTTGCATTGGAACCAAATAGCAGAACCACAGGGAGGCCTAGAGGGATCCAGAAGAAGTGCATTTATGGAGGATAGAGTGATTTCACTTAACAAAATCATGGACTTTGGATACAGTTTATCAATGATACAGAGGAAGAACCTGAAAAAAAATCTCAGTATGGAGCTCTTCAAAATATTTCCAGTTGCCAAGTTTGCAGAAGGTAGCAGAGATTTGCTATGATGGAACTTATAGACAGAAGCTTAGTGCTAATAGCCTCTGAAAAATCAAAATGGAGGGTAAAAACCTGTAGTGTTCATGATCTCATACACAGTTTTTGTGATAAACACAAAGAAAGCTTTCTCCTTAAGGTCCCATTGTATACCATGGGACCCCCTTCTACTTCTGGTATTGATCCTCGTGACTTAGTATCTTCAGTGGCCACGTTTGGATCAAGGCATACTGTGCCTTCATTTTAATTGGAATAATTTTGTTATGTCTAATCCTGCTGGACAGGCTTTAGGTCGTTGCTGTCAAGTGGCTGGCAAGGATACATACTTGAGTAGTCACACTATGATCGTCTTCTATTTCGAAAAGTTTTTAAGCTTCTTAAAATATAGATTTGGAAGATAATAATATAAGGAATAGCTGGGATGGACTTGAGGTGCTTATACTTTGAGAATATACACAGCAGGACTGCGCTTGTGATGGTAGTATGATTCAGAATAGATGTATCTGATCTCCAGAACTTAATTTATCTCTCACTTGTAAGCTGAAAGCTCTGAAGAGTTATACTGGTGCCAGATTCTTTCTGGGAAATGAAAAAGGTTAATTTATGCTCATATTACCAATGGGCGCCTTTGATATTGAGCATTACAGACTTGAGGTTCTTTAATATTAGAAAATCTCAAAACTTTGTACCGCACCATCAATTTGCCTATATATGGTGATGGTACGGAGAAGATAATCTTGGAAAGATGCCAAGAATTAAAAAACTGGATTGCAGATTCATGGATTCCTGGGTTTATCAGAAACTGTAATCGTTTTTCCCTTGTTGGAATCACTTTCACTAGCTTGAGATAGTGAAGGTAGCTACATAGGTGAGGGGTTATCCATGTGAATTTAGATGGAAGAGAGTTTAAAACTCAGATTCTTGAAGTTAGATACTCTAGATCTTTGTAACTTTGAGTGCCTCAGAAGGTAACTTTTTCCTCGCATAGGAGCAGCTAGTCTTACACAGATGCGAGCAGCTTACTTGAATCCCTTCAGATATGTCGGCGTGGTGCAATTCGTCTGCTGCTGTTTCCAGCGCGGAAGATTCAAGAAGAGCAATCTGAATAGCGGGGAAATGAAATGGAAGTTAATATTCGTCCAGGATTTCTAAATGAGTTGCCTTCATGAAGTAATTGGTGCACTATGTAGTATTTACAAACTACTTGAATTAGTTAATTTTAATATCCCTATCTATGTTCAGCCATCTGATATCTCATTAGTAGACCTCAGCTGTTTCCTCCCTTTGGGACTTCAGGTACATGGGCGTTCCTCTGACATATCATAGTGGTAAAATAGCGACCATGGCTATATAACGACGTTGTGGCCACCAGCAGGTCTGTTGCGGTTTGCTTTCAATGGGGCCGCCAGGCGCTGACCATCATGTTTTACATCATAGGCCATGGCGAGAGAATTTTGCAAAATATCGCGATTGACTGTGATGTTGTCACATCTATGATAACATTAACGAAAACATTGCAGCAGACATTATGAAAAGACCAAATTACTCAATTTCCCCCATATCTCTCAAATCTCATTATTTTATATTTCAATTTTTCGTATGTACAAGTTTCACTTCTACGTAACTACTTTATTATTGTCCTCTCTTATCTCTCTAAACTTTACGGCTACAAAGTTCAAGTTGAAACTTTAATACAAAATTTAAGACATACTTAATACTCTAATTTCTGCAAAAGTGAAAAAAAATTTAACATTGATGGACTTTTTCAGCTAATTTTTGGAATTTTTTGTAAGTTCATACTAATTTGACTTGTATATTTAACATATCTAGTTTATGTAAGTTCATGCTTATACACTTCTTTGATTTATGCAAGACTTAATATTGGTGAATTTTTTTTTGGCTAATTTCTGGAATTTTCTATAAGTTCATGTTAATTTAACTTGCATATTTAATATTTGATAGATCTATGTTTTATATACTTGGTTTGTGTTCTTTTAGGGATAAATTTGTGTTGCTTGTTGATTTTTTTATAGAATTTTCATAAAATTATGGTTTTGAGTTGTTGTTCAGCCAAAGGTTGAATCTTGTTCATTTTATTGGTTTCAATGGAGTCAATATTGTAAAGTATTTTGCTTTCTAGGAGGCTTTATAACTTCACATAAGACATTTTGAGATGTTATAATGTTGTATGTTGTAGTATTATGCTTTAGAGCTCTTTATAATGTTGTATAATGCAGTATAACACATTACAAGTCAATGTACCACGATATATTTCAATATAATATACTATAAGTCACTATACTACAATACAACCCACTATTATCGATTATAATTTGATATAAGACATTATATTGTGCTATAACATATTATACTCGAATATAATGTTATTTAATACAATATAGATATTGTGAGTTATTACAAATAGCTATCTTTTTAGTTATCTTTATTTTTAACTTTTGATATTTTTTATGATCATGACGGATGTCGCTTGAGGGTGGATGTCCCACAACAACCAAATGGATTGTATTGTCGATTCTATATATGCTTGTAAAAGAGAATGTGCACAATTTAATAGTTGGAAAGTTCAAGGACGATATGAAAACTTCGTTGTTGACCTACTTAAGTTGTTGAAACAAATTGGAAAACTACATTCAGAAGGTTGCGAATCAAATCACGAAAAACTTTGAACAACTTTGTCCATTATTTCTTTTAATTCTGATATATGTTAAGTGAATGATGATTGGTTATTTTTTAAACAAGTATGGATGTTTGTAGATTATTATGGATGTTATAGATGTTTGTGAATATTTATTGTGTTGAAGTTACTGTTTTGCATGCATGTTTATTGTCAATCATTACATTGTAAATTGTGTTACAAGGAAATTATTACAATGATCATACAAAGACACCTACATGCAATCTACACATCTTAACTCATCGACAAAACTATATAGAGAAATAATCATTTAAAATTCATATATGATGTCAATAGTAGATTACTATGTGATAGCAAAATAATAAATTATAATGTGTTGTATTAATAACATAATAAATTATAATGTATTTACATAAGATAATTACACAAATATTATATCTTCGATTTCTAATATTTTGGACTAAGAAGTGAGTATTTATGAGATGAATTTTTAGTGATAAAATTGATTTTTGTTTTATGTTGAAGAGAAAATATGAAAAGATAAATAATAAAGAATAAATGAAAGAGATATGTTATTTAATAAAGGGTATAATAGTCATTTCATAGCCAAATTATGATATTTTTCAAATAAAAAAGATAATGTGTATAGACAAATAGTAACATTGAGTCATGGTAGTTCGTTAAATTTCTCGGCCATGGCACATTGGCACTTCTCTTGGATTAGTATATATTATATATATGCATAAAATTTTAATAATATGTCTCACATGCGGATACTAGATGAAATATGATATGAAGTGATTGGGTTCGGTTAGCCATGTTACAGATTTATTGAGAATGCAACAATGCGGTTGACTATGACAAATTTAACAAATGATCACAAGATTGTCATTTCTTAACATATTAGCTTTTAGAGTTAAAAATGCACCATAAGTCAGTAACATTAATCGGGATAAATATTGAAAACAAAAATCAAAACATGTGAATTTATTTCAGCAGATGGATAACATGCCAGTAATAATTATTGACGCACAATTCACACAACAACAAAAAAATAGTAATTGAAATTTCAAAACTCATCATTTTTTATGAGAGTCGGGTATTTTTAATAGTCATGGTTCCTTTTGTTGCCAAAAAACATTTCAACGCCCAAGTAGAAATTCAAAAAGACTTATTCAATACTTGCTTTTGATGCTAGAATTATAATTGTCGTCCACAAAAATTGCAAAAATTAATTGTAATCATCATCCTCATTAGGCTGAAAATCATCAGCAGAGTCTTTTAAGCTATCAAACCCAAAAGTATCTTATTATTTGCTTTTGGGGCATAGGCTTTTTATAAAGGAGCGAGAGTCTTAAATAATAAAATAACTTAGGCTCTTAAATGCGGTGTGGGTTCGAATCACGCAGAGTGGCATGTCCTCGCATTGAAGTGGTTTAAAAAAGCTCATTACACTGGGTTTGAGGCTGTCTTCTTGTTCAACTTCCGTGAAATCACAGAACCAAGGCGGCAAGGGGTTCTTGTAGTGTGACGGTTTTTGGCCTTTACAACAAATATCTTATTTATGAAAATCAATATCAATGCCAATGGTGGTATTTCAATGTTGTAGAATAAATATAATTAGGCGGCATAATTCTGTGAGAATGTTTATTTATAACTGCAAACTGATAAGATTACAATCAATTCAAATCGCAAGAATAAACACTTAATATAATCTTTTCTAACAAGAGTTTCAACCAATATCTAAAGATAATGATAATTATCAATAATAATAATCCTAACAACTATTTCAATAATTATCTCTAATAAATGCCCATTTCAAATTCTATTTATTATTTTTGACGTATAACATGAACCGAAGATAAAATGTCAAAAATCAAATAAAATTACCGTGTCCAAATGTGATTTTAAGCAATAGTGTGGTCAGAGATGGGAGTGGACCAGTGGCACACTATAAAAAATACAAGACTTAAATCTAGTTGTTCATAACTTGCTCATATGCAACTTGTATGTCCATATCTTGTGTCGCCTCTTTACATTGACCGTAATCAATATTCTAAATAACTGTCACCAATTTTATTTGGACCAACTATGAAACACAAAATTGGCTAAATCACACATATCAAAGAAATGCCCTTAATTAATGCATGACCATTCTGACTACTAACTTCCAAGGATTAAGCTTTCCCCCTTTTTCTACTATTTTTATTTTTTCAACTTCTCCAACGGTTTCTCTCTCTTTCTTGTCTTGCAAAAGTCACATTTTTTATTTTGAAACCAAAACAAGCTACAAAACAGATTTATTACAGAAACACCGGAACCAAAATCATTTGTTGAATGTGGAGATGCAGCTTTTCTCTACTAATCTAAATCTACAACACTTTTTGCTATACCCCTGTACACAATTGCACAGAGTTTCTCTATCTCCATCAAATTCTCATAAAATTTCTTGAAAAATTAAAAAATAAGCCAACCAAAGTGGCAAAAGTTTCAAGGAATGTATAGCTTTAATCCCACTTTGAAGTCTGGGTTGGGAGGTTGTGTAGTGGCTTCTTCCTACAGCAATGTAGGTTCTTCACCATTATGGGACAGTTGAATTTTGACAAAGGATCAAGCACCCTAGAGATGTTTCATAACTATTGACCATTTTCTTGTTGGGTTTTTGTTGAATCCTGTTTTTGATGTCAGGCTGAAAATGTTGATTTTTCGCGGGGGCATTTGCAGCAATGGCTTTGTTGGAAAAATTGACCGGCAAGGGGGTTTCTATGACTATTTGCACCACTTGGGCTGTGGCACAGTATGCTTTGCTTTTTGCTACCTGGTGCAAAGAGGTAAGCTTGAGTCTTTTCTAGTGCCTTGCAAATTTGAGATGTTTTCGATTTGGTTCGATTTTTTTCCGATTTTTTTTGTGTGAAATCGATTTTATCTGTTTTCTAAATACACAAATTGCCGGTATGAAAATATTGAGTTTGATTGATTCGATTGATGTCGGTTTCATGCCAATCCCGGTTCGGTTGGTTTCAGTTCGATTGATGTCGGTTTTCATGCCCCAGATTCAGGTTGGTTTTTAAGGTTTGTGCTAACAACAATATAATATAAAAGTTCATGATTTCAAATTAAAATAAAATACACATAAATTTCCTTGCTTGCACCAAATGCATGTATAAATTACAAAAAACAGGAATTGTTTAATATATTACTAAGCAAAGGATATTAAAATACATGCACAAAAATAGATATAGCTCCAAAATAGATTAGTAACAAATGCTTCCAACATTCACCAAATACACCATTTCAAATTAAAACACAGTACTAATAATTTCAAATTAAAATAGTTTCAAACATGCCACTAAACAAATTTGTGGGTTGAAGTGTGGGCAAATTATTGTTTGATGGTATGTGTAATTGAGATTATGGTCATTAGATTATTAGGTATTATGTGTTTAGTAACTTATCATTTTTGGAATTTGGGCCTTTGCATTTTGGTGGACTTTACAGACTTTTAGATTAGATATTTATTTGGACTTCAAATTGATAAGTATTTAAGTATAGGGAATCTTTTAACAATGTAAAATTTAAGCGAAAAATTTAAAAATATCTCATAAATTTATCTATTTTAAACAAAATATATATTCGGTTCGGTGGAGTCGGTTTTGGTTGGGTTTATGTTAAGCAAAGCTGATAAATTTTTGTCGATATGATTTTATTTCGGGTTTTGGTATCATTTTTTCCAACAAATGGTAAAATTATGTCAGTTTGATAGGTTTTTCGATTTAAACCCAACCGATAATGGTATATTATAGAATTGGACACAATTGCAAATCTCTCATGAGTCATAATGATTATAATATGGAACTAGCTCTTAAGTTATTGTTTAACTATAGCCAATAGGCAGGAGTAATGTTAGCCGCATTTAGTCTGCCAAAGAAGCCTGCTCTATTAATATCAGATTTGGTTGTGTTGCTGGCCACTTTCATCTAGTTATTACTGATTGATTCATTTAGAATTAAATACTCCATTGTTACTAAAAAATCATCTAATTATTTTTTAATGATCAAAATTAACAAATATTAATATGTTAACTAATCCATATAATAATGTAAATCAAAATTATAATGTTAATTGTAAAGTAGAATGAAAATACTATATTTAACATATTTTTTACAAAATATTGTCTAACATTAAAAATTGTTTGATGTTATACTTTAAGATTAATATATATTAAATTTAAGGATTGAACGATGCATCATCATTTTAATGAGCTATTATACACACACACCAAATAGTATTGGGCAGTACTACAATAACACTATCTTGAATGATACTAAAATGAGCGATATTATTTTTTTTTTACCAATGAAGTTCTAGTTTTTCCTCTTTCATCAATGATCACTTCGGAATATAGCCAGTTTAGGTGAGAAAATATATCATCTACAAAATACAAAAATTACGGATGCCTATCTTTTTCAAAACTAATACTCCAATAAACGTAAGAGGAGATGGAAAATCATGTTCCCAAACAAAACTCTTCCATGTCATTATTATTAGCAATATTATTAATAGCTAAAATATCCTACACCTTATTCCCTTCTTTGTACATATGAAATAATCTAATGATGTTAGGACCATGATGATTGAACACAAATTTCTGCCTAATGTTTCGAACACAATTTTAATGTTAATTAAGTTGGGTTAGGTGCAATTAATCCAATTATCCATATAGAAGCTAGGGTTCATAACTTGTATATGCATATTTTTGCCACTTTTAGATACTTTGATCAATCATTAAACATGTAGGGTACAATTCCTAACAGAGTATATAAAATATATAATGCCATATAAACCATAATTTTCATAAAGCTAGGAGGCTAATTAATAAAAATTCCTAAAAGTATAGAATAATTAATAAACATTTTAAATTCAGAGAGGAATATGGCCCTCTCTAGGCCTATAGTGTTAAATAATTATTTAAACATGACATAATTCTAAAATCTTGAATTACAAGATTATTACATATATGTAAAATAAAATATAATTATATTGGCATACCTTCAGCCATGGGCATAGCTCAACTGA
Source organism: Lithospermum erythrorhizon (assembly GCA_019722365.1). Taxonomy (NCBI): domain Eukaryota; kingdom Viridiplantae; phylum Streptophyta; class Magnoliopsida; order Boraginales; family Boraginaceae; genus Lithospermum; species Lithospermum erythrorhizon. Next base: position 474,535 of record JADFUC010002401.1, read on the forward strand.
TAAAGAGCTTGAGTGTTAAGTACCAGTACCCTAACCTCTTCATGCGGTGTGGGTTCAAGTCACACAAGTGGCAGAATCTCGTATTGAAGCGGTTTAAAGGAAAGTTCATATTGAAGCGGTTTAAAGGGAAGTTCAAGTCCCATGACCAGTAGTTGAGGCACATCTCGCGATTTGCCTCTTACGTGTAGCTCAAGGGCATCGATAGCGTAGGGCCCTTAGGTTAAGGGTTTCAACCTTTTTGTAAATAGAATACCACCGAAGAGATTGTCTTCACCAAAAAATGCTTCAATGGAAAAAGAAAGATTTCTCCCTCTTTGCTTATAAACTTCTTTAATTATGTGTTGATTTGTTATTGTTTTGATTTGTTATTGTTTTACACACTATAAGATGTAAATTTATAGGTACATGGAGTAACCTTTCAACTCTTCATCATAAACTATCATTCAAAACTAATAATATCAAGATTTGTAACTTTTGTAACGATTGTAATGGTTTTATAACATTAATATGAAAATTAATGTCCTATTAATAACCATCTTAATTGAAGGATTTGAATTTCATAATATTCTAACATACATATAAGCCCCGTCCAATTTATAATCTAGTGGGAATGGAAAGTGCTTGGATAATGAATTATATGAAGAATGGTAGACACTAGGACCAGTAGCCAAAATTCTCTGTACACCACAAATATCTTATCCATGCAACAAGTTTATTGAGATTTTATGCTTGTGATGAGATGAGATAGGGTTACTGACATTCAAATATATTGATTCCATCTAAAATTCCCCAACAAATTAATTCATATTTAGAACTTTAAGTTCAGTTTGTTGGTGTATTATTGGTGTTGTTAACATGATAATTTTCATTGAAATCAAATTATATGTTAAAAAAATTACAAAAATTATAAATTTTGATCACTAAAAAAGCAAACTGGACGATTTTTTAGCCTTATAATTTATAAATATGTATTAGTATTGGATTTATCTTATTTATGAAGGTGAATTTAAGATATCTAGATAGTTTCCTTTGAACTTAACCATGGATTACATTACTTGACAACTCTTGACTTTGCAATACCAGCTCAATTAAAATTGACTACTTTGTTCCCCCAAAATTGATGCGTACCTGATTCAGGGAATAATTTTCCCTCTTCATCCAGTAAAACATGTTTTCTTGTCCTACATTTTTGTCCAGCAACAGGGTTTCTTGAGACTAATTCACTTGTATTATGCAATGTCTCAGAAGTACAATATGTTCACAGCTCAAATAGGGTGTGCTGCAATTGGTGTCATTGCATTTACAATTCTTGGCCCTGGTTGGTTAGCTAGGAGCACTGCTCTTGCTGCAGCAATGGCCTTCATGATCTACACTCGTTCGGTACATCCTCCAGGTATTATTTGCTTATACATTTCACCAAATTTCATCAGAAAACTCTGTATTCTGAACTAGTCTCTATTGCATTCTTGATTCTTGATCATAGCTGCAAGTTTGCCATTGCTGTTTATCGATGGAGCTAAGTTGCATGGCCTGAATTATTGGTATGCTTTGTTCCCTGGTGCTGCTGGATGCATTCTTCTGTGTATAATTGTGAGTTCTGCTTTACTATAACTACTGTACTCAATTCGTTTCAAAACAATATGAACTAGAAACTTAATGACTTTTATCTCCTACTTTTGCATTTCTTAATTCTTCTGTTTTTCACAAAAGAATGAACTATTTCAAGACAGATGGAGTATGTTTACGCTCTATTTTAAGTTACCATCACAATTCAATAAAAACCATATTATGCATTCTTTCTTGAACATAATTTGAAATTAAAACCAAGTTAAACACCAATCTCAATTTTTTACACGAAATCAGAGAACATGGCTGCTTTCAACATTTACATGTTCTGAATGTTCTTAATGTCCTTGCAGCAAGAGATTGTGTGTTACTTGAAGGACAATATCAAGTTCTGATAAGGGAATCGTCGAATGAATGTTCTTTTCAAAGTTTTTGTTGATATTTCAAAGGGTGTGCAGTGTTCATCAAATGAAGATCTTATACATGATCCATGTATTCATGTATTTTGTATCTCAAGAAATCTCAATGGAGATTAAATAAATCATGTTTCACATTAGGCTGTAAATTTGTGCATCTATTGTGCATAGGAGAACACATTCGTTCTCCATATTATTGGTCAAGAAAGTGTAAATTGGGAGGAATTTCCTCCCTTGATTGATATGAAGAGGTAAATATCTTGGTTTCCTTGTGGGAATCCTATATTCTGAATCTTCAAACTTCATTTTTGTATGACCATCACATTTCACAGTTGTGATTTTTAATAATTAAAATTACAAATTTCGCAATCTTAATTTATAAATACAACTTTTATGTGAATCATTTTTTTTTCTACGAACAAGATCCTTGCATCAAGTGATAATCCCGAAAAGCAGAATCAGTGATATTTCAAATAGAGAGAGATGGAGTAATTCTGATGCGAACAAGATCCCAATTTTTTTGTTTTTATAACATTCATTCATTGATCCTTCAATATAAACTTATTAGAGATGTGTATATTTATAGGCAAATTATTAATATAATAGGCTCAATATTCGGATCGGAACATGTCCAAATATCTCAACAATGGAGCACTTCTAGACCATCTCCTCGAAAAGTGTGGAACTAACCCAGATAACACCCTTCTGATATCACGAACCATTTCTAGTTGGGTTGTGTTACAGTTATCTTTGAAGATCTCCGAAATATCGCATGATTGACTTCCTTGGATATACTTTACTAGATTCCCGAAGTATGTCAGTCAACCACGATTCCTAAATCAACCTTGGGCTGTGTAAAATTTCTTCTTGAAGGATGAATGAATGAATGTAAGTCAACCACGATCTCCGAAGTATGTAAAGTATATCTAGTTGTGTAATATTTCTTTCTTCTTCTTCTACTTATTATTATTGTTATTATTATTATACTCCAAATATATATAGATGAGTTTAATCTAAATTATATTTTATATAGTAGTTAATTGTTAATTAAAAAATAGAACTATTAGTAGTTAACTTTTATATGAATTAACTAGTAATCAGGTACCAAGTGAACGAATTAGTTGTGATTTGTAACTCCAACTTTTCACGCTTAATGATTTGGATATTAATTCATACGAAGTATTTGGTTTGTACTAATGCATGTTACTTCTTATTTTATTTCGATGCTCATATATTAATGGGAAAACTATTATTATTATTATTATTATTATTATTATTATACTTTGTAATAGATATAAATATAGATGAGTTTTGTTAGGATTGTGATTTATATAATAGGCACTAGTTACAGTAATTAAAAAATAAAATTATTATTTATAACTCTTATTAGAACTCATGGTGAAAAAACACAAAACTTATTCTTATTTTTATATATGTTGACACACAAAACTTATTCTGACTTTTATAAAATACATTTCAAGGATTAAAAGATTATTCAAAATATCTAAAAAGCTTCAATCTAAATAAAGGGTTAGTCCACAATTGTAATTATCTCAAACGTCGAATAATTTCCGAGAGTATATATAAGGAGGTTCTATATAGTTGAAGATATATATATTCTCCAAACAACAAACTATAAAATTACTAAATCTGAAAATGATACACAAAATATGATATTTATTCTCTTTGAAAATAAAATAATTTTAAAATTACATTAACTTTTCGTTTCTATAAATTGAAAAGTTAAACTTTTTGATGTTTTGCAAGTAAACGCTATCAATTTTAATCCACGCGAGAGTACGTGAATCTACTCCGCCCAGCCGCCCAAGCTAATTGTTAATAAAAGAGTATTTTATTCATATATACATAATACATGGAGACAAGTCTCTTACTAAAGTGATTGACATCCAGTCAGCCACCCCATATATAATTGTAATTACAATTTCCTCTAAAACTCAGCCACCCCAGTATATATGTGTAGACAACATCCAAACACAGTTTTTCTATTTTTCAAAGCCTAGGTATAACGCAGACCCAATTTACTGAAGATGCAGCTCACCCTTGAATTTGGGTAATTTCTCTCTTTTACTTTTATGAATTTGTTATTGCCGAAGCTCAAATATTCTATGATTTGCTCACTAATCTGGAAATTAATTTGTTCCCCAGATTAGTGTACCTTTATTCTAATTAAAAATATTCAATTTCGATAATAAATTTAACTTATTAAATATTTTTGTTAACGTGCAATGTAGCACTCACTCAAATTCATTTTAATCGTTTTTTATTTTACCTATCAAACTTTTGACCATCAATTATTTTTCAATTATATTATGAAAAATTACAAGAAAATATACGGAGTATTTTGAAAATATTTTCAGTAACCAATCCAATTGTTTTAAATTTTTAGATTTTTTAGAATAAGGAAAGAAAGTAGTTTAAGGTCAAATGTTAGACACCCAAAAACGAAAATGTTAATTGAAATAAATTTTAGGTAGTATCATATAAGTTTATAGTGTCTTCTCTGAATTGATGAATTTTTTTTAATATAAATTAAAAGTTAAATAAATGAATTATTGCTTTAGAAGTTGGTTGACTATTGATAAAAAAAAACACCTAAACCAAATCTGCACCAAATCTGCCGGTGAGTATCACGTGGTAAAAAATCAAGATCACACAAGAAAAACTCACTGGGCAGGGCAGAGGAAACTTTTATTTTCTTCTTAAAATTGTCGGCTCCATACCATATAAAATATAAAGGAGAGAATATTATTAATGATAATTGTTGTTCTGATTACAATAGAGTTGACTATATTTATAATAGTAAACATCAATCTAGTAGTAAATATATTAAATATGAAAATTAAATATCTTCGTCTAAAGTTTAGTCGTTGTCCAGTTTACTCCGTATCGCCACTATATTACCAAGGTAATATCTGAATAACTATTGGTTGAATTAAGACCTCACAATTAAAATTGGAATGGTGGGAGTATTATTTTCGATTAAGCTCAGTTCATGATTATGGTTAAAGGTTATTTGAGAAACTCTTATTTTTAATTTTGACTTCAAATAAATAATGGTAATAGTGTGATCTAAATTTTGATGCTCTAGAAAAAAAGCAGATCATATAGACTAGTTAACATGCTTTAATTTTAATTATTTTCAGTTGATTAAGAGTTGCAACATGGAAAATTAGCCTTTACCCCATCCCTAAAAAAGATTTTCTTTCCAATTTAGAATTTTGATTCTGCACTTTATAAATTTTAAACTCATAATTTTGTATATATGATGTATAATATTTTGATAGAGCATGGATATAGACCATTCAGTTGTATTCAAATATTATGGATGTTGATGTACTTAAATATATTTACTGTGGTAGTTATCCATAGGATAGATGACATGTATAGAATATTAGAATCTATAAATACACACTTGTACCCACTGGTTTGTTTAATGAGAATATTTCTCTGTTCATGGTATCATCGTCTGTAAAGCTACTATATATCATCATAAGATAAGATTAAAGATACTTTACTATTAAATACGCTTACTATTACCACGCTAATTTTTTCAAGTCAAAGTTATGTGTCTCAATTAAGATTTGTTAATTTTGACAGTTAAAAAAAGGTGGACAATCTTTTAGGGATGGAGATGGTACTTCTTATCTTTGTTGTGGTGATGCTAACTTTACTCATTCAATTAGTTACCCCCGAGATTAAGAAAGGTTTTTAGTCTTTATGTAAAAATATGTTTTCCCTTGTTTGGTTTCTTTGCAAGATATAGATTTGGCCACACATGCCGCATTCGATTTCAATCATGTAACAAGTATAGATGTCCTACTGTTTCTTCTTACTTCAATTTCTCAATTACAATTAAGTTCTGAACATGAGACTAATAATACATTTGGGTTTAAATATGGTGGTTTTTCACTGATAGGACTTTGTCGACGGCATGTGTATACCACACGAATGTGGTATCTCTCTGTTTCTTTGTCAAAAGCTTGAGTAAGCATTCAAAAATAGTTTTGAGGAGTCGTTGCAGACTAACTGTAAATATATTTTGAGTTCAAGTATCATTGGCAGTTTAGTTAAATCAGTAATAGGTAAGAAACAAAGTAATTTTAGTAATCATATTCTAGTCTTTTTTTTTTTTTTTTGCTTTTGTGCCTATAGAAAGATGAATGATTGAAGGTATTAGTCTATATTATTGAGAAGGTATGAGCGTGAGGGGATTAATAATCAGTCACATTTTGGGTCTTCCAAATATGACATTTTGAAGACCATTGACACTATGTACTCACTGTCGCATGGTGTATGGTTAGCTATCCTGGATTCCATATTTCTTGGAATTACATCTTGAGGGGGAAAAATACTATTCGTAAAGATAAATAAGAAAAGAAGAAAATGATAACTATTGCGAGTTTTAAATAATAAATAATCCAGTAAAACTAGGAGCAACAATGTAAGATAATCAAAACACAAGATCTACTAAGAAGGATTCTTTTCATGTCATATTTTAGTTTGTAAATTTGAATTTATTTACAAGTGCTTTCTTTAAAATGTGGTTACCTTTTATGTACGTACATCGAGTGTGTGGCAGTGTTTATCATTTGATTCATGTCTGAAGCATTTTCACATTCATTCTTATTTGATGTGTATTTTTAAGGCTAGAATTCTCAATTGCATTTATGCTATGTGCTTGATGTTCAACTACTAATTATCTTTTCCTTTGGATTTGATACTTAGTGGTGGATTGGAACTTCTTTGTAACTCTGTAAAGATCCACAATGTTAATGTGGAGCCACAGGGAGAAAAAGAGAAGGTACAAAGCTTTCTGCTTGGCAAATCCTGAGACTAAAGTTAAATATGTTTCTTGGGTTCTTATTTAATAATTTGTTGTCCTGCCTGAACCAGTTTACCATGAAACAACTGCTTGCTTGGGTACGGACTAATTTAATCAATGAGAGGCCTGAAATGTTCATGAAAGGAGATTCTGTGTAAGTTATACTCTCTGACTTCCCTTGCTTCCTCAGTGGATATACAGACATGGAAAATGTGATACAACTATGATTATGAACATGACAACCGAACCGTCCTGTTTGATACTTTGATTCTGATAAGGGAGGATCCGAATTTTCCTATGTAGTGGGTGTCCAATTTTCCAAATATCTTCTTGGATCTCCAACGATCACAAACAGATATCCACTTCACTTAAACGGAGATCGAGCTGACAGTTTATAGATGCGGGACTGTTCTTATTGTGCAATTAGTGGTGTCGTGTATGAGTGTGATGGTCCACCACTGGACTCAGATGCCTAATTGTCAAAATAGTCCTTTCTGACATTATGTTGTCTATTGGAGTTGTCTCTTATATTATCGGTGTGTTGGACCGGCGACCCATGCCCAGATGATTACACATAGTGTATTTGATGTGAGTAGTTGTATTGTATATAGTTTTATTTGCGTCTATATTATAGGGTCTATTTACCGTCTTTGAAGGCAGATGTGTGGCTACAGGGTTATTGTAGCTCAGTGCTTTCGGTTTAGGTACCCCATGAATAAAGAAGTAGTATTCCCTCCATCCCATGGTTTTTTAACATGGTTAAATTAATCAAAATAAAAGTTAAAGTGTGTCAATTTAGAATGCAAAGTTTGTTAATTTTGACCATTAAAAATCAAACTAGACAATCTTCATGGGACGGAGGTAGTAGTAAATGCTAAGCTGCAGAAAAAAGTTCTCTCCAGGCTGTAAACATTTGTGCACTCCATTGGGGAACACAAATCAAAAGATATAAAGTAATGTTTTATTTCTTAATCGTTTATTTCCATTCAGGAGACCAGGTGTCCTTGTCCTTGTCAACGATTGCGATTGGGAATTAAGTGGTCAGCTTGATACAACATTGGAAGAGAAGGATATTGTGGTGTTCATTTCAACATTACATGGTGGATAGCATATTATGTTATGTTAGTGTGCATGCTTGAATAAGAGGGCCAAAGCGACACATATATGGTTGGTAAGAACAATAGGGCCAATGTTAGAATGCTCTCCACAATAGCTTGTAAGTAAGCTGTTGATAACACTCCTACAACAGATGTATCGCATTATTTTTTGGTTGTCTTGCAAATCCAGATGTATGAAACCGCCATTATGAAAATGTATCATCCTCTATGTCAGAGGATGTTAAACAGTATATCTCTTAAGATCATATAATGTGAACACTGTTATTTTTATCGTAAAAGATGTTGGTGTTATATAAAGTTATCTGAAAGAAACCTATATATGTTAGGTCATAACTTTCATTTGAACCTAGCTGAAGGCACCCGTGTTTTGCTGTCATATTGTTTTCGAAGTCACGACTGGAAACATACAGATAAATGTCCTTAGGTCATGTTCAATATCGGTAAGCAAGTTGCAGCCAATGTAAAGTGTGGTTCAGGAGTTCCTTAAGGGGTGATGGTTGAGAATTGAATCAATTGATATCTCAGATTGATATGGTTTTCATATGTTCAGTTCCTCTGCATAATAGCTTTAGGTTATTGAGATTTGTTTACTGAGTGCAGATGCCAAATGTTTGGGAATCTTCTGGTTTCTCTTTCCAATATTGCTCCAAGAGTTTCTAAACTTTAGGCAGAAATCATCTCTTCAATCTAAAAGGCTGTAGGTTCTTGGCGTAGGACATTAGGATACCTTTAGCAGCACATTAAACACATACCTTTGTATTTGTGTTCAATTTCATGTTTCTTTTTTGCAGCTTTAGCTCAAGTATCCATGCTTTCACTAGAGTATTTCTTCTAATTGAGGTCATCTCTATCTTTCTCAAAGATTTCTTGTATAATTGTAAATTATTTGCTCCTATAAATATTAAACCTATCGTTCCAGCTCTTTCTCCAAAGTTCTTCATCTTGATATATCTGAGGGTAGAAACAGATTATTATGGAGGAACATTTAGAAGATGTGGGAAAAACATTTGTTTCGCACTATTATAACCTCTTCGACAATGACCGATCTTCCCTCGCTTCCTTGTACCAACCATCGTCTGTGCTCACATTTGAAGGTCAAAAGATACAGGGAGTTGATAATATAGCTACTAAGCTCAAGCAATTGCCATTTGACCAATGCCATCATGTAGTTAGTACCATTGATTGTCAACCATCATCCTTCGTTGGAGGCATCATGGTTTTCGTTAGCGGGAGCCTCCAATTGCCCGGTGAGGAGCACACTTTGAGGTTTAGCCAGGTTCTTGTCTTTCCTCACCTCTTACAGTAGTTACCAGCTTCAACCTTCCCTCTATATTTCATTGATTGATTTAGCGTAAGATTATTGGTATGCTTAGATGATAATTGTACTATCATAATGCCATGTAAATCTCAACATGTTCGTTAAGTTATGGTGGCAGATGTTTCAGTTGATCCCTTCTCATGGAGGAAGCTATTTCGTGCAAAATGATGTATTTCGGCTCAATTATGGTTAAAGTAACTTCATAAATGGCATCAATTTCTGATAAATAAACAATCATCTTTTAAGTCGTTGATGGCAAGGGTTACTATGTCAAAAGACTTATTTTATCATTATTGTGACAAAATATCTAATTTGTATAGTAGATATGAATAAATTACAATAATTTATTGAAACTCATTTATATAGCGTAATCAATACTCATTTTAGTACTCCATCCGTATCAACATGTTGATTATTTTAGACAAATTTTTGGTTCGAAATATAAAGTTATTTTGGAATAAAAGATATTTTTTTCATTAAGTCACACTTTTTGTCCTTTATTAGTTTTATTGCGTATCTTAAGGTCTAACGAGTTCTTCTTAATTAATGAAGGGTAAAAAATATTTCCTCCATTCCTTTTAATTGCCTTTCTATCCTTAATTTTTGCTTCAAAATACTTGTCCTTCTAAGACGAAAATCGATTTTTATATTTTAATATATTTTTTGACTATTTTGTTATTAAATTATCAACTAACTAATTATATAGTTTCAAATTAATTGACATTTTACATTTTCAATGTATTTTTGACTATTTTTATTTTCAATTTACAATGAAATTCCACTGTAAAGACAACCAAAAAGCCGAATGCAAGGTAATATATTTTTGCATACTTTCTAGATAAAGTATTTTTAGATTAAATGGTCACTTATAATTTTATATTGATAGAAAGGAAGTATTTAGTGCTATCTTTCATTGCCCATCAAATATTTGGCCTAGAAGTTTATGCTGCGAAGTTTATGAATCTATATCTATATATACTATATATAAAGCGTAAGGATCATAATTGTTTGGTGAAGTCTAAATGCACAATAAAGCATGACACGTGTCACTCGCTAATTAAATGGGAGTTATTTTTAATATATGGTGGTTTTCAAATTTGACACATGACTTTACTATATGATTGGAATAACCCATAAAAATAATTATAAATTACGTTTAAATTTTTGAATTAAAATTAGTAACTATTTTTAAAAATATTAATTTTAAGATTTTTATTTAATAATTATTAACACGTGCACGCATTGATTAGGTCCAAATACACCATTTATATATAAAGCCTAAGAGTCATAATTGCTTAAGTGTTTTAAATGCATAAATGGTTACAATACGCACAATGCCTAATTAAATGGAAGTTATTTTTAATATATGATGGTTTTCAAATCTGATACATGGACTTTTACTATATGCTTAACAATTGAAAAAGTTACCAAAAAATATTTCTAAATTAGATTAAAATTTTAAATTGAATTAGTTATTACTCCCATCATCCCACAAAAGCATTCTCCACTTCGACTTTTCGAGCAGTTGTAATTTTTAAATTTCAATTTTAAATATATTTGTTTCAAGCTGATAATATTTGATAAAAAAAAATATATCAAATTCGAAAAGAATTAAATATATTTTTCTATCGATATAGCTTTTCATCAAGATTAAACAATACAAATAAAAATATCTTAAGGTAAAAAGCTTTAAAAATTACAACAATCAAAAGCTCAAAAAGCGAGATAATTCAAGGATTTTATGAGTATTTTTTAAAATATTAATTTTAAGATTTTATTTGGACACATAGATGCACAAGCATTGATTAAGTCAAGATAACTAGTAACTATAATGCCCAAATGGTGTTCTAAAATGGATGGCGACAAAGTTGAGAAGTCAACAACCTAATACCGTTAGATACTACATAGAGGTGTGTGGACAAATTTCTCGAAATCGATTCGAACTGACCTAATCGAATCCGAAATAACCAAAAATTTTCTAATCGACTGATCTAAAAAGCTCACCTCGCAGTAACTGATCCAATTTGGTGTCATTTCCTTTAAATAACTCAACTAAATGTGACCGAACCGATGGCTAATACTTTTTATGTATTTTTCAATTTCATTTATTATCCTTTCTTACATCTGTAGATTTCTTACATGCATATTTTAAAAAGGAAAATTTAAATTTATCGTTGTTCATTATTGGTATAATGTAATAAGAGATAAGTAAATATTTTTAAATCTACATTATATGAATACAAAAATATCTAAAAAGGACTAGTACTGTGTATTGAATGTAAGCATGCAGATTATATAATTATCTTAAAAGAAACTCATTGAAATTACATTTATTAGATCAAGAGGCGGAGCTTCTGGAGTAAATAAAAAGAGGCCCTACCATTTTTTTAAAACGTTAATTTTATCTTTAATTTTTTTGAAAAATGTGACATATTTCATTAAAATTTCAGAATCTACATTATTTGGCCCAATTCGATTTAAATCTCAATTTTTCTTTTTATATATACCACTGTATTTGGGCTTCTGCCTCCGCCTCGATCTAACATTTCATTTAATTTTAATTTCGTTCTTCACGCATTTATGTGAATACTCAAAAAAATTGACATAAAATCGAAATCTAACCGAACCGACGAGATTGAAACCGAATCGCAAATCGAACCAATTTATGTTCACCTTCGGTAGAACTCGATTTAAATAGGTTTCGATTCTAGTTTTGGCTCAAAACCGAATCCAAACCGATTCGGGTGGATTACTCCTAATAATATATATACAATATAATGCCATACTTATATGTTAAAATGTTGCACATTAGGAGTTATGAAGCTGATTAATTTTAATTGTAAGTCTAACTAAATTAAAACAGAGATAGTACAACTTAAATTAAACAACTTTACCACTCTCTGTAATTTTAAAAAAAAAGGAAAAAAAAAATCGAAAAAAGAAGCGAAGTGGTTGTTCAAATCTTTTATTTATTTACTTAAATTAATAATTTATATTCATTCATATAAACTCCGCAGACTACTACAAATACAATTAAATTAAGGAGTATATATACATCAAATGAAATCAAGTCTATCCCCTAGAAATAAAGTGAATGATTATAGATCCGATCGAGTAATATACAAATCGAGATCCGTACTAAAAGAAAAAATATAATACATACAATTGTAATCTAACCCCTATCATCCAATTACTCTCCTTTTTCAAGTCTCAAATGTCTCGATGGTTGGACATCTTCAATTCGAATAATGCTTCAAACTATTTTCAGAAGTATCCGCTGTGATAATGCAGAAATTATATCCATAAAAGTCAGTCAGCTTCAATCATTTAAGAAATCAAGAATTACACATACCAATCTTATTAAAGAAATGAGAAAAAAATATTACACAAAAATGTGTAAAGAAAATTACACAAAAATGTGTAAAGAGAATTGAAAATAAAACAAGAAAATGGTAAGAATAACTATCAAAATGGTGGTTATCCTACCCTAGAAAGATTATTTTATAGAAGAAGACGGAGTTCGTATTCGAGATAAGTTGAGAGAAAGAGAGTTGTTCAAATCTTCTTTAATAAACAAGATTAGTACTCCATTGAAGCGGCTAAGGTGAAGACATCGTATATGTACATTCTTAAGACGTATTTAGATCCTTTGTCCTAAAACCATGTACTACAAGTATTATATTTAATATACACTATCTACATATTAGAGGGATTCACTATCTTAATACTCTTATAACAAAATGACATGTGTCATTGTGCTCTAAATTAACATAGGAAACTCCAGTGAGGTAATCTTAAGGCCTTTTAAGCACAATGTATCAATGGATTTATTTGACGGTGATTAGTTATTCGGATGTCCAACCTCTGATGATTATGTGTTGGGTGTTTTGATTTTCAATCTCTGGTACTGGTTTGTTTTGTAGTATGTTGCAGCTTTGATCATCATGATGTGATGGTGGTGGGCGGCGTGGGAAAGGATGGAGGGGGAATGATTATGATTCACACTATACCATTCAACGCTTATTAATACGTATTTAATTTCAATCAATCAACGGTATTTATTGTTAACTTAAAGTATAAAAAGTAAGAAAAGACATCAAAATGAAAAATCGCTGCTTATTATGCCAAAACGACAATCTAAAAAAAAAATTTTATTCGTCGAAACGACAACTAAAAAAAACGGAGGGAGTATTAAATTATTATATGCACATAATTAGTATATATATCAAAATTTATTGAAAAAATTGGTACAAATAATGCTTGAAAGACAATAAGATTATATAATTGACATTAATAATTTTTAAGGAAATAGTACATATTACCTAAATTGGTACTAAAAAATGTATCAAACGAATAAAAATATTTATTATAAATGATATAATTTTTTTACACTGATCATTAATGAACAAAAAGTAAGAAAAAGAATCCATCATGGTATTTTCCCAACTACACAATACCAACCAACATACAACATAACCCCAAAGAGACAAAATAATATCAACATACAACATAACTCCCAAGTACAAATATCAACATACAAACAAATGTTAATCCCAAAATAACAACTATACGCATAACAAAACTACAATCCAACAAATAACGAGATCATGGTTAGATCAATCGCCACTCACGCTCACCTAAGCCTCTGAAAGCACAAACACCGAACAAGCCCAAGACGGAGCAAATACCACCACAACCTAGCAATGAAATTAAGCCGCCCATAGCAATGGTGTGTCGCGGCTTGTTTAATATATATCTCAAGCAACGAAATTAACCTCCAATCAGTTTAATACCAGTATCAAAGTAGATGATATATTGCATAAGATGACATGTGAGCACATAATATTATTCAACTTAAGATCTTACTGTTTGTCATTAAGAATTTGTATTATCATTTACGTATGTTCATAAATCTTCGCTACTAGCGTAATATTCCAAGATGATGGTAATCAACAATAACATACGACATTTCAAGAAATACCGCAATAACACGCAACAATCAATCTACCTTTTACTCTATCAACTCCACAATGACTTACATCACAACTCAACAACCAACCATCTCAAGAACACAATCAACTCCAACAATTTTATCAACTCAACAATTCAACAACTCAACAACTCTATCAACTCCAACAACTCTATCAACTCAACAACTCAATATAAGTCCTGATTTCTCATAACTAATGCCAAAGATATAATCAACCTCAACCTCATAGGGAGAAACTTATGTCCGTCGACATAAGCTATCACCGAATCGTGAACGAGGCACGGCTAAAATAATACCGCACTTATACCGAGGTATAAGGACACCAAAATACAACCTCAACAAACACCATCAACTCATACAATCCTTTCCTAATACGACTCAACATCACCTCAAAAACACCTATAATGACTCATGAGACCATAGACACAACCCAACAACTCCAACCCACAAACGCATATTCAATATATAATTTTAACACAAAATCACATATATACACGCATTACATCCAGAATCAAGTAGTTAATCAACATCCGTGAGATAGATACTCACCCTCGGCTAGCTATATTAAAAAACCCGCGTTAATCACAACAACGGATCTTCTACGATCAATGCCTAAAACAAGATTCAAAAATTATAATTACTACGATAATAATATACAACTAGTAATATAGCATTCTACTTCTATATATTTTATCTCATATTTATACTCCCAAAATAACCCAACGAAAAGTTCCCATTATAACCTTACTCCAACTTTAAGTTCAAGTAACTTTCCATTTTAATGGATCAGCCCAATTACTAGCTTCAAAGTTCTTACAAAAGCTTCCGATATCAATAACTAATGCCATCTTTAATCCTCAAACCCATTTAACTACTCAAACTTACAAAACTCATTTTATCCTAATATTCTCTAATCACATATAAATCCGCTGAATCTCGCATATCAAAAAACAACTATATTAAAATTCCAAGAGTACACTTATACCATATATTAAACCGCTTTGAAGAAAGTCAATCTAAAGTCAACTATAATTCCCAACACATTTCAACCCCATAAATCGATTGTTATCACCTCTTATACCATAATCTAAGCTTAGATGACGATTCTATACCATTATCAACTTCAAAACCCAAGGTCAACTCAAGTAACAAAAAGTCAACATCCTCAAGATTCATGAAATACTCCAAAAGGTTCGAGCTTTCTTACCTTAAAACGTAGAGGGATTTAAGTGAGGAAACTCTGCTAAATTTTATACTAAAAGTTTTCAAGCATTTATAAGAAAACGGAAGAAAAAAATCGAGGGGAGATGACCAAGTGTGGGTTCGCTTAATCAAATAAGAAGATGATTAGTAAAGTGATAATGAATTTAAAACGGCAATGAGTTCATGGCAAGATATTTCTAGAGTCAGGTCGAAGCCTCAAGCCAGGCTTGGCCATTGCCTCGGTTTAACAACACAACTCCCTAACATAAACTTAACTTCTAACCCCAAATAATATTATAATAATGCACATACGGAACAGGTTATTACATGTTAGATACCGCCTAAAAAACCGCTTTATAATTAAATGATAGAAAATACTATATAAGTAATTATGTTAAATAGCACTTCATATATGCTATGCAAGTTCATCTGCTTTAGCACTTTATATGTACTATCAGAATGCTTTGTTATAGCGTTTTATTTCCTTTGTGGCACTTCTCATTATTCGTTTTTCTAATGACTGCTTTCTCTCCTCAAGTTATCTAAAAGATTCAAGTTAATTCAAGAGTGGCATTTTCGAAACGCCTTTAAATTTGAGTTGCGATAATTCCCAAATTGAAGGTTTAGGAGAAAAGTCAAAATACGTGGTCTTATAAAAAGGCCTTAATTACATGTATTGCTAGTTACCACTTATGAAGATCATCTGCTTAGCAGTTGAATTTGGATTTGTGGATAACAGAAAGTAACAACATTACAGGGAAAATGTCAAGATTGTTCCAATTTTGCAACAAAACAAGCATAATTGAGGGGATAACTAACTCCATCAATCTCAATTTAACTAGGAGATGTATGATATTGCTTCCAATCATAAATAACATGTAAAGATTGAACACATTTTAAAAAAAAAATGTTACAATACTCCACTCTTTCCTATTTCCACAAATATTAGAAACTTTGAAAGTTGCAATAATTTTCATTACATCAAATATATTTATTTGTAACGCGAAAAAAGATTGTCAGTGTCTACAATATTAGCTGTAAAGTACTATCCATTAATATGATTTGCCAACATAGTGATAAACAAAGAATATAGTAACACTGAGTAAAAAAACAAAATTGTGACCACAAGAGTAAGATGTTTACATATTCTTATAGTACAACCTTGAATGTTCTCCACCTACCATTTTCTTTTACTTCTCTTCCACCCTGCTTTGTACCAACATTAAACATAATCTGGAATTCTTCATTGTCCACAAAAAGTGGTAGAGCCTCTGTATGGTCAGTTGGTCACACACCAAGGTAGAATTTACTCAGGACTGCCTCCACCAGTTTCAAGAAAACAGAGAGCACAAATGTAACTATTGAGGATTCCCCTTTTCTGAAGTAAATGGACAATGGGGCAAGTAATATAGGACATGAAAAAGGAGTATAGTACATGAAACATCATTTTCATGCAACCTAAGCATTTCTATGTCTTCATGTTCACACAAGATTGGAAGCTGCAGTTTTTAGTGCCCAACTTAAATCTGCAATTTCCTTCAACCTCATAGTTTGCTTCAAACACATGAACACATGTCAATCATAGCCTTTTATGTTATCAGGATAAGAGGAGGATGGTGGTAGGGAGGGGGGTAGGGTCAACTTTAAGATTCTTCTAGTGAAAACCTTTTAACTCATGAAAATAAAAGTTATATTGCTTCAAGAGTAATCAACTGTGGCAGACAGGAGTAAAGAATTTTCTTCATCTATATTTTATTCAATTGAGGAGGGACTTGTAAGCTAAAAGTAACCATAAAAAAAATGAGATTATGGATGATATATGGCTTGAAATTACCTGGAGGATTCAAGTTCAACTAGTCATTGGTAGACTGGTTTCAAGATTCAAAAGAACACTCAGCAATGCGTAAAACAAAGAAAGATGAAAAAGTAATTTCATCAAAATATTCTACAATTACCTAACATACAGAACCTTCTCAGTCCATAACTCGCCCTCGAGGCACGACCCGACGAGTGTATGATTCACTTAAGAAAGATGTGCCCATGCTTTGATAAGTGCCGATTAATAATCACTAACTGCATGGAAAGTAAGAGAATCTAGTACTCCATAAGCAGTTGAATATTAGAAAGGCTAAGATGGAGATGTATTACTTTGTAAGCAGTAAGTTAAGTACTCACTAATATGGAACTTATATAGTAACAGGTCCATTTAATTTGAAACAAAGGGAGTTCTATAAAAGCAGCAAATCTAAATAATCTCAGTACCATTTTATCTCATACACTGACTCTTTATTTTGTGTCAATGCATCATATTACCAGTTCGAAACCAAACCAAAGTCACAAGAGGGGTGAATTCAGGATAGAAAATAAATAAATACTCCGTAGAAAAGGAAAGGAAAAAAAAAGGAAGGGAACACTGCTAGAAAATATAATGCATAAATTGCTGTGGTAGATGTCTATCAAATCATGGTGCAATGCCACTTAACTAAAAATGATTTAACTTTTGACAAGCACAACAAAAACAGATTTGTAGGACTAGCAATCAAGGCAACACATTACATAAAATTATAAAAAAGTTCAAGATCGCCATCAAATCTTAATTAGACTTGACATACAGAAAGGCTTAACGGTCATGGAAAATGCGTTTAAACAGAAGCCAGAGAAATCTAGTTCAGTTGGCTTAATTAATTGAATTACGACCATTAGATCAAAGCTCATAATCAACCAATCACATTCACGATTTAACTAGAACAGGAGAAAATTATAATATTCCTTGCCACATGCAATTGAGAGCAATTGAGAATGACAGACATCCTCTCCTGCCTAACTCTTAAATCCTGAAATCATACAATTCGTTAACTGCCTGTTTTTCCACTTTACTGCAGCAAGTAATGGTAAAATATCTCTTTCCTTAAACACTATTATAAGCATTTAGGACAGGCCCAGAACTCAACACTTCTATGAGCTATGACAACTTTCCTTACTGCCATTGATTTCAATATAGAAGCATTTTAGATAATTCATTTCTGAAATACTGGCAAACTATAGCCATCCATTTAATAGATAAAAAATAACAAATTCATATGTGAAAGAAACTAAAAGAACAAAGACAAACAAGTAGAAAGAATACAACCACATGAGATGGTTCCATGAACATTAGGAAACAAAGGTACATGAGTCTGATAGCTTCCACTGAACCTAGTAAAGGACGGAATCACGTGAAGACGGTGGAGTGGACCAATGTCCTAAGGATAATCAGGTATTGAGCAAATAGAAATGATATATCACTAAAGACATTCAACTTAACGAAAACCAACAGCTAATTTCCAGAGTTTCCGGATGAAGCCTATGAGGTTATGTTGTATTTGAGATGAATTCTTAAAAGCAGAAGCTCAACTAAAATTACACAGACAATAGCAGAGAACTTTGAACTTTTAAAGTCAGTGGTTTCAGCACTAAAGAATGATTATTGATGTATTCACAGACTCGTCATTATGTAGGCATCAAGTGAACAAAAGATTATTTTCGGGTCGTTCAAGTTCTGTTACATCTGACATGCAATTGAGAGTTTTTCTCTATTACATTAGTGTATTTCACACTGTAAATGAACTAGTTAGCAAAACACTGATATTTTTCTCTAATAAATATTCTAAGATGTCAGTTTACGTAAACTGTACAATCTAAAGAATGGAATATCAGTTTCTGTATTACTACTCTAAGTAAGAAGTTTATGTACTTGTTCAATCTTTAAAATTCCAATTTAACAAACACACAAAAACTAACAAAACAAACAGCAATATAGAAGTTAGGAAAGAAAATACTGGAGTGCATAGACCAGTTTAATTCACAACTTAAAATTCAACTAATAACTTTATCATGGTTATAATCATGTGGGAAACTACTGTATCATTTGGATGTCAACGTCAGAAACTCTAGACTTTTCCACTCATGTAAGAGGACCACTTCTCCAAGTAGGAGTATATAACTACCACTCCTGCATGCTCGTGCATGTAGGTTCTTTTAAGCTGATCAAAGAATCTGTTTATAGCTTTCATAAAGTTCTAATTTAGCTTGTAGTAAACTAAAAGTTAGGGGGAAAGAAATGGTACGGCTTTCATTATAAATGACATTTAAATCCTCTTTCTTCAAATATTTTTCTCTCCTCCTCTCTTTTAGGGAACTACTTAAGAAACTCTGTAGTTTTCATATGTATTCTAAGAATTCTGCTAAATTTCCTATCGACCACCTATGCAGGAAGAATGTAATCAATCAAACAAGTGGTCCGGCTACGTGGATTGGAAACGCAGACCAGCTCAAAAAGGCCGCCATGGCGGTCTTTTAGCTGCCTCATTTGCCTTAGGTTAGTTAAGAGAAACTTCTACATTCACAAGAAAACTCTTTATCATTGTCTTAGAGAAAGTACCTACTGAAGCTTATTCCGCAATGAGTATGCACAGATGACAACATTTTGATATTTAATTTGTTGCATTTCAAACTTATAGTTGTCGAGATATTGGAGAACCTAGCATTCCTGGCTAATGCAAGCAACTTAGTACTCTACCTGGCGAAATATATGCATTACTCTCCATCTAACTCTGCCAACATTGTGACAAATTTCATGGGCACCGCCTTCCTCCTTGCTCTGTTGGGCGGGTTTCTATCTGATGCTTTCTTCACTACATATCGCATCTACCTAATTAGTGCAGCCATTGAATTCATGGTAAGTACACTTATCTCAAGCGTCTTCCTTTACAGCAAATATGATAGTCATAGTTAAGTCTCCAGCAAACTAACACTACCTTTGTCTCACTTTGAATGGCGTAGACACATGATTTGACATTTTTTTTACAATAAACTCAACATTTGAGTAAGTTTGTGAGTAAACTAATACGATTTCATAGATTCAAACATACTTAACATAAAAATTCTACTTTACTAGAAAGATGAATTTATGAATATTTAAGGTCGTCTATATCTCTGATCAATAAAGAATCAACTAGACCATTCAATAAAATACGAGGGGAGCCAACTACATACGAGCTACTCATTTATGTCCAACGACATTCCCATTCCAATGTTTCTATAGCTTCAACAGAAGATATATGAAAATATAAGATATATGTCGAGAATGTACAAATAAAATAATTTGATGGTCAAACCTACATGTCAGTATACCAAGAAACCAACCGAAAGGCATATAACAAAAACTAATTCAAATAAAGAATTCGAACCATGAGTGTTTGTGGTTAATGTTTTCATCATAAATACTCAGAAAAGAAAGAACCAAAATGCAGTTTCCTATGATTGAGCTCTATCCAATCACAATAAAGATTTCCAGAAGCTATACCCCACCAAGGGTAAAGATTTCCAGGATAGTTAACGTTCCTTCCATAAGGTACCTGTTCCATCTTCCTTATTACTAGCAATACGGCAGATGCATAATTTGCCAACTAATGAAGTTAAAGTTGATTAAAACACATTACATTTAACTTTCAGCAAGCTAAGATTGGTCAAAATCAGTGGACAATACTGAAAAAATTGATGATCAAACACCTTACCGGAGTCTAGTGAACTAATTTTGAATGAGAACTTCCTCCGCAATTTACAGTTTCTTATTGCAATATATGACTCATTTCATATTCCAAAATATTAAGATATTCTATATGTTGGGATAGGGTCTTTTATTGCTCACTGTGCAAGCTCACATACCTTCACTGAGGCCACCAGGATGTGAATCCAGCAACAGAAATGCTAAATGCCAGGATGTGGATTGGGGGACTGCAGCACTACTATTTTCAGGTCTCTATCTGGTGGCCCTGGGTGTTGGAGGGATAAAAGGCTCGCTTCCGCCACATGGAGCTGAGCAATTCGATGAGTACACGCCACAAGGAAGGAAGCAAAGATCATCATTCTTCAATTACTACGTATTCTGCCTCTCCTGCGGAGCTTTAGTGGCAGTAACGTTTGTGGTCTGGATTGAGGACAATAAAGGATGGCAGTGGGGCTTTGGAATTTCCACTCTAACTATATTGATCTCCATCCCAATCTTCCTCCTTGGATCTACAACTTACAGGATTAAGGTCCCAACTGGAAGTCCTATTACAACAATTTTCAAGGTACATCTTTGACTGAAGTTTAAACTCTATTTATAAAATATATCTAATTATGGAAAAATCCTTAACTTATCTTCATGAAACAGGTTTTTGCTGCTGCAGCCATCAACTCCTGCAGTTTCAGAGCTCCTAAGAATGCTGTTGTAAGCATGAGTGCATCTTCATCTGATAAAACTAATATCAGCGACGAGGAAGAGAAACATACTGATGGAGCTTCAGAAATTCAAACGGATACAAAAAGAGAGTTGAATTTTCTTAATAATGCATCAAACGGAATACCAGCATATCAATGGTCTGACTGCACCACAAAACAAGTAGAGGAAGTCAAGGTTGTTCTTAACATCCTGCCTTTTTTCATGTCTACCATTATGCTGAACTGTTGCCTGGCTCAGCTCTCTACATTCTCAGTTCAACAAGCAGCTACAATGAAGACGAAGATTGGAAGCTTAAGAGTCTCACCGGCTTCTCTACCAGTATTTCCAGTACTTTTTATCATGGTACTTGCACCAATGTACAATCACATCATCGTCCCAACAGCAAGAAAATTGACCAAGACAGAAATGGGAATCACTCATTTACAGAGAATAGGAACAGGCCTAGTTCTATCAATTGTAGCAATGGCAGTTGCAGCTCTAGTTGAGAAGAAGCGAAAGACAATAGCAGTAGATGCTGGCCTAATGAACTCAACCGAACCTTTGCCAATCACATTCCTCTGGATGGCCTTCCAGTATCTGTTTCTGGGCTCGGCAGATCTTTTCACGTTGGCTGGCATGATGGATTTCTTCTTTACAGAGGCCCCATTCAGTATGAAATCTTTGGCAACATCTCTGTCCTGGGCATCACTAGCCATGGGCTATTACCTTAGTTCAGTTCTAGTAACACTCGTGAATCGTTTCACCAGCATTTTCCAGCATACACCCTGGCTTTCTGGCACCAACATCAACCATTATCACCTAGAACGATTCTACTGGTTAATGTGCATTCTAAGCGGATTAAACTTGTTAAACTACCTCATTTGGGCCACACGTTACAAGTACAAATCAGCTGAATGTGATGATCAGTAGATCACAAACAACATTCAAGCTCTACATTAACTACTAAATCCCACTTCCCTAGTCTTATTTCTAGTCGTATGTATGAAGATGTTCAACATGCTATCGCCCGCGGATTATTAATCTATAATTCGATCATTATTATTAGTATTAAAATTCAAATATCACATTACAGTAATTGCCTGGTGAGACGATAAACATAGTATTTGGTTGGAATGACACAAACCATGTTCTATCAATATTTTCATGTCCAAACATGTTTTGATACATATCAATTACAAGGACCACCACCATGATTGGTAGGAGATGTCCCTCCATCTCATTAAAGATTGTATATTTTCATTCTTAATAGCCAAAGTTATCAAATTTTGGTTTGAGTCAAAGACTAACGTAGGTAATAGCGAGGCAATCAAACGATCGAGTTAGTATTTGGAGTATTTGAGAGGATAGTAAATATGCTGAAAGTGATATTACATTTTAATGAAGTGGGTGTTAGGTATTTATAGAAGAGAGCCCATACAGGCTATCGAGTTTTTTTGAGAGCGATGTCTCGCTTAAAATAACTACAAGAAACTTCAGAACGGCATTTTTATGCTTATGGTACAAGAAATATTTTTCTATCACTAAAGATACAAACTATATTTTGATTAAATTATTCACCTTGTTCCATTAATCCTCATTTAGGTGTAAATAATTTTGTAATTGTCAGCCAAATACGATGAGAGTTAATTTGAGGTGTTACTCATACGTAACATTAAAATAAAGGAGAGAAAAGTACCAAAATGCCCCCAACGAACTGGGCCCATGTGAGCTTTCTAAGTAACGAATTCAAACCATGTAACTTGACTAACCAACATAGAGATAAAAAGCTTTGTAGTAGTCGGTTACTTATTAAACTAACAAAAGCACAACTCGCTTACTACAAACACGAATGTTGTTCGTTGGTTAGCTAAGAAACAAGAAACTAACTCGTTTGTTATCCACGAAAAAATGAAATTTCGTTTGTTGTAACACGAAAAAATGCAAAAAAAGTAAATAGTAGAAATATTGAAAAAAGTAGTGTTATTAATTAAATTTAATCGAGAAATGCAATCTTTTATTCGCGTTATGAAATTTAGAGGACTACTTCACAATTTGATAATAATAGTGGTCTTAGGTACGATTTGTTTAGTCGAGCTTATGTATTCAGCCAGGTCGAACAACGATTCGATCACGGTAGTGGGCCGAATTCACCGTTCAGCTTTTATAGTCACGCATAATTCGTTGCATAAGTTTTAGACAAGCGCTCTTGAAATACGAGGAGAATCACGAGAAAAATTCGAATCGAGAGGCTACATTCTGATAAATATTCATTATATGTGTCTTATGGCGATTTAGAAACTTATTAATTTTAGTTAACTTACAACAAATATATTCGCATCTTATCTCGGCAAAAGGTTGAGGATCGTACAGTGTGTCCAGTTGGCATGTATTCCATACACAAATATGATTAAACTAACATATTTGTAATTTCCGAACATATTCCTAAAATTAATTATATTGGATTTTCTCCTGAAACATAATATTTAACATTGTAACTATAACTCTATTGGACAATAATTTGTAACAACTAACGTAATTTTATAATATTTGACTAGCATAATTTTACAATATTTTAACTAGCATAATTTCATAATATTTAACAACAATGAACCATAATTTCCAAGTAGTCACAATAATTTCTAACAATTAGCATAATTTCGTAATGTTTAACACCAATTAACATAATTTTGAAATATTAACACAAAATCAACCTAATTTCAAAAAAGTTACATAGAATTCAACACAAATTTCGATTTCATAAGTGTAGAAGAACTGCCTGCGTTTTAGCTATTTTTTCATCATTATTTAATTAATTTCTTATATAATTTGCATTTCAAATTATTAATATGGAAATTACTAATACCCTACGTGTATGTAAGTATTTTAAAGTCACATGTTCAAAAAGGCTCACTCGAAATTAACCACTTCCGTCACGGGTTGGGCAATATTGGCACATTTGTAAGCGTTGGTGATGAGCAAAGACACTTTGAAGCGTGGTGATGAGCCCAGAGCCACGGCTGAAGCATGTATGATGATTAAGAACTTGCGTATTTAATTGATTCTTATGTAATTTGCATTTTCATCATTATTTATTCTTATGTAATTTTGCATTTTCTTGACAAAATAAAAATGAAAAATAGCAAATGTATTTCTATGCAAAGTAACAAGCCAAGAGGTCGTTACTTGGCTAAGTAACGAATTGTGCTCGGGTTACTTCTATTATATGATTCAAATTGTGGTGACTAACATGCATCCTGTTTGTTTGATGGCTAACAAGCATGCATCCTGCTCGTTACTTTGTTAACTAACATGCATGAAGTTAGTTTGTCTTAGAAGGGCAAAACAGTAGTTTTACCTTATCAAATTACTGTTTGGGTGTGTGTATATTGTTGTCCGGGATTGGGCTACGTTAATGAGCCAAGCCGAGCCCGAGTTGAGCTTGGAAAGCCGAGGCAAGCTAGTGGTGATGGATTTATAGATTAAAATAATATTTTATTATTAAACCTAATCCAAGATTTATCGAATTTGTGTGCATTTCTTCGAAAATCGTGCACCGAATATTTTGAGGAGACTTTCTAAATTCAACCAATTTAGATTGACTCTAAGAGTTATTCACACCAACGTACTATCCAAATCATTCACGATTGTTTACTAGATCCAACAATGTACTAAGACCGTTAGGTACAACTCCAAGTTCACAAATTTCTTAATCCAGCAAATTTCCTTTGCAGCTTCACATGCTGCTATGTATTCGGCTTCGGTTGTCGAATCAACTACAGTGTCTTGCTTACTACAGTACCACCGTTCAAGCATAATACATAACCTGACTAAAATAGGGTATCGTCTTTGTCAATTTGGAAACTAGTATCGGTGTAACCTCTTCTAACAATTCATTCTTCTTACTGTATACAAGGATCATACTTTTAGTTCTTCGTACTAAGTATGGCACAAGACCGATAACGACTTGTTACGCTTCGAGTGTAAGACATGTCACATATACATAACATGACATACATTATATACCATATGATTGAGGCATAAAGAACTTTAGACATTCTCTCATCTTCGATTCGTTCGTAGGATAACTGAAACGATCAAGAGTGATGCCATGTTTCATGAGAGGAGTTGGTTTCTTGGAATTCTCCATCTTGAATACTTGAATAACCAGAATAGGAATTAGGAACCAACATATGTAAACGCTCAAACCAATCAAATCCTATCTCGTTCAACTCTCAATTTTGAATACTTGAATAACCAGGATAGGTACTCAACATGATTCAAGCCGAGTTGTAAATCTTTTTTTATTCCCTCATAAATCGATACAATGAAACTAACATACTCAGTGAAAATCAATCAAACCCTGAAGTCCCCACCAAATCGATTATTGTTTATAGCTTAGTACTCAACTTGATCCATAATATAGATTATACATCTTATATATAATAATGCGAGGGGTGGTGTGTGATTAAGTGGCCAAAGGTAATCATTTCTATTTTATCCTTCTGATAATTTTTTTTTATTTTAATTTTTAATATGTGATAAGTGCCAATAGCTAACTAAACATAAATATTATCTGCTACGTAATCTTTCTTTAATTATCGTAGAGAGAAAATAAAAGTTATTCATGATCACTTATCTTTATTTCTTGTAGTAAACTTTTTAAATGCTATTTCTTATGTTTTTTTAAAATTTTTTCATTATAATTTTATTATAAAAATAATAAAATAATTTATGCAGATAAAGCTATGAGCAATATAACTAATTTCTAATAAGGTGCGAGTCATTTTCGCTCCACTAATTTATTGAGCCACTAATAAACACATTCTTCCATAATTTATCCAGAACTTCGAGCAATTGGATAATTCTTGGGATTGCAATATCTGTTTCAATTTCATGCATCTCAAGTGGACTAAAATATAAAATCTCAAACAAAAATCAAAAAGTAAAGTGGTCCTACCAAATAATATCATGAATTTGTATTTTATATTATCAAGAATGCAAATGAATGTTAGCACTTTCCAGGACACAGCTACATAAAAATACTCGGTTTTTTCAAACCCCCCCTATCTCCTGCACTAATTTCCCCTTATTTCAATAGTGGGTCAATCAATCTCAACTTTTCGCTTCTTCCAATGTAATATTTTATCAAAAGTGAAGAAAGTGGTTCCTCATTTTAGTCATTTCTGATAATCTTTTGGTGCAAAAAATCAAGATCTAGTCAAAATGATCATTTCTAACTATATTCTATAATAATCTATCAGACAAACTTGGCAGCCTCCTAAAGAAATTGAGACTAGCAGGTGGCATTGGGTCCCTGAACATTGGATGGCGCATGAAGTAGAATCCTAAGGCTACAGCAACCATTTTTGGGGGAACAACATATAGTACTGCTGAAATTGTAAGGCAGATAATTATGAACAATTTCGTCGCCCTTGGGTCTCTCCAGCTTACTAAGGCCTGGAGTCTCTCACCCTGAGTGGCGAAATCGCCCAGAACTGTTTGGACCCTCGCTGCTAATATCCTTAATCGATCATACCTTGCTCTGATAACTTCTGGCGATCTTGAACTTGGGAGTGTATCGAATTCCTCATCTAACTCGTCTGGATCGACTGATTCCGCTTGTGAAAGCCGAATGTCCATGCCTGCTGGTATTTTCGGCTTGAACCGGTAGTACCATACACCAATCAAGAACACGTACAAAAATCCGGTGGGCACAATTAAATCAGGAAACCAGACGAGCACTAAGTATAGAACATGGACTAGTACTGTTGTAACTGGATTTCTCCACCTTCTGATATCATCTAACCATTTGGCCAACCCAACTAGCCAAGCAAGAACTGCCACTATACGAAACCAATTAGACTTGCTCTTCCTCATGCTCCAGGTATGTGAATCTGCATCTAACATGTATCGAACTACCTCCGGGCCTAATGCAGGCTCGGACCTAGCCAACCAAGCTGCAACCATTTTGGTAGCTGCCAAGCGCAACGCCTCCTGTTGAGCTATACCAAGAGGGCGGAGGTAGTGCATCCTGGGCAACAATGGTTGTCCATAAACTGCACACGTCTCTGGCAATAAGGAGGGGTTAGAGAACCTAACAGCTAACTCAATTTCACCCATTTTCTTCATCCCTGACCTTAACAACACCAACAATGGATAAGAATTGACATACACCTTATTACTATCCAATGTAGATACACGAATCCTCACCTTCCCAATGCGATAGTCAGGATTATCCTCCGGGCCCTCAGGAAACATCCGCCAATTATCAAACACTCCAATGGTGAGAACTGTACATGGATCATACACCTGCCAAGTGTACTGCTCGTTCCATCGTGGCTCAAAACTATCTGTGATCGTCCGAGTCCTGACCCATTTCTTCCCATACTTTGCAACACAATATGCATCAGTAGAACCTTTTCCCGGACCTTTAGATTTCATCGGTAACAATCCACGTGCGCCAAGTATCCCAAGCTCCAACACCCCAATCGCCGGCTTCCACAGCTGCTTAGCGGTCGGTCTAAAATCGCTACACACATGAGCTGCCTCATCCAGCACATGATAACCACCTTCTAAACACATTCTCAACTGTATCCTCCCATTGTAAGAACCTCCTTGCTGTCCACCTTCCAATCCCAACCATTTCGACGCCACTGGACGTTCATCAATCCGCTGTTCAATCGATGCAACGGGAATCAAAACATGCCCAAGAAGCGCAGGATCCTTCCCAGTCCTATCTTCAACCAACAAGATCAAATTATCCTCAAGAGGCTCTCCAGCTACAAACATCACATCCTCATTCCAACTAACTGCAGCACTGTGACGATTCATCAAACCTCGCCTCGTCCGGACAGATTGAAACCCCAACTGAGCTTTGACCCGAATCTCCGGGGCGGTCAACGGCGGCAAATTCGGCAGAATAGCCAAATCCTGTGCTTCAATAATACTCAGCCTCAAATACCAAAGCTTAGGTGACTGATACACCTTAGGGCGCGTGTGTTGCACATTTGGCAGGTCGGAAGAGACCGATTCCGGGAAGGCCTCATCCGCCTGTGTCCCAATCCACACAGAAACCTGAATATCGCCCGATACACGATTGTGATCATCGCCACCGCCACCATCAAGGTGGTACCACTGCGGAGCTAGAGGACTATCTGGGGGATCACGGACGGGAACATCCGATAAATCGAAACAAACACCACCAAGGAAACTCTCTGAGGGGGTGTCCCAAACGGAGATTTCCAGAGTCGAATTCATTGACTCCGATTTATTATGAGTCAACGCGAACACTTGGTTCCACTCGGGGTTAACCGGCGGTTCATGAGGCGACTGAACCGCCGGTTTAGACCGGACGAAGTGGCTCGCTGACCGGATTTTCACAAAAGGACTTTCACTCGGAGAAATATTTCGAGCTTTGACTATTCTGATAAAGAGATATTGCATTGGTTCTACTAGATCATAGGGTTGACTTCTCTCCGTTGGCTCACAGGAGAGTTTTCCGGGGATTATTCGAGGTGAGTAATCACCGTTTGCTGGTGGCGGCCGCCGTGAAGGCCTTATTCTTGACGACGGAGATGGTGGTGGTTGTCCTGATTGCACCCTTCTCATCTCCGCCGTTGACGGTGGCGGAAAATACTCCATTGTTGCTGGTGGTGGTTGTTGATGATGCGGAGGCGGCGGCGGCGGTTCTCTATTTTGTTGCTCCGGCGGCGGTCCATTAGGGAACTGGTGGTGCTCCGGCGGTGGTCCTTGAGGAAACTGGTGGTTCTCCGGCGGTTGTCCAGGTGGAAAGTGGTGGTGCTCCGGCGGTTGTCCTTGAGGAAACTGGTGTTGCTCCGGTGGTTGTCCGCCGTGGAACTGGTGATGCTCTGGTGGCTGACCTTGAGGAAAGTGGTGGTGCTCCGGCGGCTGACGTTGATCAAAATGGTGGTTATCCGGTGGTGGTCCGCCGTACTGGTGGCGGAGATGCTGACGTGGCAGTGGAGGAAACTCCTTAATAACCATAACAGGCTGCAAATCATCACTCTCCGCCGCCTCCATAGCCACATCAGTCGGCACCACCAGCGGATAATACGGCCGCTGTCCCAAAATCATTGTCCTATTTCCCTCATTTTCCTGCCTCTCTTGTTGTTGCTGCGGTGGCTCCGCCTCCTGCACCGGTGGTTGTTGTGGCGGCGCCGCCTCCTCGACCACCTCATCAAAATAATAAATCTTCAAACCCAATTCCCCCCTTATCCAACTAAACACACTCTTTTTCTCAAGAGGAAAATAGACCAATCCCTCGTCGCCACGTCGCCAAAATTGGCTCCCATATATTTTAATTCTACCCAAAAAATGGTTTTTTCTTGCATTTCCATTGCTGAATTTTTTGTCATTGAAGACCTCGATTTCGAGTTCTTCGTAGTCCATTGTGTTTGGATCAGTAACGATGAACTCGAGAAGCTCGTTAAATACCGGGTCAAGTGTTTTCGGGATGGTTGAAGTTCGCTTCTTTTGACCGTCGAAGTCAGCTACCACGTAGGCGCTAACACTCCCTTGCCCGTCTTTCGGGAGGAGATCACGGGCTTCTATTACCTCGATTATTAGTTTTCGGACTATTTGAGGTTGTGGTTGTTGTTGTTGTTGTTGGTCGGGTGGTGGATTACTCATGGTTGGACCCACCAGTCGAGTAGGGATAAAAGTCGGCCTTAGTGATAAGACGGTGTTGAGTGGAATGGTCCTGGCTTAACGGATAAAAGTTACTCTAGCGACCAAAGTCCACATTGTCATGATGAAGAAAAAGGGGGAGGGGGGATGGAGGAGTGGTTTTTGTTTGGGGGTGTATAATGTGAAGGTTTGGTCTTTTTGTTTGGGACTTTTTGGGTTTGCTTTGTGCTTGGTTTTGGTGTCTCATTTCTATTGTTCCTTTTCATCTTTTTACATAATTAGGAATTTCGGAGTTTCTTTAGGGTGTTATTTGGTTCTGATGATGTAAAAACATCATTTTTTTTTGTGAAGAAAGAATATATTTTTAGGGTGCTTAGGAGGAGGCAATGGGAATATATGTTGTGGTTGGTTGAGGTTTTAGCTTCAGTTGTATGCTGATGCTCAATAGAGAGAGAGAGAGAGAGAGATACCATACTCTCTGATGAAGTTTTGTTGGCTTTTTCTGCTACTTGGGTTTCCCCCCAATCTAACATACAGTGGTTCCTAGAAATCATTTACTCATTTCCCTATTTTGGTTCAATTTTATAGGGAATGTTCTTAAGATTAAATTGATACTTAATCCTCTTATGTACAATAATTAAATAGTTTTGTCATATGTGGCAGAAGCAGATTTTGTTCAAATGATTTAATGGGAAATTCCATATAGTTAATCAGGTAAGTATGTCAGAACTGCCTCAGGAAAAGAGTTTAACTGTTAATTCATTGGTTAATATAATACTGACTCCATATAATCAAGATCATTGAGCAATCTATCATGTGACATGCAAAACTTAAGGAAAACTGTAGGGATTGAAATAATGCACCTACAATAGGGCATTGCATACAAAAATAAAATAAAATTATTTTCTTCATTTTGCAGGCAAATTAGCAGGATTATGTGAAAGTTGGTAACTTGTTAAACATGTTTTATGGTTAACTTTATGAGATGATGAATTAGATTCCATCCTTTATGCAAGAATTTCTAAGATATTGTAATTATCCCATTAATGAAGCAATCTATATATGCTAAGAGGAATATGTTCCTCAAGAATACTTGTTTTATTTCTCATTGATTTCTTTGTTTCCAAGTTCTTCTCGAGCTTGAGCAAGTGAAATGCTTATGTGAAAGCACTTGATTCTCTAGTCCACCTTAAACCACATACTTTATATAAAAGGTAGGAATTTTTTCAAACAAAAGCCTAGAATAAAGCATCTCCTTTATCACCACTCAAGGCCCTTCTTCATCACACAATGTCAAAAATCTCCTGTTCTTTTGTTTTTTGGGAGCACACTATAGCTTGGATTGGCTAATAGGCCTAAAATAAGAGGGTACATTATCTTTCTTTATATATTCATAAAAAAATATGAAACCGTCATACTAGCGATTCCTTGAGTGTCTACGAGATTCTGGTCAGGTGATGAGAGCTTACTTTAAACCACGTCAATATGAGATTCTACCATTTACGTAATTCGCATCCACACCGCATGAAGAGGCTAGATGCTGACATTTAGCACTCTCGCTATACGCGGGGCTTTTCTTCATATATTCATGTGTATGCTCTTGAACTTGCTACAATTTGTGATTAATTATTAACGAGATTACATACATCAAATTAAATTATTCGAATTATATGTTTAAGAATTTGAGCGCGAGCGTAGGAGTTGATGGAAATATGGAACACTTCATTAAAATAACCTCTCCCCAATTTAACTCATAGCTTTTTCTCAAATAAATAATTAATCCACTCTTAAATCAATAATGCATTCATATTACATGGAGTGTTTATCAAATATTCATATCATTAGTTAATACACATTTTCTATCTCAAAACTTTGATAATTCAATTTTTTTTATTTGAGTAAGATCACTTAAAAATTATGTTTTTTAAATGATTTTTTTTTAAAATTAATTTTTTTTGTTTGTTTGTAGAATCACCACCAAAAGGCAGTGTGTTTATTGAAAATTAGGAAAATTACACTTGCCTAACATAGCTAACCCCTTGCTTCTCAAGTGAAACAATGGTTTGTAATTTAGATGGTAAAGAGCCACCATCAAAAGAAAGATTACAATTTTTATCTAAAGCCAAATTTGCTAAAAAATCTGCTGTTGAGTTGCCTTCACGCCATATATGAGTAATTGTAGCTTGACAATGATTCATTAGGTTGCAAATGTGAAGTATCAAACCGAAAAGATGCCATGGAGCTTTTTTGCTATTCAATCTCTATCCATCTTAAGCCTTTGTTTTAACATAAGTGCAAAGTATGCCTTTAAATAATACGTAGTATTTGACTGCACATTTTATGCAAGCTAGTGAATTCTGAGTGCAATATTCAAATAAGCAATAGGTCAGAAAGAAAACATTGTTACCTAATTAAATCCATTATGAAACTATAATTAATATGATCCATTAAGTCCTTAAACTAGGGTGCATGTATTTAATTATTCTTTAAATTCTTCATAATATATTGTGCAAACATGTCAGAGAAGCTTCTTGTTGTAGTGGAGGTGTTCGTACTCCCTCAGAATATATTGTGATTTATTCCCACTTTTCCTAGATTAGTTTATTGGACATGAGATCTGATCCTTTTTGATAAAATTCACTTTAAATTGATTATCATTTCTGGAAATGGGATAATAATTAATAATCGTAGAATTTGGTATCGAGATTTAAGCTCTTGTTGGAAAGATTATTTTTATGTTTTCTTTGAAGAAATCAGCTTTAACTATTCACGTTAGTTAGATTATTTTTTCATATTTTAACAGAAAAATTCATCTCTTACTCTAAAATTATTTTCTTTGGAGAATCCCATCTTCAAACTTACCTCCAGTTTCATCAATGTTTGAGTTTTCTGGAGCATCATAGGATTGGCTAAAGCGGATGAATTTGTTCTCATTTACCTTCCTCTCCCCACTTACTACCACATGACCATAGTTATCAACTTGAAGCTTCACCTTTCCTTTTTGAATCCTTAAGTGTGGTGGCAAAAAAGGAGCAAAAAATTTAGAATGATCTTGAAAATTGACAAGTGAAACTGTGAAACCTTAAAACAAATTACAAGAATTCAAAATGAATGTGATGTAATTATGATACCAGGAAGATCTATTAGGAGGCAATGGCAATCTGAGTCCTCTGTATGTCCATCCAGAAGATGGAACATTTTCTTTGTATTTCCTATCGCCTCCTCTTACGTCTCCTCCAGATGCCATCGATAAAGATGTTTATGATGAATGATTTGCCAGATTTTGTTGAGACCGAGTTTGTTCCTGCTCCATATTTATAACCGGGCCAATCATTTCACGAGCTTCGTTGTTATAATAGTGCAGTGAAATCTTTCTTGGTGGGATGGCTCGCCGGAACTTAGCTTTAGGGATCTCCGAGTCAGCAATGGTTTTCCTTTGGGGATACGAGTTATCTCTTGAAAATTAGCCGTGATCTGCCCCGAAAGTGAGGTCGGGGGGCGGCCTTGAATCTTCCAGAGCCCAATTCCAGGTGTGTGACTCAAGAGGATAAAAGTATTAAAGGGATGGATTGTGTGATTCGCCGATAGGTGGATTGTCTTGAGTGTTATAGGGCGTATGCATGGGGCCTCACAGGCTTAAGTTGGATCCACGGTTGCGTCGTGTCCCAGGGCCAGGCGAAGATAGGTTGTCGTGTACTAATCTCCCATCCGGTTGGGCTGGTTTGTTTACTTCCGTACAACTCGCTAACTCTTATAAATAAACTCCACATGATCATTTTCCCCGATATCAATTGCCCCCTTATTTCTTGTGGAATCGACATTCTTAGTAGGATAAGAATGGATGAACAAGGAATAAGTTCTGTTTTCGAGGATAGACTAAATCCGACTCTATATGATTATCGTGCTTACGAAAGAGAGTGCCCATATGCTCTGACTTATGCGACTCGCGGGGTTCTTCGCGACTACATGCTGGGCTAGCACCTCAGTGACTCGGAATATTCACACATGACTTTGTGCCGTCAAGCGGCGATTTCTTGCGATAAAGTGGCCTCGGAAATTACGTCAAGTATTAATGATGTAAATGGTCCCCCATCTGCATAAAGGGTACATTTTCTTCCCAATTTTCCACTTCAGCTTCCTCAGTACAAGTTTTTACATTCTCCCCGATTTTTTGCAAACCTCCGATGATCGTTTGAATCCTTACCATATTATCAATTTCTCGATACTCTGCTTCACATACTTCATCAAGGTGAATTTTTTGCATCTTTATTCTTTTGTGTATGCATGCCTTCAACTGATTTTATATCTTTCGAATTTATAAACTTCGATTTCCGTCTTGGGGTTTTTTTTGGAAACTGTTGAGGTTTTAGAAATTGGCACAATTCTCCACTTATGTTACTTTGCACATGCGTCACATTTAATTAGTGTTCGAGTGCGGATTTGGGATGTTCTGAGGCAAATTGTTGAGTTGTGACCTCCTGCCCCCGTTGACTCAGTTGTGACTGTTCATATTCAGTAACTCGGTCATAACTCAGTTAGTGGGGGACCTAATTAGGTCTCTTGGAGGGAAATTGCCATTTTGACTTTCGTTTTTACTACAGCCCATTGACTTACTCGTTCGTTGATCATTCATTTCCCTGCTTGATAGGTAGGAATGTCAATGTGCGAAAACCATGTGGATGAATTCGTGGCTGCATGAAAAATGAAGGAAATCTCTATTAGCGAGGTATGCCGTAATCGAATTCGAGGTCATGAGCCAAACACTCCTGCCCGTAGAAACGCTTGAGCGCATCACTCGAAACCACGACATGGAGGTTGCGAGAGGGCTTACCAAGGTATGATGGCCTCTCTCCCTACCTTTGTAAAAAACTCTACTCCTCCCGATCTATCGGATGACCAGTTAGATGGCATTACTTCTTATTTTTCGATCCCCATAACCAAAGTGGATACCGCCTCGCCCTTCCAGGAGAGCAACTCTATCTTCCTCGAATTGAGGAAGATTCCGAGAATCTAACGTGTTTAGGTACGCCTCTGTCTTGTCCGAAGCATTTTCTTTTGGCATGCGGTGTCCTTTTCGTTTGTTTATTATCTCTTATCATCCTCAATCGGGCCTGGCCAAGCGCTACCCGTTGGTGGTTGGTTAAATGTACCATTTTGAGTTGCATACCCGTATGTCGCGTCGAACCAACTGTTTTTCTCTTCTCTGCCCTTTTTTTGTTTCCAGCTAAATCCTTGAATCGAGTTCTCAACCCGTCAAAATGAATATATTAGCTGGGACTAGTCAAAATAGAATTAAGGATACCCGTCTTGTAATAGTTTTTATGTAGCGAGAGGTATGGCCGAGGGAGCCGAGGCCTCCCTTCTGTACTACAGAAGACCCAGTTAAATTCAAAGTTAAAATCTTTGCCCACAAGGGAGAGACAAGCGTCCTTGGTATACTTTTTGCGATGAAGCCATGTTAGTGGTGGTCTAAATTAGGACAAGGTGTTTAGTTCCAAGGATAAGAACTGCTTTAACCGTAGGAGTGATAAATTTATCTGACTTACTTTATTAGATTTGTATATAGATTTCTTTCTTGAGTCTTGATCTTTTTCTTTTTTCATTTGGAGAGGAGATTTCCCGGTATCGTTGCGTACGCCTTATTATTGGTGAGCTTTTGGCGATATGTTGATGGATGGAGTCTGCTTGTTCGCCCAGTGTAATAGTCACCAAGACGAAGCCTCGCGAATCCGCTTCTTTAAATTTTGTTTAAATCGTCTCCTCCTCCCGACCGCCTTTGTTCTATCCGGTGATTAATCCTTTTCTGACGAGGATGGCGACAACCACTCCTTCCGCGTCTCCCCATAAGAATGCTAAAAATGCCATCTCATCAAGGAAGAAAGTGTTGGCTCATGACTCTTCCAGGAAGGTAAGCCAAGTCAGAAAATGTTGTTGGGCGAAGGCCGCCTATGATATAGTGGCCTTAGACTCTTCCATAACTATATCTGATCAAGACGTGAGTCGTTAGAAAGAGGTTCGGGAGGCCCCTTTGTCTCTTCGACAAGAGTTGAGACTCCGCTTCCTACTCCGACTGACAAGTGGCCTTGGAAGAAAAGTCGATGTCAGGGAAATCTATTCAAAGGATCGAGGAAGCCGGTGCTTGACACCCAATGCCAAAATACCACAAGACTTGTATTTGAAACCTACTTAGGTGCAGATCTGGAAGTAATGACGAATCCACTTTGGGTACACGAAATTTTCAACTTCCAACTTGTGAGACTCCTTCTTTCAAAGGCTGGTAATTTGAAACACCCCTACAGTAGATCCTTATCTTGCGCTTTTCCCTATAGCACCTATCCATATAGGTTTCTTTGAATGTGCTTGATTGTCCCTTTTTCTCAACTTCTCCTGCAAATCGCCTGAGGGACCTTCATTCTTCTGCAGTTTTTCAAATCGATATGCTTGTTAACCATTTTACTCATCTCATCTTTTGTTAAAGGTGTCTCCAATACTAGCGCCTTTTTCAACTTGCCATAATTCAGACCATGGTAAAAAGCCATATATGCAATTTTATTGTCGATGCTGGGGATATTATTCAAAATGGCTTTGTATTACTCATGGAAGTCCTTAAGCAATTCGCGTGGTGCCTGTTGAAAATCCATTAAAGCCCTCTTGTTCTGCTTGTTTGTAATGGATGTGTTATATTTGGCAATGAAGGCATCCGTTGTATGATCATACGAGTCAATGAAATTCGCTCGCAACTCCATGTACCAATCCAGCGCAGCGCCAGTTAAGCTATTTGGAAATGCCTTTGCATAAACATCCATGTCATTCGTTGTAATTGTCATTTGTGCCAAAAATCCTTTTAAATGTTTTTACGGATCTCCTATGCCACTGTACTGCGTGAATTGAGGCAAAATGAATCCCCTTGGTATGGGTATAGCATTGAGCCGTACAGTAAATGGCATGACCGCAAGAGTTTCGGAACGGTTCGCTCTTCTTAGTAAAAAGGCCAGCACCGTTTGTTTGAACTCATCCAATTCTCTTTTTTGATTCGCGAGAAGCTCTTGTAACAGGGCTGCATTAGGATCTACTGGAGGAGCTGTTTGATGTGCCACCGATGGTCTATACGAAGTTGTTCTCGTGCTACCATATTCTGGTAACATAGAGTCTGTATATAGGGGACTGTAGGTTGGTGTGTATGGAGGGTCATTAGCGGGATATGACTCTCCTTCTCTATGTTCTTGTTCTGCCCGCCTTGCCTCTTCGTCAAGTCTTGCTTGTTTCACCAATGAACCAACTTTTGTCCCTTTCGATATGGCATCAACATCCATTTAACTTTGCTCCACCCCAGCCAAGCAGACCCTTAACATTGCTAGCCCATTGAATGTAGCATGAGCTTGTTCATCACGGGGAATGGGGAACCCGCAGCGTCGGATGGACACCAGGATATCACATGGGCACTTGTCGTTCAGTGTTTTGAGTAGCAGGTACATTTGTATTCTGGGAAACTTGATTAACGTTCCCAGCATCTGGTATTTATTTGTCTGCCCGATTTTGTTGAGACCGGGTTTGTTCCTGCTCCATATTTATAACCGGGCAAACTAACTCTGGACTCGTTATAGTGGTCTAGCGAGTGGGATGGCTCGCTGGAACTTAGCTTTAGGGATCTCCGAGTCAGCAATGGTTTTCCTTTGGGGATGCGAGTTATCTCCTTGAGTCGCCGTGATACCTGAAAGTGAGGCTGGGGCCGACCACAGACACTCCGACGCTCAAGTTAGTAGCGATTCAAAGAGGATAAAAGTATTAAGGGATGGATTGTGTGATTACCTCAAATGGGCTTAGCTGGATCCACAGTTTGCGACAAAATGTCATTATTTGAAGATAATTTGTCGTAGTATTAATCTCCGTCGGTTAGGTAGGTTTGTTTACTTCCGTACAACTCGCTACCTCTTATAAATAAACTCCACATGATTATTTTCCCCCATATCAATAAAGATGGTGCTTATGTAATGAAGAAGCATAAAAAAAGTTGTAATGTCAAGAATTTATAATATTCCATGAGTAAATACAGAAGATGTACTACTAAAGAATTGCTTTTCTTGCAAGCTCATGCATGTTTATTCCAAATTGAAAACAAGACGTGTGTTAGAGGCTAATTAAGTTTCAGGATTAGAGAAACATATTCTTTGCTTTTCAAGGTTTGATAAAGACATCATTTATGCTCATTCACAAATATCCCATATGTTATGTTAATACAAGGTTTATTAGTCATGTTGATCAATTCTAGGGTGGTGGTTCGTGGCACCGCCGTCCCGGAGGGGCAGACGATGGGCAAGAGTTTGAAATTCCATTACATTCACTTTCATTTCACTCGAACCAATTCCATCTCATTGCATATATAGATGGTTCATGGGCAGTTTTGCACTTCGATGGTGAAAGAAGGGTTGCCACCCACTGGTTACCCATTTAAATTTTACTATTAAGTAAAGTTAAAAGTTCTTTCAATAGATAATAATTTTGTTAAGATATTGTACTTTATCTATTTGAAATTTGATTTTAGTATGAATACCCATAAATTTTTAATATGGTATTAAATCTCAAGCCAAATCGGGTGAATGTGAGAATCTAATCGACATATAATTACAAATGAATTGAGTTATAATAAGAGAATATATTGAGCTGATAAAATGATTAATACATTACAGCCTTACAGGTGTATTAATAAGACCACGAGCTTTATGTATCTACAACTACATAGTGGTCGGACGTTAATACATGGATTTTTAATAGCATCTTTATAGGTTGTGTCTACTAGAATTCTAAATACATGGATTTTTAATATCATTTGGTTACAGTAAAGTAAACTTGGTTAACACTTTATTATCTATATCTATATCTATATAGGATATTATAAAGCGTGCATTCTCCTGTGGAGCACGCACAATCATATATACAATTGGTTTTCCCTTTGTTGTTTTTGTTTTCTTTACTGATTGCTCGTTTTGATTATTAGTAGAAATTCGATAAATTAATATTCGATTATTTAATAAAGCTACCGAATATAATATTTTTAGTCAGGCTCGGGTATAGGGTGCTAAATTAATAATTCGTGTTTTTGTTTTTATTTTTCATTTTTTCTGACGATTAAATATCTTGTTGTCTTTTTTAATTCCTTTTCATTTTTTTGCAATTATCAACTATAGTAGAAACTCGATAAATTAATATTCGGGGATAGGGTGCTAACTTAATAATTCGTGTTACATTTTTGTTCATTTTTTTGCAATTATCAACTTCTGATAGATACTCGATAAATTAATAATTGATTATTTAATAAAGCTACTACAGATAATATTTTGGTAGATCAGAGCTAGGGGCAGTGCTAAATTAATAATTCTCAAAAATTATAAGATAATACATTTTTGATAATTTCCATAGATCACATATAAAATATAAATTAATAATTCCTTATATACTACACATTACATATTTTTTCCTTTTTTTGGGTTTTTTGTTTTTGTTTTTGCAATTATAACTCTGATGAAACTCAATAAATTAATACTCGATTATTTAATAAACTCTCTAAGATAATATTTTTTCACGTCTCGACTCAGGGATAGAGTGTTAAATTAATAATTTGTGCTTTTCGTTCCCTTTTCAATCTTTTTTGTAATTATCAACTACAGTAAAAACTCGATAAATTATTACTCGAGGATAGGGTGTTAAATTAATAATTCATTCTTTTTTCGTTCTTTTCATATTTTTTCTTTTTGTAATTATCAGCTACGGTAAAGCTCGATAAATTATCTTGTTATTTAATAAAAGCTACCAAGATAATATTTTGACTAGCCGACTTCGGGGGATATGGTGCTAAATTAATAATTCGCTAAAATTATGGGTAATACATTTTTGATAATTTCTATCGCTCTTGCAAAAATAACTTGGATATTAAACAGAAAAACCACTTAAATGTTATTAAAAATACCGTAATTTTATGCAATGTCTAAGTTAAAACACTTAAATGAGATTAAATCTTAGAGGCTTTTAATTAGTCTTGGCGTAGATCTTTGACTTAGATGGCGGCTTTAGCGCCGTCCAAGTCATTACTATTTTTTTTAGCATGCTTTTTAGTATTTCACCCCATATTGGTATATACCTAAAGTACTACTAATGTCCTGAAAACATACATTCGTTCAAGTTAAATATCGATCAAAACATATCTCATACATATTAAAATCAAATGCGCTAGATAAACGTATATTTTATCAGCATCTGATTAAGTCAAAATAAACTAGAAATCATTTATCTGACATATGTCAAAGTCAAAATATAATTTGAGCAGACATGTCTAAATATCTAACAAAACTAGTGGGACCACAAATACTCGAGCTAAAACTATCTTTGCGGCTTAGCATCAATAAAAGTGCTGCCTACATAATGGTCTTGAAGTATACATTTGTATAGTATTACGCCATCCATCTTTGAACATGAGTAAATTACATCAGCCGCGTATCCAAATGCTCTTCTAGTTCATCGTCTACTTTCTTATGATTGGCTTCTTCCCAAGCGAAATGCGTTTTTGTTTTGGGGATTTATTAAGCAAAGTGTAAGTCTCTCGCGCCTTTTTCATATTCTTGTGACAAGCGTTAGCAACCATCCGCTTTCGATCATGATGCAAGTAAAAATATAATACAAATACAACTCAACGTATAACATATATCTGAATAGTTGACACGTAGCGTATGTAAGCTTACCGCGTCGATGTGCCCGTATGCGTATATCTGACTAGTTCGCATCATCGTGATGTACCCGTAGCTCATATATATATAACTAGTTAAACATCAAATCGATGCACGTATCACGTAAATATAACTAGTACAAAATCTTTATAAACTTCTAGTATCATAAAATCAACATTGGGCGAGAACATAATTTAGCCTTGAATTTAACTACAAAACTTAAAAATATAATTAGTTCATATATCGAACAAGTTAAAAAAAACAACACAAACAAAATTAATAACCGTAAAAATTTAAAAAAATGCTTAAATCTTACGCTCATTGCGAATTAAAACTTTAATTGATTATTCAACCCTCAAAACCAAATTAAAGGCAAAGGCGTGTTAGTTAAATTCATCACAAATTCAATAACGGCACATAAAATTAAAAAACCAAGAGTACTATAACGATACTAAGTTAATATCAAGATTAAATTTTAACGATTATTCAAACCTCCAAGCTAAATTACGACATGGGCAGTCCTTAAATTTATCAACAAATTCAAAAACACCATAAATTAATATTAAAAAATAATTACAACACAATACTCAAATAAAAATTGATGAATTAATAATGGTTATTATTGAGTTGTTTGAATTAACAATTATTTTGCTAAAGTTAATTTTCAAATGATAATATTATTTAAGTATTCTACTATTAATAATAAGATAATTTTGATTGAATAAAAACTAGAAAGTGATAATTGAAAGTGAATGATATGCTTTTAGAGGCGAATATGGGCTGACGAGATAAGCCTTGGCGGGGGTTTGCGATTTAATCGGTCGGTTGTCTCGTATTACTCGAGGGTTGAGGTTGAGGTTGGTGGAGTTCTTGAGTTTTAGAGTGGGAGTTAGGGGGGGTAGGGGAATGCAGGGGATGGGGGTATCTGGCTAGTGTGGGGAGTAGAGGTGGGTGGGGGAGTGCGGAGTTTGGGATGGGGTGAGTTAGATATGAACTTGGGCCCGGGTTGTGGGTTGTGGGGAATGCGAAGGGGGTGGGGTTGAATGAGGTTATGGGGATAGAGTATTTAAAAAAAAAAAAAATTCGATTTTAACTTGGACAACGCTTAAAAGATATGAACTTAGGCAGTGACCCCAGCGTAGCGAGTCTAAGTTAATCTTGAAACAGGTATTTTTTTAACATGTGACGTCTAAGTAAGTGACGTCTAAGTGTTATTTTGTAGTAGTGTATAGGCCCCATATAAAATATAAATTAATAATTTCTTATATACTACATATTACATTAACGATTTATGAAGGTTTCTTGACAAATGACTCGGTGTCTTTTTATTCTTGTTGAAATCGATTTAGCAGATCTCGTCTCTCTAATTTTCCTTATCATGGTAAGAACTTCTAGTGTTGTCGCATTAATAAGGTGAGAGATCGAAGAGTTCTTTCAAATGAGCCCTTCATTTGATATACGTACATGCATTGGACAATAATTAAGTGGAAGTTTGAAAGGTGTTTGTAAATTGAGTATTTCACTACAAATTAATAAAATATTAATTAATAATGTAACAACTATTTCAAAACTAATTTTGACCGAGTGTAAATCTTTTGATAATATAATAACGATTAGTCCCATATTAGTTAGTCCCGTATTTTAGGTCGTCATTATAATAACTTGGATTAGTATGAGTATTATTGTAATATTATTTGGGGTTAGAAATTTAATTTTTGTTAGAGTGGTGTTGTTAAACCGAGACGAGAAACTAAGCCCAGAGGAAGCAAGAGCAGTGAAGCCATTTCTTGAGATATTTTTGTGCGGATACACTTTGGACACACTCATAAATGACATGTGTATTATATCACTCATGCAGAACCACTCACTTATAAAAGATTTCTTGGTTCACAAATTTTAGGAGATTCTCGAGTCATTCTCTACGTTTTGAGTAAGAAAGTTCAAATATGACCATTTCTTGAGTTTGAGGATGTTGACTTTTTTGGGAATTTGAGTTGAATTTGAGCTTTGATGTTTATTATGTTATAAATTGCCGTTTTAAGCAGATTATATAAGAGTTGATAATTATCGATTTATGGGGTTGAAAAATGTTGAGGATTATAGTTGACTTTTTCTAAATGGTTTTTAAATGATAGAAGTGTACTCTTGGACTTTATTTAGGATTGTTTTGAGGTGTAAGTTGTGATTTTGAGGTGATTAGAGAATGTTCGGATATTACGAGTTTTGTAAGTTGGATAGTGAATTGATTTGAGATTAAAGATGGTTAAATGTGATAGTTAGTTGTTAATATCGGAGCGTTAGGACGCTGAAGCCCAGTAATTGTTCGATCGTTATTAATAGGAAGGTTGCGAACTCAAGTTGGAATAAGGTGATAGGGGGAACCTTTGTTGTGTTATTTTTGGGGTATCGATATGAGATTATATATATAAGTAAGTATTGCATATTATTACTAGTTGTGTTATAAGTAGTAATTATAATTTTGAATATTTTAGGCGTTGATCGCGGAAAGGTCATTGTTGTGATTGCGCGGAGTTTAAATTTTAGTTAGCCGGTGAGTATACTCTCATTAACTATTTGATTACGGATATGTGTATGTGGATATATGTGAATTGTGTTGAATTATATGTTGGTTATGCATTGTGGGTTGAGTCGTTTGCGTTTGGCAGTCTTATAGTCGTCTGGTGTTTGAGGAGTTGTAGAGTCGTATTAGGAATAGTTGTGTGTGTTTGAGTTGATGTTGTCGGTTGAGTTGTTTGTCCGATTATCTTGCTTCGTTCTGATGCGATTTGGTGAGTTGCCTGCGTACCTAGTAACTTGATTCGGTGATTCTTCGTCTTATTCTGATTCGGTGATAACTTATGTCGGCGGGCATAAGTTTCTCCACTGCTGAGGTTGAGGTTGATTATATGCGCGTGGTTAGAAACCCGGACATATATTGAGTTGTAGGATTGTTGAGTTGTTGAGTTGATACTATTGTTGAGTTGATACTGTCGTTGAGTTGATATTATTGTTGAGTTGTTGAGTTGATACCATTGTGGAGTTGTTGAGTTGATACTATTGTTGATTCTTGAGTTGCTGGTCGTTGAGGTTGTGGTGTTGTCGTTGTGATGGATAGAGTAAGTCGATTGGTTGTGCGTGTTATTCTGATTTTTTGAGATATACGTATGTTGTTGTTGATTGCCATCTTTATGAATAATATTGCTAGTTATGATTTATGAACATATGATATGATAATGGCGCTAGTGACTTTATATTAAAATCCTAAGTTGAATAATATCGTATACGGCTTATCTATAAAATTATCTTGATATTAATTCATTGGACTAAACTATTGCGTTATTGGAAGTTGATTTCATTCTTGAGATATATATATATTCGCACAAGCCGCGGCTTACACCCACTGACCGCTATGGGCGGCAATTTTATTGCTAGGTTGACAGGTGGTGCTGTTCTTTCGGCCAGGTTTCTTGGTGTTTGTCTTTGTAGAGCTTAGGTGAGCGGCGGGTGGCAGTTGATCCTCACAGTCTCTTTATTTTGTTGGATTGTGGTTGTTGTACGTAAGGGGTATTTATTTTGAGATCTTTTTGTTGTTGTATTGGTCCTTTGGAGTTATGTTGTATATTGGTTGTTGTTATGTGGTTAGGAATCTGCGATGGATATTTGCTTTAAAAGTGTTGTCGTTAGTTGTATATTGTATTGTTGAGT
This sequence comes from Lithospermum erythrorhizon, assembly GCA_019722365.1. Lineage (NCBI taxonomy): Eukaryota > Viridiplantae > Streptophyta > Magnoliopsida > Boraginales > Boraginaceae > Lithospermum > Lithospermum erythrorhizon. Next base: position 519,302 of record JADFUC010002401.1, read on the forward strand.
TGTTTTGACGGGTTTCCTTCAAAATCGGAGTCATCCATCGATTAGTGGCTGCAGTCATCCAGGAATTTGGGGCCGATTAACCTCGAGGCGTCTGACACAGGGCGGAGTCGTTACACGTCGACTAGTGTACTAATAATTTGCACAAACATATCTACTTAAGGAACCAAATAAACATTGATACCACTAGTATTAAAATACAATTCCCCATTAATATATGAGATCAAATTGATAATTAATTCCATATTTAATAAATGTGTTCCATGCTAGGAGGACAAGGTAATTGTCTTGGGAGGATTCTACGCATGTATTATAAACGAACTACGTAGTTACGGATTAGGCCAGTACATAAATGCAAGATATTTGATTGTACAGTTAATATAAAAGCGAGCGTTAAGGCGTTCGCGTTTTTAATTTGTAACAACATTGTCATTAAATACTGATGTTATGGGAAGTAATTCTTTCTTCTACTTGAATTAAGGTAGAAAGTATAATTATCTGCTCGCCATACTTATTTAAATTCTGTAAGCTCCTTCACCATACTTATTTAAATTCTGTGGCTACTAATAAGACTCTTAAAAAAGAACCATCATTTTTGAAAAAGACGACGATTCTTACAAGAAACGAAACAAAACAAAACAAAAAATTTCCAGCAACGCACGCAAAAGATGGATATATAAGATAGCATCGCAATTACAAAACATATTGGATAAGTCATAAGAGCAATCACAAAATATATTACGGAGTACAACTTTCACATAAAGTAATTGTGAAAGTATTTTTGGGGAAGGAATTTCACGATGATAAATATAGAATATATATATATATATATATATGGCTAAAGAAAAAAGCTCTCAAGTGCTGCTGGGCATCATAGACATGAGTCTATGGGCGAACAATTGGCATGTAAAGACATCTTATCTGCAATGAGAGGAAATAAAAACGTAACAGTTGGTGTATTGTATTGTAAGATTATTATTTACAACGTCTATTAGTATATATACTTCACTTTTTGATTAGTAAGACAAGTTATTACATTTACCCAACTACTACATAGTGCCATACAGTTAAAAATTACATAAACCAATCTCATTAATGTATTAATTTTCATTATTATTGCAATCTATATCAATGAAGGTATTATCGATTAGTGCTCAATATTCATTTAATCATTATATTTTGCCTTGACTACATCTATGTTACTCCTAGTTTTGACCTTTGATGATAAATTCCCCGTTGATTCCTTGGAGTTGTAATTTTAACACCTTTCTTCAAACTATTTATTATTTACTTTCACATTTCCCACTTCCATTCATTTTAATAGTTAAATTGGATGAAAAAACAATGTGGTGGAGTTTATTTAAAGGGTCATTATAGTCATTTAACCATTTTATCAATAATCAATCTAACAAAAATAATGACTTTGTGTGTGTATTAGTACATTTTGTATGATATTCTAACAAAAAATTGACATGAATATTTTTCTCTTTTTATTAAGATTAATGTAACTATATTTTTTTTGGTTAAATTGGTTCACATATAAAATTAATAATTTTCTATAGTTTAGGTTTCAAAAAATGTAGTGTTTTATATTATGAAATAAATTATAAGGGTCTTATTTTTTTTTTTTGGGACCCGTAAAATGTTAGGATCGATCTTGCTCACGACGTCAGCTGAAATTGTTTCTGAGTGCAGAATCATGTGACTAATTATAGAAGTTCTAGCTTATTAGCCATATATAATCATGTGACTAATCGTGTAAGATTTTTATATTATTAGACAAACTTATATCGTATATATGTATGATCATCATCATAATACATACTTAAATTTATGTGTAAGATCCTCATAAGAAGACATAAATAATGGGATTGAGAAAAATAAAGTATGGAACTTACTCTATTAAGAGACCCTAGACTGAGCACATTTGCGAAGCCGTATGCATATCTTTTCTGGAAGTTGTGATTAAAAACACAAAGCGCATCAATGTAATTGATAAAAAATGTGGAATTTATTTGTCCTAACTTAATACTACCTCCATCCTACAAAAATTGTTTATTCTTTTTTATAATAGTTCTAACTTCAATATTATATATGTGATTAATATTAATTGATATGGAAACTTTTAAAATTAAGTTTTTCTAATATGTTAAGAAGTAAAAATGAAAACAAAATATAATACCTGAAAGCATAAAAGGAAATATATTCATCTTGTATCAAATATTTTTCTTAATTGTCATCTTAACATGTGCCTTAAGGGCACATATTAGAAAAAAAAAATTAACATAAATAACAACTTTAATATAAAAGGTCACAAAAAATTATTCAAATAGAAGATGGGGGTATCGATTTGTACATGAATGTTCATTAATAAAGTGTATTATATACTTATAATATACATATTTTATGCATGTATTTTTTAGACATAATATCGGTGAATTATATTTCATATAAAGTGAAAAATAATATAAGTATTATTATGACAATATACTCTTATTTAGTTTACTAATTACTAATCAATGGAGTATTAAATAGTGAAGATTGATTTTTTTTAATTTACTTTCATATATTGAATTCAACTCTAATTAATTATTGCATCTATAGTTTATAGATAAAAATATTTTTATTTAAGCATAAAAACTAACATGTTATATACTCCCTCCACCTCACAAAGATTGTCCACTTTTTTTGTAGTTGTAACTTTCAAATTTGGACCTTAAATATATTTGCTTGTATTGTATAATATTTTTATAAAAAATATATGAATGGAAAGAGTTTGAAATGTATTTTTGATTGATATAGTTTTCATCAAGTATTATACAATACAAACAAAAATATCTATGGTCAAAGTTCAAGAGGTATAACAAAAAGTAAAAAATGAACAATCTTTGTGGGATGGAGGAGTAATAGTTAAAAGGGAAATAAATTAAGCAGATGTAAACAAATATATTGAACGCCCTCCATTTTCAAAAGATTGTATAGATTTTAATTTTGATGGTTCAATTTTTTAGTTTTGAATCAGATATATTTTTCTATACGGTATAATATTTGATGAAAATATATCAAAAAATTAGTATTTTCAACCTAGTATATTAACATAATACATTTACGATCAGAGACGGACTAGGTTGGAAATGAAAGAGACAAAATTCGAAATTTAAAATTGGAGGGGGAGGGGCAGTTTAAAAAATTATTAATGAAAAGTAAATATACGCAATAAGAGTCGAACACAGGCTACCAAAATAGAAGAGTGCATCCCCACCATTTAATCTAGATTACTTTTTCACATATAATATATATGTAAACTATATATAATCTAAACAATTATAGGGGAGGCCAGTCGCTTGTACCGTTCCTGGTTTGATTCAAATAAAAGTTATTCGTGTAAATTAAATCACAAGATTTATTGATTTTAATAATTAAAAATCTAAGTTAAAATTATATTTTTGGGTTGGAGGTAGTTTTATTTAGAGAATGCTAATTTTAAAATAACATAAAAATTTGTAAGGTTAATAAAGTAGAGAAAGGAAGAAAAGTTGCTCACGTATTTATGTCTTTTGGCCTGCAAGACAAGTGATAAGTCAAATGTAAGCCTTATGTCATAGGAATAAACGGTTGGAAAATAAATACGTACTCCGTATGCATATCGTTTTAGTTAATATTTTAAAATTTTGAAGTTAACTTAAAGCGTTGATCGTGAATCATAAATAAGTTTTAAATTACTAGTATATTACAAGAAGTTAAAAAATAGTTTTAAAAATAAATCTCATTATGTTACTTGGGTAGTTATTAAAATAAGAAAGTATGTATGATCACGAGTCTCATTTGGGTGCTTATAATAATTTTGCTCCTCTAATTACAAGTAGGACTAAAATTAAAAATAATATTTTGATACACACTATGTACCATACATATATATTCTCTGATCTTCATACCAGTTAAACCGTAAGACTTTTTGATATAATAATTAACTCACTATATATTAAATCAATAATTTATACATTCATACAATTTGTATTTTAATCAAAAGAAGTGTACCACTAGACTGTGAAGAATGGTTAGAGTAATATAAATATTATATTGAATTACTTGAATATAAATTATAATATTGTATCCCCATTTATAGAGTAGGTGATAGCCTTACACTCATGCTTTAATAATAATAAGCGTGACGTCGTAGAGGCAATGGAGACTCGTGTGGTTAATGTCCATGACTATTTCTCTAACACATATACTTCAAATCAAACACTTACATCTCAAAATTCTAGACATCAAAATTTCTATTTAAATGATTAAATTTATGACTCAAATTGAATTCTTTTGAAAATAAATAAAATATTCTCGTTAAATTGTTGTAATGGAAACATGTATGACTAAATTGAAGAATCAACTTCCTGAAATAAAGTTACTAATACATACAGAATGGAGTATGATATTAAAGTACTTATTAGAATATTAGTGCTTTGATTTATTTCTTATTACCTTCTTTTTTATAATATCCCAAGCTTCTTTAGCTCCTTTGACTTCACCTATCCAATCAAAAAAATTCTTTGAAAGACCCTTATGAATCAAATAGAGAGCCTTTCTGTTTTTATCACTGTTGTAAACTGCTCCATCTTTAATACACTCCAACAAACCACATGATTGCAACCTTTGTTTCATTGTTGCAGCCCATTTCCTGTAGTGTTCACCATTATATACTGGTATTCCTGAACAATGTTGACATTGACAGTTATCAGACATTTTTGCAATTTCTATGTAAGATTTTGATAATATATGTGAAAATAGATGAGTGCCTTCGTTTTTATAAGGGCAAGTTGAACTTGCTTGCCACTTGGGGTATGGAACTGATGTGTGGAGACATATTAAACCAAACATATGAATCAATGGGTTGATAATATCCACATAAAATGAGATGTACATTGAATGAAGCGGCGCTATACACCTTGCTTAGGAATAATGCTTTTAGTGAAGAATGATAATTTTTCTGGCAATGAAGCTTCACCAATTCTTCTGGCACACCCAAATGAGGGGAGGGGCAAAATAATCATTTCCACGCCTTTGGGTGTGTGTATATGCTGCTTCGAACATTGAATCTAGATAAATCTTTCGAAGCTTGGATCAAAATCTAAATTGAGTTTAACCTTGGTGACTTTCTGCTCGTTAGCTCGAAGGCTATTTCGTCAATGAATTTAGTTGCTAGATTAGGAGTTTCAATTCATACTTCTTTTATTATGAAGATGAGTATACTTTTTTATGATTTCAATTTATTATTATCATTTTGTTACGAATATCTTTTTTATTAATGTTAATCTTTATTAGAAATTAAATGTTAGTTAATTTTATTAATTGATTAAGTAAACTAAATTTTTATTAATCTAATCGAATTAGGATTTTGATATAAGTGAGCTAGCTCGGCTTCGATGGCTTCGAGGCGGCTTGGTTACGTTATATCTCTACGCTAGTAGTGTTTTTAGATATGAAATTACTATTTTGTCCTAAATGATGCCTCCTGTTTGTAATTGTAGACTTGTAGTGTTTGATGAATTTCAATAAGAGGCAAAATGTTATAGCATTGTTTCAGTGTGGAAATAGTCCTGCCCGTTGAAATGGGATCGGGAAAAATATTAGTATTTCCATCTTCAAAGATTGTCATATATTTAGTTGAGGAAGATGAACAATATTTTTTGTTAGAGCGGAGGGAAATGCCCCTAGTTAAATAATAAAAAAAAATAGATGAAATTTTTTAATCTAATGGAAATGGACGGAAGTAGTCGTGTGAGTCATTTTATGAACTTGAGTGATTGATTTGGATCGAAAGTGACTATGAGTGATCGAAATGGTAAATAAATAAAACTTGAGTGATATTAAAAAATATTTGTCTAAATATTTAAGTTCAAAATTTAAAAAATAAATCACCAAAATTCAAAATTCATGAATATTTATGGGATGGGAGGGAATAGATAGATCTTTTTCTACACATGAAGAAAATTAGATTATTTGTGTTCATGTGATCTAATCGAGTGCCGAGCTTTAGGTAGTCGTTAGGTTTTATTCTTGGCAGTGCTTTAAAAGGCCTCTTTTTAAATTTTAACTTTTATGCAAAAGCATCACAATGACGTAGAAAATTTGCGTCTATGACAAAAGTATTTGTCGAGTTTTGTCAGTTAAATACGAGGAAGCAACAAGCATCTGAACGGCCAAAAGTATTTAATCGAGTTTAAATTACCGTCTCCTCTTATTAATTATTGGTAAGCTCACTTAATCGCTTATGTGATTACTTGTTGTGTTTTTGTCTCGATAGACAATAGTCAATTCTCTTATATTAGTCAATTAAATTTCTATTTTTTTGTGAGGGTCTTGCGTTATTTATATTTTATCTGATTATATGATCACATATAATTGGCTTATATTTTATATGATTACTTTGATTTTATTTTTATTAAAAAGGATATCATTTTATATTTAGCACAGGACTCCTATTATTTGTGACGGCTCTGAATCTAACTAAACTGTTAAGGACGGGGGATTAGGTATCTAGTAATTAAGCGACTTATAAAAATAGAAGTCTGAAAATTCAAATTTCCGCTATATAATTGTTTTCTAAAAGGTAATTAAACTAGCAATGCTCAAATGAGGAAATAGTCCAGAGAAAGAGTCGCAAGAAGACAACTTGAAGTTGTCCCATAGAAGACTTGTAGTCAACTTCGTCAATTCTTCAAGTTGCCTATTATTGTCCCATATTATTGACCAGTTCAAGAAGCCAGTTGGTCTTGATGAGTACATGATAAATCAATTGAAATAAATGCATGTTCCCTAAGCCATATGAGTAATGTTATAATGGCCTTAATTTCTTATAATAGGCAGATTCTGGCGTTTAAGATAATGAATTAAGTAAGTATTAAAAATAAAGACAGGATATTTTAGCATTGGTATCCTAAGCATGTGTTAGGTAATCGCATCAGGCGAATAGCATAACGATTCAGCTATAGTGGAGAGGGGAGAACAAATTACAAACGGGGGCAGCCCGGCTCGGGCAGGCTCAAACTATGTCAAAAGCTGACTCTTAGGCGAGCAAACTATGACTATCGGACACAAACATCTGCGTGAAACGTATATATCACTTAGCAATTCGGATGAATAGAGAAATCGAAAAGATAAACTAAATTACGCTATTGAAATAATAGAATAACAAAATTATAAGCTATTCAAGAATCCACAATTCTCTATTTTATTCTTATCTGCTCAGATTTTAGGATTGGAGACTCAAAACCAAGTGGAAGGGTATTTATAGACCCAAAATCGCCTAAACATACTTCAAAACCACCTTAAAATCACCCGCGTCGGGACTTGGTCGGGACTTGTCATACTTCCGAACAAGTTCGGGGATGATCGAAGCTTTATGCGATTCCAAAATTTGGCACGTCGGGACTTGGGCAAGTCACGACCTAGTCCTAGACCGGTTCGAACTTTGGTATCGCCGCTTTGAAAATGGATTGAGAGTATATATTCAATAATCTACGGCGAGCAGATTACCATGAGAGATAGCGAAGGAACCTACCGAAAGTGCACGGATGTATTGAAATACGGATGTGCTCGAGATAGTGAAATAGATGTACCGAAAGTACTCAGATGTGGCGGAATGTGTCCGGATGAACACCCAGGAAAGAAGTAGGCAATCTTGTTGTAGCTCCATGCAGCATATTGCCCACATGCGCTTTGGGCAATTACGAGCAGATTAGTTAGCAAGTCAACCATCGTTGGACCGCCCCCTGCGAGAAACGCTTTCCAGCAGCTGGCGATGTTCCTCTGCAACACCATTGACCACATTAGCGAAGAACCCGAAGCAGTGAACTATTGTATACCAAAGTATGCCTACTTTCTATCCCACATTTAGCATAGAGAAATGTAAGTGTCGCCTCTGCTCAGGCGTTGTCTTGAAGCGAGACCGCTTCGCGTGATTTCAAAAACCGAGTAGCGAAATCTCACTCTCGATAACTGACTGCCATTGAATAGTCTGATACCCCATTAACAAATGACACATGAGGCGGGTTCCTGCGGCCGAGGGGAAAGCATGAGGCACTCCTCCCGTTGTCGTACCTACCGAGAAGGTACCGAGGCGATAGATGCTCTGCGGCGTCCTTGGTACACCTATGATGTTCGGCGAAACCCTTGAAGCGGCTAGAGTATTTGCCATTGAAAGCGTCGAGAAGTGCTTTCTCTTCCAGCTCACTACCGACTCCTGATTTGTTGATCATCATGTTTTCGACACCACCTTAAACTAACTTGAAAATGTACTACGTTGTAGAACATACAAGTACCACGTTTCCTACTTTTCGGAATCATTTGGACCCACATAGGCGGTCATTCTCAAATTTCTCTAAGAGCTAAACCCTTGTTATGCAGCAGTGGGAGATAACAAATTCATAGTCATCACTGACACGTGTCTAACCTTGTTTAATGTGCCAAATACTACCATCATCACGCATTCCTGAATTCTAAAAGCTGGGCGATCCCGGCTACCTGCCGGTGAGGCCATTTTCAGAAATAGTATTTAAACTATCGCCAAATTCCATTTATAGAGGGATGAACTTTAACCGTCAGTCGCGCCAATCCATAATTAATTTCTCCCGGTGAACTTCTCACAGAATTTCATGCTTCTTGTCTTGCAGGCAGTCACGAATCAAGTACGATCTGGGTTCTATAGCAGCGTGTAATTTGCTTATAATGAAATGATTACGGTGCAGATAATGAGTAAGTAAAGTCTTGAAAACCAAGACACATATATTTTAATGTGGTATGTCACTGCTGATGTGTTGGGGCCCAATCATGAATAGAGCCACATGACGATTTCACTATAATGGAGGAACAAATTCTGAGCTTAATTTAGCCCGACTCTCGGGCAAGCGAGCTATGTTACCGAAGTATAGAATAGCACCAGGCTATCTGCATGAACATGCGTATCATGCCTTTCGGATGAGCAGGCTTGAGAAGAATAAAAGCTGTCTATCATATTCGGAAGAGAATAGAATATGAGCCTGCTATTCAAAGGCACTAATTTTCTATTTTGTACTAATACGCTCAGTTTTTTAGGATTGGGAGGCTGAAAGCCAAGTGGAGGGTATTTATAGTACAATCGCTAAAGATCCTTGAAGGAAGCACCTTAAAATCACTCAAGATCAGGGACTTGTCATTGCAGAGACAAATCCCAAAACTATAGGCACAAAATTGTGGCGTTGGAACTAGGCGAATCCAGGCTAGTCAGACGTGGTCCCGAACTTTGACTGTCCTTCGCCAAAATGGATTCAAGACATATATTCAACAAGTAATATAATATTCCCTCACGTCCAATTTAATTATCGTTTATTTTTGAGGTGAAGCTTGGCTTATCAATTATTAATTATTAAATTTACTCTAAAAATATAAATTTTATATCGTAGGATTCGTCTTTTAAAATCTTTCGCTAATATGAATTTTAATTTTTTTTTAATAATATAATTAAAAAGTAATTGAAAATCAAAGATTTATTTTGATATATGAAAAAGTTAATTAAATAAATTGAAGGGAGTAGAAGACCAAATGATTCCCAAAGAAGTAATAGAACACGTCAACAAGCAAACATGTCATTATGAGGTAGGGTTGTTGAGTGCGACACCTGTGATAACTCTCACATGACTAAGCACGTTTACTTGATTATAAATTTTACAACCCTAAAATTTACTATTTCCATCATAAAAAACATTAGTATTAGATTTGATTTTCAATGATAACAAATTAAATAAACTATAAACATTATTATGTAACTTTGATTAGAATAAAAATTATAATATCTATAATAAAATTTATTGATAATAATCATTTTTTATATTTTCAGAAATGTTGTAGTTTAAATAGTGATATAAGTGCGTGTAAGATTGTCCATCAAACAAATTTTACTCTCGATTTATATCATTTGCTCTAGCTATATCATTAACCTTCATTTTTTTTGTTTTGTTAAAGTTTGTGTTTAGTTAAGAGATACTCACATAAAAATGCATAAATTTACTTCAAATTTTAGATATTTGTTATTCAGAATTTTGCCATATGTTAAGTGATTTTCCATCTATTTTAATGCTGAAATTGATCACGTGGTTAGATATCACTATGCTATTAAACCATCACTTTCCATCTATCTGCCTCATTTAAGTGATAACCCATAACCAGTGGCGGAATCATAATTTTTATATAAAGAAGGCGAATTAGTTGATGCCATACTTATAAGAAAAAATATAAAAATTTAGGAGAACAAACAACATAATTTTTAAAAAAATAACAATAATTTTAAAAAAATATTTAATAAAATTAAATTTTCGAAACATTATGTGGCTAACTGCTCGTCAATGCCCCCTAGTTCCTCCACTGTCTGCCTATAGTCCCATATGTAAATTTTCTCGGCAAATCATACATAAAAATTTGAACTTTACCACCAATTTCATTCCCGTATACACTATCAAGAACTGTATCGCGAAGAAAGATTTTATTATTTATATGCGCTCCGAATAATAAAATCCTTTTGGGGAAATTCTTCCGGTTACAAAGAATACTTATCAACTGGATTGAGGTTTAACTATCAGTCTAGTACTCTCCTACCTATGCTGACGTCTGTAATATGACTTGACTTGATACCGACTCGAGTTGGCTGAAGCTTGGGTCTTGAGTTGGATATGTATCCTGGACAGGGCCCGGGAAGAGGAAGTGGTATTTGACTTGAGATATGGTCCGAACCAATGTGCTTGAGCAACCTTGATCTCGTGTGGTTATATGGACTTGATCGTTGTCTTGGACTTGGATCCTTGAGGTATGGGCTGGATGGAGGTACTTGGACCTCTCTGCTTGATTGGATAGGTAGGCTAGCGGAACGCCTTCTTTGACATAGATTGTTGGGCAGCTGGATGCTTGACCCTCTTTGTTGGATATGTGGGCTGGCTGGATGCTTGACCCTCTTGACTTGATGTGTGGTGGGACTTTGACGAACCTTATAGCTTCAGGGCTGGGTTCCTTCAACAACATGGGCCTTAACAGCTTCCTTATATCTAATGTTGGATGTAGAGCATGGACTTCAGTAGCTTGATCCTACTCTCTTTGATTTGACTTGGAGGGTTGAGTGGGGAGCTCAGCTTCTCATCAGCTTGTGGGATGGTTTGTCTCTTCTCCTGGTATGTTCCAGGCGCCTATTTGACGTAGGAGATAGGGGCTTCAGCAACTTGATCATTTCTTGGATTTGATGTAGTGTAGGGGCTTAAGCAGCGTGTTTCTTGCAACTTGTTGGGAATAAACAACTTCACTTCTTGTTGGAGATTCCGGATTGTCCGCTTCCTTGAGGGGCTTGGATGCCTATTTGGGTGTAGGAGGGAGGGGCTTCAGCAGCTTGATCCTCTTCTGGATTTGATGTAGTGCAATGGCTTCAGCAGCGTATTTTTTTGCAACTGGTTGGGGAGGGTAAACTCTTTATTTGTTGGAGACTATGGATTGTCCGCCTTCTTTGATGGTTTTATGCGCCTATCTGGTGCTTCAGGTCTCCTAGAGTGCTTCTTCCCTTTCAATCTTCAAGTCCGGAGGTGCTTCAGGTGTCTCTGCTGATCTTTTCTTCAGAGCTTTTCTGCAACTTTGCCTTAGTTTTTTCTGCCAGTTCAACTTATGATCAACTTTAAAAAATACGGGGGTATTTATTGGCTTTCAGGCCTGATTTTGATTGGTTGATTCATTTTCAGGTGGATCGTGATCTTGACCGTTGATTTTGAGGCGTGATCTGGACCGTTAGATATTTTCCATGACTTGTTCTCCAAGAATATGGAGTTGGGCGCCTATTTTGTGGGTTTTAGGTCAAGGATGAATTTATTTATTGACCCCGACATTCCCTTGCTTCATTAATTTAAGCCTCGCATTTTTCAAAAATCCTATTCTAATTTTAAAATTAGGTTTATTTAATGTAAAATCTTAATTTTAACCTAAAACTAATATCAGGTCCTTGAATTCAGGGAACTCTATTATTTTCTCTTGACTTGAATTCAACTCGGGTGCTCGGGCAAACCCTAATCAACACGTGTAATCGTGTGATCGGTTGAAAATTAATCTAATTAATAAATCCATAAAAATGAATTTTATTAATTAAAATTAATTAAAATTTCACTATCTACAAGAACATCATGTCTGGTGAAATTATGAAGAAAGTGAAGTAAAGGGTCTAGATGAGCAAGACTGAAAAACGATGAAGTTTAAATGAGATTTGGGTTTGAAGAAGGATTTTCGGGGCACTTTGAAGACGGGAAGGAGAGTTCAGGGCTTTGATGTGAATGGAGGGGAAAGAGAAGCCATTACCGCATGAGTGCGGTGGTTGGTTGGTGCATGATGATGAGTGGAGTGGAGTGGAGTGGAGTTGAAATTAAAATAAACATTTGTCTCAAAATTTCAGTAAATTTGAGTAGTTGCCCCAAAATTGAATAGTAATTGGTCAAATCCGTTAACACTTAACGTTGTTATATATTTAGGGGGTAAAGTGTATCTTTTTTTTTTCCTATCAATATCAGAGACCATTTGTGAGATCATTCATTTAGAGAGATGAAAGTGTAACTAATACATATTTACCAGGATCATTTTGACAATTACTTCGTAAATTAACTTAGTGAAAATGAGAAAATTTTAAATTTTAAATTAACTTAGTGAAAATGAGAAAATTTTAAATTTAATGAAATATTGAGTTAAACTTCACAAAGATGTATCATTCACATAAGTCTATATTATGCAATTTGTCTACCATCTATCAATGAGTTTCTTTTTACATGGGTTGCTGGCTTGGTTCCCTCAGAAGTTAACAATTCATTATGTACTACTCCGAATATATATGATTTATTTAACGTAATGTTTGTTTTTGTTAGTGTTTGGAATATCATATTTGCATGACACTATAAAATCTAGGGTTGTTATTGGGGTCGAAAAAATTGAGATCCCCCAAAGATCAGGTCAGAATCCCGGCCCGTTTATCCGCCCATTTTCTTAATGGTCCGAGATCAGGAATATTTTTTGGTCCGGTAACCGAATAGAACCGGACCGAAATACCCGATAATATAATCAACCCCCACCTCCCTCAACCTCCAAAAATTATTACCTCTCTTCCTCTTGGGCTCCCCAGACCCCAACTAATTTCTTAGAATAATTTATATCCAACCCCTATATTCTTTTATACTCTTTCTCAACTTTGTAAATATGAAACACACAAACCTTTCAAGTTGATACTATCAAAGGTATGAATTTAATTTGTGGTGTTTAATTATTTAATTATGATTTGAGGTTGTTTATTTTCAAATTATTTATGTCAAAATTAATTTTTAGATGTTTTGATGTTGAATTGAAAGATTGATTTGAGGTTAATTGATTTGTGGTTTTTTTTGAGTTAGTGATTTTGATTTAGGATTTTTGAATCGGATCCTCCCGGAACCAGTCCGAAAAACCGAGAACGAATATCCACCCGATAGCTTATCAGATCGATCCCGGTCCAAAAAAATTATGTGGGAGGTATGTCAGGTCCGGGTTAGATCGGTAACCAATCGATCCGGTTCCGAGAATGTTAATACCCGGACCGAATCAGTTCGGTAACACCACTAAATTGAAACCTAATAAATATGTACTCCGTATATGATAACACCTTACCTTCAAAAAACAAAAATATTTGCCAGTTTCTAATCTATCTACATTTACAAAATTGGAAGCTAAGTCTAAGTCTAACTTCCGAAGCTAGATTTTTACATACATAAATCCATTTTGCTAAAGGAGTATAATCAGTAAAATTCAAGGTTCATATTTCAGATTCACATCAACATAATTATAAAAAAAATAAAATTGCAATCAGTAATTTGAGCTTCCAACAAACCACATTAGTCCTAGTCGTCATTCGTCAGCCTCTTCTTTCTCTGCCGTCTCGGCAACGGTCAAGAAAACTTCTTCAAGTGTTGTTAGACCTATCTGGAAATTTGATATCCCTAATTCTCCTACTCTTCTCTCCAGCTGTACAAAGAAACCCTGCAATCATGTGTATAAGTTAAAATATTCACAATGTCATGGTGTATATTGAGTAGCTCTCGTCACATATTGATAAAACCAGACATTTCAGATGCGTTAATAAAATCTTGAATTTGGTTTTAAGGTGTACATATAGTCAGACCTTATTTAAGAATACGTACATAGATTTGTTGGCGGAACGAGGCATGCATATATTTGTCGGTGGATCGAGTTACATAAATAAACTGAAATGGTGCATATTTTTCACTTAAAATTATTTTTATGTATGTCATCATCTCTTCTACTTATTATATGCAGATTTGTTATATTTGCCACCTTAATGTGACCTTATAAGCAGTTTTTTTATAATTCAAGTTAACTATTTAACTTAATTTTCGTGTACAATGAACTCAACATAACTAATTTAAATTGGAATGGATAGAGCAATACTTTTTTTTTTTTTGGATAGAGCAATACTTGCCTCAAGGTTTTCGTTATCACCATCTATTGCAAAAGTCAAGTTCTTGTACTCTGCAACTGGTTCCACGTTCAATTGCTAAAAAAATAAAATGCTTCTATTATTACAAGGCAATAATATAAAGAAAAAAAAAAGTAGATGTACGAGATTTCTACTAGTCCCCCAAACAAAATATTATATCGTCTTAAATGAATAGCTAAATTTTAACTTTAGTTAATCGGAATTTATAAAATTTGAATCCAAATATTTGGTAAAAGTATATATTAACTGATTCGCCAAGTGTTCATCAACTGGATTCTGGAATACATACCTCTTTAGAAAACAGAGCACATGGTGTCGGGTGAAATGGCCAAACCTGGTAGTGGCTCCGGTATAGTATCGGAAGTTGTTCGGTGTCGGTTTTTAAGTTTTTATTTTTTATTTGGGCACTTTTTGTGGCCGAATAATAAGTCGGGGCCTTTTCTTAATTTAAAAAATAAAAATTAATTGTTGTCGGCCAGCACCGGCTTGATATGTGATATATATTAAAAAAATCGTTTTTTCGCGTCGCCGATTTTTTAAACTCTGATCCCCTTTGACGCGCCCCAGCGCCACCGCCGACCCGCGCGGCCGCGCCCGCGCATTTCCGCGCGCGACGCGCCCCACCAGAAAAAGGTGCGGTTTTCCTTTTGTTTTTTTTTTTTTTTTTTTTTTTTTTTTTTTTTTTTTTTTTTTTTTTTTTTTTTTTTTTTTTTTTTTTTTTTTTTTTTTTTTTTTTTTTTTTTTTTTTTTTTTTTTTTTTTTTTTTTTTTTTTTTTTTTTTTTTTTTTTTTTTTTTTTTTTTTTTTTTTTTTTTTTTAATTGTTTGTTATTATATGTTTAATTATGATCTAATTTGTTTTTTGTTTATTGTTTTTAATTGAATTTGTTGTATAATTCGTTTTAATTCTAGTATTAATTATAAATTTAATTCGTTGTTTAATTAGTTATTATTTTGGATTTATTCGTTTTTAATTTTGTTAATTTGTACTAGTTATAAGTTTAATTCATTTTAATTTTGTTTTAATTAGTTAGATTGAATTGGGAATTGAATGTTGGATTTATTGGTTTAATTTATTTTTAATTATTGATTGAATTGGAGTAGTGAATTATTTGTTGATAGATTGAATTGGATTGGATTGAGTTTGAATTATATTAGATTTGAGTTTGATTTAGATGAGTGAATTTAGATTGAATTTGATTAAGTTTGAATTTGATTTGATTTATGAATTATATTTGAGGTCATCGAATTGAATTTGATGAATTGATAAAGAATTAGTTTTGAATGTTGTTTTGAATTAGATCGAAATGTTGTTTAGATTAGATTTGAGTTTGAATGTTGTTTGAATTGGATGCGAATTGGATTTGATTCGAATTGAATTGATTTGAATGATATTGTTTTTAATTTTGATAGAATTTTGAATTTTAGCTTATGTTTATGGCTCTAAATGGCGGTAAAACTTCGGACGAAGAAGTGTGCGACGGAGAATTTGGAGAGGCGGGCCCGATCGCGAAGAGGCTGGGGCGCCCGTAGGACGCGTGATGAGCAGCGGCCCAGGCCCGTCTGCCTTGACGCCGTGAACTGCCTTCTTTGAGCCCAGGGGCCGGTAGGCTGCCCGGCGTCGTCATATCCGCTGACTGCGTCGACTCGTCGGGCGTGTCTGGCAGCGTACGCGTACGATGATCGGCCTTTTATAAATCCTTGTAGCCCTGGCCAGCCCGATGACCGGAGAGATACAAGCCCCGGCGAGTCGAGTCGGTGTGACGACCTTACAGGTGAGTCCTAGGAGACTAGCGGTCGAGATGCGATGGACTAGATAGGCCAACGTCGTCACCATTCTGCCGGGGCCGGGAGGATAGTTGCCCATGCTGAGGCGTGAGTGCATTTATTTATTGAGTTTGTCTTAATATTTATATTTATCATTTGTATCTAATGAAATCGTTTTGTTTATGTTAAGAACTTTGTTGGGGTAGGGGTGAGGTTCTTGGGAGCGAAATATAAGGAACGGTGGAAGATCTGTGCTTGTATACGGATGTGGATTAAGCGTGAAGGATGGTATATAGAAATGCTTTTTTGGTAAGTATTTAAATATAAAAGTTTTGTGATCTTCGAATTGTGAAATTAGACTAACTTAATTTTGTATTTATTTAAATTAGATATAAATTCGGGGAGGCGTTGCGTATGCGGCGAACTTTGGGAGGCTTGAACAAGAAGAGGTGGCGAGATGTCTTTGCTGAAGGGGAAGCATAATGCGGCTACTTGAGCGCGAGGTAAACGATCGGTCATACCAGCCCAGGGGCTCCGTGCCCCCGATTGGATCGGGACCTGTTGTTTTGGGAGAAATGCGTCAGTGCTTTGGTGTCGGGATGACCCCGGTCGTCGTTATGCTTATGTATTTTAATTGCGTTTCGGTGTTAAGGGGACTAGAGCGTCGCCGCGTTGAATATTCGTCTTGTCTTAACAAGAGAAAGACAATGACCAAAACGAACACTTCTGAAATTCTGACCAGGCGGAGGCGCTTTTGTAAGTTTAAATTTTGTATACATTAAATTTAAAAGTTATTTTTTATAAGTTATTTATATTTCGTTCTTATGTTTTACATAACTTGCGGGGATAGTGCGGCGGTCTTGTTCCACGAGAAGTATAGGCGGACTTGGATCCATTAAAAACCGTGGGACAAGGATTAATGAATGCGGCTGACACAATAGTCGAAATTTGGAGAAAAGAGCCGAGATCACTTTGCGGCCAGTTACCACCACTTCTTTGAGATGTTGATGGATCTTTAGTCCGTGAACAGCCTCAGCCACTTGAGGATGTGTCGGTTGTGAGTCGAGGCGAAAACAGCATTTCGAGGAAGAAGATTGCGGGCCTCAAATCCCGGGTGACAGCTGCGATGTTCAGGCTATATAGGGCTGCTTGCTTTGTGATATTTGAATTTGTGCTCCCCGGCCTATACGCCAGGCTAAATGTAGGGCTTGTTTGCGTCATTCGGCCCCGTCCTCGGCGAGCTGCGACTCAGGGGTGCGGCATCGTCTTCCCCGTCCGCCATGACCTCCCGCCCCAGACCCCCGTTAGCGGCAAGCCCCCGCGCGAGACCTCAGTACTAGTGAGCCTTGCTTACATGTTTTGTATATGGATATTTTTATGGTATTTTTGTTTAATTATTTATGGATATTTTTTATGTTTTATGGTTTGATTTGTGTTTTATGTCTTTATTTACACTATTCGCTGGTGAATCTATAAACATTTGAAAGAATCCAACAACTTTCGTTAGTATATGTTCATCTGATTGAGGAATAAACATTTGATGTTTATGCTTGTGTTATTTATAATTTGAATTGAATGATTTGTGTTTGTAGTTTGATTTGTGTTTATGGTTTAATTTGTTTTTTATAGGTTGTATAAAGCAGTGATGTTTGTCATCGATTACCAAAATTGGTGTCGGTCAGGTGTCGGTAAGTGTCGGTATAGTGTCGGTTAAGTGTCGAGGGTTTGGGGGGCGTCGGGGGTCGTGTCGGTTAAGTGTCGAGGGTTTGGAGGGTCTGGGCGTCGGTCTGGTGTCGGTAGTTGTTGAGGGCGTCGGTCGGGTGTCGGTAGGGTGTCGGTCTTTAAATAATAAAAATCATTTTAACTAACTGTGTAGTTTTAAGTAATCTAATTAATTATTATATGCAAATAATCATTAGATATATTATTAAAAATTATAATAAAAATATTAAGTAAAGATTCGGTACATGATCGTATATTCAGTATATTTGGACTATTTGTCTAGCATCATCTGGAAATGCAACCGATTCTCGATGTGAATATTTTATATTTATAATATATATATTACTTAACATATAACTAATTTGGAATAAAATATATTTATTATACGTTGAATAATTAGATTAATATAAAAAAATAAGAAAAACGGAGTATCGAGGGTTTTGGGCGTCGGTGTAGTGTCGGTCTGGTGTCGGTAGGGTTAGACGGCCTTGCCCGGCTTCATTAATATCTAAAATCGAACTGCCGGTCGAGATTAAACGAAATGATAAAAACTTACTCACCGACACCCCCACCGTCCCACCACCTTGACTCGAATCCAGGTATGTTTTTGATATTTTTATCTTGATTATATTCAATTATGTCTGATTATGTAAATTATTTCTTTTTCATTTAATTTATTTTATTCCAAATCACAGGGTTTAAGCTACAATAATTATTTATGTTCGAAGTATTATGTCCAAGTATTATTTCCAATTAATTAAGTTCAATTGTTGTCGATTGTTCAATTATGTCCAATTATATATTTTCAATATGTCGATATGTACAATAATAACCCGATTATCTTTAATTATTTAATTTTTTCTTTAATTTGATATATTTAGGAATGATAATAGAAGTCGTTCTTGGATGTATAATCGTTATGGTTGGATGGTATGTGAATCCTATGCTGTGCTCTGAGGTTTAATTGAGTTTTAGGTGAGGTTAAAGAAAATCATGGTTTATCGAGATGATTAGGTAGAATGAAAGATGTCCGTGTAGGAGTGCGAGAAGCGGCAAAGTGTATGACATTTGTCAAGTGGAGGCAGCGTTTGATGTCTAATAGGCTTTGTGGAAAGATATTACATGCGGGAGTACGCGGAGGAGGAAGATTATCGTGTTCTTTCCTTGATATTTCGATGTAGCGGCTTGTGCTTACAGTGTTGGATTTGAGGGGAACGATATAACATATGGTTGAAGATGGTTTAAACTTCGTCATGGGAATGGCGCAATTTGAATTCGGAGGGTATACTAATGAAGAACATGATAGGATTAGAAGATCAAATCTGGCCAGTAGAGAACATACTATGACTTGATGGAGAATTTGTAAACCGACCGTTATTGGGATGGTTCTTGTTGAATTACAAAGTTATTAATAGCAATATGATTGGTTATTCTCCCAGTCACGAATCGCGAAATATCTATGATATTTCCAAAGGTGAATTTCTTTAATCAGCGGTCTTTGTCTAATGAGGAAGAGAACATTCGAACGATTCTATGATCTGAAAAATTATTGAGTCATTTGTTCTTGCTAAGCTCAAGAGTATGCTTGTGTGAATAATTGTATGTTGTTTACAAAGAGGATGAAGTTGGAGGCATGTCGTTTTGTGGAGAAGCAGTGCGAGGAAAGAAGGGAGGAGCAGCGTAAGCCGATTGAAGGTTTTGATATATATGCCGTTAGCCCGCCGACTAGCGATTGTATATGTCGAGAAAGGCATTTCGAGGACATGACCATGGCACCGTCGGATCGTCTGGATGATGGGTGGATGTACGCCCGAGGGATGGGCAGCGTGGAAACATTTGATCACGACATATCGGATTCGGAGGCGGAGCGAGAAATGTTGTCGGTTTGTGTCTGAATGGTTTGCACGCTTTTAGCGAGTTTGGAGCGTAATATTCACATTAACCAGTTATTATCTACGTGTGTACAATTTACCACCGAGATTATTACATGGAGGAACCACTTGTTCTTATCATGATTATACAGAGACCCTAAAAATCGAGAGATATAGATATTTTTTCTTGACCATGGTTGATGAGTTGAAGACTTGTGGCATCTTTGGTGTCGAGACATTGATTAATACAGGAAGCGAAATTTCAACATCTTGAGGTTTCTTTGATGTAGACGTTGATTTTTCTGGCATGTTATACGGTTGATAGCATGAGTAGATTAGCTTGTCGTATTGTATGGAGCATACTAAGATTTTTAGGCCTTCTGAGGAGGGTCGGAGAATTTTCATGGATTTGATTGTCGCCGTCTTTTATTTCCCAAAATCGGACATCCGTTTAGGATGCAAAATGCGTTTGTCGAGGCCGAACTTGGCATTTGTGCAACTAGGCTACTTTGGAGGCGAGGTATATAATCGTATCTTTATTGGATCTGACGTGTTTAGGCAGGCGGAGACATCACGGAGACTCTGGTACATAGGGTATAATGTTGTGAGCAATGGTGCTTGAGGAGTATATTATGGGATTTGAGTTATTGAATTGAGCAAGATCGGGCAAACTTATCGACTAAATGCATCTGAGAGAAGAACAATGGTGAGAACTTTGTCGCACTATAGTCGATGTTCGGGAAAAGCGAAAGATAACGAGCAGGCCCAAGGATTGACCTTGAAACTTCGTTGTTCACAGTGCATATGCATGAGATTCGTGGGAGAAAGCGAAACCAAAAGGCTTTGTATCTGTAACATGACATGAGAGAAAAGAGTTTAGGAGTTTAGTTCTTGGCCTCAGTGCCCCGATGGATGCAACTTCCGACATTTCGAGATATTAACCGAAATGTGAACTCAACGGTGAAAAGTCCGCGATGTGCATATTATTAATGCGAAGTACTTCTGTAGGACTTAGATAGTATCTTGCCAGAAGGATAAGATATGGGGAAAGCGAAGTAAGAGAGTGGTGGTTTTTCTTCGCGACATTTCATCAAAACTCTTAATGTGGGACGCGTGGAGGAGCTCGCCGCGTAATATTGTTGAATAATTTGAAAGATAGAGCAATATTCCGCGGCATTCTTGATGTGGTGGGCTTTCGCCAATCATTTGCACTTATAATGACTTAATGGAGTCTATGCGATAGATGGATGTACGTTTAGTGGAGTGTTGACTTTGTTAAATATTTGTTGATTTATTTGGTTTATCTATCTAATTATTTGGCTAATCTTCTACATGTTTCTTGATTCTTTGAGATTGAAGAAAATGAGTAAGACAAAAGGCCGTGTTGAAGGGTCGATATGCGGTATTTAGTGAAAGAGGTTTGAAACTACGTTCAATGTGCCGAGGAAGGCGTGAAACCGACAAATAGATCTGGGGAGGCGATGTACCAGCGGAATGCCGGAGGCAGCGTCTTTTGCGGTGTTCGTTACCGAGGCGAGAGCCTGCGTTTGAAGTGAAACCTCGATATTTATGACCAGCGAGCAATCTGGCGGCAATGGCATCACGTATATTTTGTCGCAGCAAATCTGAGGAATACATTGATGGCATTACATTTAATATTCAATAAAAAATGGGTGTATATTATTATAATAATTAACTAAACAAAATAACATATCTCGGGATATACCGTGATTTGATTGAAGAGTTGCGGCCTCGTTTGACGGAGGAACAAATAATTCCGGCGGTGGGCTTAAATTTCGGTAAATGGTTTCCTGACCATATGCAGAATAATACATAGGCGGCTTGCGCTCGGGACACTTACTGGTGGTCAGACTCTTGAAATTAAGCGTCTGAGGGGCTATGCGATCGATGGGTACTACTTTGACATTAGAAGCGGGGTGGTCGTAACAAGAGCGCTTCTGATAGCGGTGTGTGTGTTAAAAGTTCTACTCACGATGATGATGACCGTGTTGATTATTATGGGGTCATAGAAGAGATTTAGGAATACGGCTACTTACGTGATAAGTTGTACTCTTCAAGTGTTATTGGTTTGACACAGCGGGTGGATCTGGAAATACATCAGAGGCAGGATGGTTCAAATCAGCACGGAAGCGGAAGCCTCCCAGGATGACCCGTTTATCCTAAGCATCATGGCTTGGCAGTATACTATCTTGGCTACATCTCGGTAGTGAGAGCATAAAAAGTGGTGTGTTGCAATGAAGGCGAATCTTTAGAAGCACTAGTTGATTGGACTTCGTATGCAAAATGTTGTTATGTGACTTTAAATCTTGAAGATATCTTCGAGAGGAACTCTGACAACAGTTATGGATCCATCGAGCGATGTTGTGACATAGTCGCGGAAGGGATATTCAATTTTATTCTTGAAGATTGATTCGGACAACTGATAAGTGATCTTCTGATGCAGCGTCGAGCTACTCGGATAACGATTTAGACTCGGAGGAAGAGCTAGCCCCAGAACTAATGAAATACTAGTCAGAAGAAGCCTCGGAAGAGAGAATTAGGATCCACTTGTTTTTATTTTCAAGTTTTTAGATGTAATAAATAAACCAAATACTTGCAGATTGTGTGTAAATAATCATAATCTTCTACTCACGTTTACATTCTGCGTCTCCCCCATAAATCCTGCTTCACTTTACTTTTTGTTTTCTTGTTTATTTTCAAGAACTAATGACGTTTAATACCATGTTTAAATATGAAAAAAGTGGTCTCACGGGATTTCTCCATTAAGTTGGGAGTTTGTTTATGAAATTCCTCGTGTTGATGATCCTTTTAAACCTCTGAGAAGCGTAGTGTCGGGTAGTGTCGATGCGTGTTTTACATTATTCAAAGCTGAATTATTCGGTATAGTGTCGGGTAATTAATACGATGCAATTTTTACATTATTCAAGCGGGTGTCGGTATAGTGTCGGTGGCGTCGGTCCCCAAAATTTAAATTCCGCTAAAAATAAAGTCTGAGAATTTAAAATATTTTATATATATTGTCGGTGTGGTGTCGGTCGGGCGTTAAATTTGGAATTATTACCACTTCCCATTATATAAGCGCTTATTACATGTCGCTATATTTTTACATTTAACACAATTTAGAACTCGTACCACTCAAATTCATAATTTATTTATTGTTTGTTTAATTTTATAATATTGGCTACTAACTTTCTTACATTGTTTTTTTTGTAGGAAAATTGGCTGAATAATTATTTTGTTAGATATCTAATTATTTATTATCTAACCTTGTTATATTATTTCATTTATTAGGAAAATTATTTGAAATTGAGTATTACAATTACATTTATGTCTATCAATTATTTTGTTTAATTTTGTTACATTCGTTTTTATGTCTATCAATTTTTATCTTGATAATAATGTTACATTCGTTTTTATTGTAGGAAAGTGTCGAAGAAAGAGAAAAAAGTGGTAATTTTGATGTTTGATGTTTATGTTGATGATTTTTGAGATATTGTTTGTGTTATTATTTTTGTTTGTTGTTTATATTGTTGTTCGTGTTTTTTTAGATAGTATTTTGTGTTATTATTGTTTTGATGTTTATGTTGTTGTTGATATTTTTGTTTGATGTTTATATTATTTTGATATTTTTTGTGTTGTTTATGTTTTTGGGTATTTTTGTGAATTTGCGGTACTTGGTTTATCTGAAATGTTGCGATATCAGTACTGTAATTGTTTTTAATTACCAAATGGCGTCGGTCGAATGTCGGGTAGCGTCGGAGTTTAGTGCATATATGTGGTGTCGGTTTTTAGCCGATCTTGTATGTGTCGGTATTATAAATTATGTGGTGTCGGTAGAGATTGTCGGTAATAAATAAATCAAAAATAAAATTAATTAAAATCTGATCATCGGTAAGTGTCGGTAATAAAATATATCAAAATAAAATTAAATAAATAAAGTATCGATGAGTGTGGGTAATAAAATAAATCAATAAAATTAAATTAAATAAAGTGTCGGTAATAAAAATAAATCAAAAGAAATTAAATGTTTGATTAAGTGTGGTTTAGATTGTCGAATTGCCGAGGCAGCAACAGAGCAGTAATATCTCTATGTAATCTCGGTTTCGTGTCGGTATTAAATTTAGTGTCGTGATTAGGGGCGTGGGTTATATCTGGGCACGACCATTTCTTAAACTCTATGGTGTCGGTTTCGGGCGCACACTGCCTGTTTTCTAGTAGTGATAAATTAATAGGCGAGGTATCTCCGAGACTTGTCACATTTGTTGTCGAGGCGAGTGGATATCTTGACGTTGAGGTATAGGTTTGCTAAATTTCGAGCCTTAGGTCGGTTGATCAGTAATTGCACTTCCACTTGGTGAGGTGCTTTTTCACTTGGGTATTTGTGAGACTTGAAGTGTGGTCGAGGAATGCGACCACAAACGATCCCCGATGCAGAAGTCGATGTGAATCAGTGAAAGGATAAGTACTTAAGAAAGGAGATAGGTACCTCGAATGATGAAATAATGTCGGTGTTATAGGCATAATACAAAGGCTTCTCTTGGGAGCTTACTCTATCTTGGCGGCCAGCGTAATCACAGGCCGGTAATCCTTGGGTCATGTAACACCGATCCGTTATGTCTTGAATTTGGACCATGAGTCATTACGCCGGTGTATATATCTGATACATAGTCGTTATTTGGCCATCGATTGTCCCTTTATTTCTTGTGTAATCAACATTACGTAGCGTCTTAAGAATGGATGAACAAGAATAAGTTCTTTGAGGATAGATTAAATCCTTATTCCAAGCTTGAAACTCTGCGAAACGCATCTGCGAGTTCTCACTTTTCACATAACGCCCGCCATTCAGCAGGGTCGATGCGTTAATAGATTTGATGGGTGACCTCATGAGCCGCCCGCAGATGCTCAGTAGCGTTTAATCTCGCTCGCGTGCTGTTTGAGAAAGCTGGGTCTGGTGTACAATCCTAGAATGCCCAGTCGACCACGTTTATGATAAGTTAACATAGGATGACTTTACCGAAAGAAGATGCATCTTGGTGGTATGGTAAAATGCGTCGAATCATATCAAGCAATATCACC
This sequence comes from Lithospermum erythrorhizon, assembly GCA_019722365.1. NCBI lineage: Eukaryota > Viridiplantae > Streptophyta > Magnoliopsida > Boraginales > Boraginaceae > Lithospermum > Lithospermum erythrorhizon. The sequence continues at coordinate 544,287 of JADFUC010002401.1, forward strand.
TTTAGCGCGCACATTTTTGCGGTCGGGTATTCTGACCTCCCCAGCTTAAATACTCGGCGTCCTCGTTGAACAGCAATATCGAGACCGTACCATCCGTGTGAGGATCTAGAAGGTGGCTCCGCACAACTACGGGGAGTTCATCGACCCAGTAATCCCTGCTAGAACCGCTCTGGATTATATTTTTCTTGATTCCTTTGAAGATGATGCGATTAAATCTTGACGACCATCATCATGGGTAATAGACCCGTAGCGGTATTCAATGTTGTATTTCTCGCGAGAATTTGGCGACTTTTGCTAAAGGCGCTTTTAGTTGCTCGGTCTGGTATCGTGGTACACAGCGAGTGATTATGTTTCCTGAAGTCGGACGATCTTGCTCGCCGCCCGGTCTTTTAAGAGTTCAACCTGCCAACACTAAAATAATCAACGCCACCGCGCGTATTCGAGGCGCCGCCCAGCTTTTGGAAGCTTCCCGATACCTCATGGCGAATAAGATTGTTACCTGTCCTTGATATCAGTGATGGATATCTTGACGTGAGGTATAAGGTTGCTAGCTCGAGCCTTAGGTCAGTTGATCTTGTGTCCTTCCACTGGCGAGGGTGCTCTCGATTCTTAGAGTGAGGCACAGAAGGACAATGATATATATATATATATATATATATATATATATATATATATATATATATATATATATATATATAATTCCCAGACATCTAAGGCCAAAGTCAAAAAGCAAATCAGTGAAGGGATAAATCTTAGAAAGGATATTTGTCATTCGCTAAATGATGAAATGAATGCAGGCGTTTGGAAGGCATAGGTCAGCTTATACTGGCACTTACTCTATCGTGTGGCGTGTCGTGGGCGGTATCGGCTGGTCGCCAATAATTATCGATCACTTATCTTGAGATTTGAGGTCATTTGGTCGTCTATTCATGGTAGTACACTCTCGCCAATGGTATATATATATTACACCCAAGCCATTATTTGGCCCAATATCATTAACAACTGGTATTTTTAATGTATTTAATATTGATATGACAAATTCATTCTAAAATAAAGTTATTGTCAATTGTCGAATCAAAATTTGTTAAGTAACACGCACCCTTAATTTTTAAAAGCTTATCTAAATTTGAATTTAATTAATTGACTTTTAACTTTTAAATTCAAATATTTTATTATATTTTATAATGTTTTCTGAAAACATCAAAATACATACTTTTAAACCATCTTTATTACTCCGTATTAACAAGATGATTTTGACCAAAATTAAAGTTGTATCTATTAATTTAGACCTCAAATTTATCAATTTTGATCATTGAAAAAAAAAAATAGATTATCAGTTTTTAAAATAAACAATTTTACTTTAAATTTTAGAAAAATGAATCTTATACTCTTTTTTATAAAATTTTGTAAATTTATTAATGACCTATCTCGATTTATATTTTCTCAACAATTGAATCGACATATTTTTATTTAATGGCACCATAATTTATTAAAACAACGCATCGTTTTTAGAAATGGGAGATGGCAAAATTATAAAGATAGGATCAAATGTTACCTGTTTAAAGAAGTCTTTAACATCTTCATGTTTTAACTTAGTATCATGATCTTGTTCAGGTGTATGATCACCAATGAAGTTAACTTTGACAATAAATCCTGCTCCGAATTTTTGTTTAAGCAACAAGGAAGTTCCAACACATCGAAGAGTTCCTTTAGCCATAATTCCAACTCTGTCCGATAAAATGTCAGCCTCCTCCATAGCATGTGTAGTGAGGATGATACAACGCCCCTGTTTTGCTGCTAGAATAATGTCCCACACATGCCTTTTTGCTATTGGATCCATTCCTGTTGTCTTCATGAATACAAAATTAATTTGTCAAAAAACATATTTGAGTTTGTTTTTTTATTTGGATGACAATTATATATATATATATATATATATATATATATATATATATATATATATATATATATATATATATATATATATATATATATAATAACCCACAAAAAGTTTAGGACAAAAGGAGAGTTGCCTAAATAAAGGCAGTGCGTTTAAGGAGGTTCTTATAAATCTCCTCACCCAAAAGAGATTAGTGGAAGCGTATGGATTAGCTGTGAAAATCGTCGAGGGAACTTCCAGCCAAAGAGGTCACGAGTTCGAGTCTCAGTGGAGGCAGTATTCTGCTACTTTGTAACTTGTAATAGTTTATATTCTGCTACTTTGTAATAGTTTGTAATTGTGCTCTGTATATAGTTGTATATTAGTTAGCGTTGTTCTAGTTGTAATAGTTAATGAGAGTCTGATTTATATATTTCATAGAGTTGTATCTTATTGTATTTGAAATAATATCATCCCTTGAATCTATTAAAAAAAAACACACTAGTGAAAATAAAACTTGTGATCTTGAATTCATGGATTCGTTTGTCGTTTATGAATCAGCCTAGACTAACCCTTTTATTCATAATCGCATATTTGGACCCCAATGTGTGAGTGGGGACAGACAGAATTAATTATAGGAACATTAACATAATTTAGTTCTTCAACAACAATTTTTTTTTTAAGGCTTAGCACAAGCAATGCCCGAGTTTAAAATAGATCAAGGGGAATGACAGTACTCCTCAACTTTAATAACTTTAGAGTTGATTATAGTTATTTTACACAGATTATTGCAATTAATTCTCCATCCTTAGTAATGAAATTTATATAGATTTAATATTTTTGATCCCTTCAATTTTGATTCAATATAAACTACAAAGGTTAATAAATATATACTACGTATGAGTCCCCTTTAGCTGCTTAAGGATTTTTTAAGCACCATGCTTAAAAAAGGGTAAAAAATGTCTTTACACCTTTTGCTAATTTTTAGATGCAATAAATAAATTAATAAACAATATTAAATTAACCCAAAAACCACTCTTATCAATCTCGATAAAAAAGGAAACTTAATCTCAATCCCTAAAAATCCTCCATTTTCAAACCAAAATTGAAATCAAAACAAAAATATCTTCTGGTTAAAAACTATCGTATTTATCCTAAAAAATTATATAACGATAAGCGAGAGAACACAATCCAGAAGCAGTTCCAGAGAAAATTAATTGAAGCAAAACTTATCAATGAAAAAAGAGCCAAAAGAAAAAGAAAAATTGGTATGATCTTTTCATAGTTAGTTTATATTTCAGCTAATTTTTTTGTTTAATCTTTATCTTTTAAGCGTAGAAAATTATATTTTTATATTTTTAAATTATAACATTCTTTTTTTTGTTATTAAATTATCGATAAACTTGATTATATAGTTTGATTGTTAGCGTTTACATTTCAATATAATTTTTCACTACTTTTTATTTTAATGTCATGTCTGAAATTATTAGAAAAACAATGTAAAAATAGAATAAGTCTTTTTAAAAATAAATGGTGATGATTTTAGATTAAACTGATTACAAACTGAAATGTCCATGAAACCAATTATATTTTCATTTTATAAAGAATAACTGGTGTTTTGAGAAATAAGTCATAAATTAGACTTCGTTGATGAATAATGAAGTTATTACAATTTCAAAATTGATATAATTGTCGAACAATGACTCCTATTTTTCTTGCTTGCATTTTGTGTTAATAAATTTTCATTATTGTATTATATAAGTGTATTTAAATATTGATGCATATGTAAAATGGATATGTATTGTTGCATAAAATAGGCTAAAATTAACAAATTATGGTTTAGGTAGTTAATTAGGACTTTAAAATGAGAATTTGGATTGTGCTTAATAAAATGAGTTAAATTTACTAACTTCATATGATAATTTGGGCTGGAAAATGAATAACATATGCTATTTATGTTACTAATAAATTACTCATTCTTAATACTCATTGGTTGTTTATATATGGATTGAATCACCAAAACAACTATGAATTGGCAAACAGGATGAAGTATTGGATTCATATAGTTGGACTTGAAAATAAAATACATATGTTGTTTATGTTGCTAATATCCTATCCATTATTAATACTTTTTGGTTGTTTATATACGTACCGAATCACCAAAACAAACATGAATTGACAAAAATGGTGAAGAATTGGATTCATATAGTTGGACTTGACAATGAATAACATATGATGTTTATGTTGCTGATAAGTTATCCATTATTGACACTTTTGGTTTTATATATATGCAGTGAATCGCCAAAACAAACATGAATTGGCTAAAACGCTAGAGAATTAGATTCACATACTTGGATTTTAAAATGAATAACATATGGTGTTTGTGTTGTTGATAAGTTATTCATTCTTAAAATTTTTTGGTTGTTTTATATGCTCTTAATTACCAAAATAAGGATGAAGTGGCTAAATTGCAAGAAAATTTGATATACATACTTAAAAATGAATAACATTATTTATGTTTGTGATATGTATCCATTCTTGATACTTTTTTGTTGTTTATATATTCATGAATTATCAAAACAATTGGAAAATAGCTAAAAATGAAGTAATTCAATTTTTAAAATGTATTCATATTTAAGTCTTATTGAATATGAGAATATGAACTTAACAACCAAAATGATAAAGAATTGGATACATATTTGAATTCTTATTAAAAATACTATTGATACTGTCGGGTTTTGTATTAAATTTTATGTTAGATAACATTAGGAGAAAATGTTTGAAAAATGTCAAAGATGTGGTAAAAACAATGAAAAACACAGCTCGTGTATATTACTTTGAATTCATGGACTTGAATAAAAGTTAAAAATTAAACTTGGGGACTTGAAAGTATGAAGAAATAAAAAGTAGAGTGAAAATAATAAGACTAAAATATTTCTTATAATAATTCGAAAATAAAAAAATTAGGAAGAAACTTTGAATTTCAAATGACCAAAAAAATGGTAAGTTGGATAAAAAATAAAAGAACTCAGATCAATTTCCAATCTAATAAAATTTGGAAATAATAAATTAGTTGGGAGAAAATTTTAACTATTCAAAAAGAAAAATAAAGGCAACTTGCTAAAAAGAAAGGATCTTTTGATAATTCAATTTTAGCCTAAATTACATCCTATAAATATGCACATAATTAGAGAAAGAGAAATCAATATTTACAATTTTTAATTAGTTATAATTTTTAATTAAAATGCGGCGTAATGTCAAAAAGATGCTGTTTTACTTTGTAGTAGATTGGATGAGAATCTCTTCTAAGATGCTTAAAAGATGTTGATCTAACGGTGAAATATGAATTTAAGCACTCTGCTTAAACTTTTCCTTAAGCATTTAAGTTGTAATTCACTACGTATATATTATTGATTAAAGAACATCATTTTTAAAGAAGTTGGGGCCTTGGGGGTATGGGCTACTGGTCTAGGTCCTTCCGAAATAAAAAGATGAAAAGGAAACATACTGGTTCATCAAAGACAAGAAATTTGGGATCTCCAATAAGTGCAATGGCGACACTTAAACGACGCTTCATTCCACCACTATAGCTGCCTGCTCTCACTTTTATTGCATTCGATAGCTTTACTTGACCCAAAAGCTTAAGTCCTTCCTGAAATTAGTCAACATTTAATTAAAGAATAAGAAAGCTATATGATAAATATGATCCGTTAAATTAACCGAATTACAAATGTCAACGGAATTTCTTTATTACGGAACATGATTCTTGATAGAATTTCTACATGTCTGGGTCGAACTTGGTTCAGTAAGTCTCTTTGGTGACTCACGGAAAACCGCTCACTGCTTAAAGCCATTTGGAAGGTCTTTGGGGTGGTGTTCCTTGTCTGAGGTCACTTGAGTAAAGACTTGAGCCGTAGTAGTTCTTGAGAAAGCGTGTGACGGGTGTGCTCGCTTGAGGAATATTTCAGAGCGATCAATCGATATTGTATTTTAGTGAAGTAATAGCATAAAGTAGTAAATTGGAGTTAATCGTAAGAATGTATGAGAGAAGTATTTATAGGCGAAGTCTGAAGATGAGTGTAGCTACCAAACTTTCGGGTGATTACTGACAACTATTAAATGCATCACTGTGATCTAGCGCCATGGAGGCTTATCGATGAGGCCGAACCGTTTGGGCCTTAGATGACTCGAGGGGTATACATATATATATATTGCCCCTCGGGTGGAATTTGGTTGTGTGCATGGGGAAGTTCAAAGGTCTGTGGATGAGAACATTTCGATTGAAAAAATCACTATCTCCCAGGCTTGTTATAAACCGTTGAAGGAAATGGCATCTTTGACAAATATCGCTTAAGTATGCGAAATTTCGCCGCTGGATCGCCGTTTTTCTTCGCCAACTAGTTCGCTTTGTGGAACCTACGGCGCCTTCTACTGGCGTGTCATTACCTCGTGATCGAGAATTCAAGCCCGTTGGGTTTTAAGCCCTATAAAGGTACTACGTCTGTCGTAGCCTTTCTTTTCACTTTCATTCTACCCTTTTTCATCTTGACCATACGTCTTACGTGTTTATGACGCTGCTTTTCGTTCATGGCTTCGCTCTATGACTTTCTTGGATTCTGCTTGTGAGTATGTCTGACTCGACCACCCCATTTTCGGGTAACTTTTTCTCCTTTTATGTTTCTGACTTCTTGAATTGTATAATTCCTACGAATTCCATGACCTCGAAGTACCCGTCTAAGGGTTTTTTATCTTTATAGGGATTTTGTAGTAGAGCTGTTAATTAATTTCTTAAGGGTTTGTAAATATTTTAAGGTAATATAAGGAAATAGGGTTAGGAAACTTCTTGGTCTTTTGTATCAGTGATGGTTGAAACTTTTCCTGTATTCCGTATTTTGAGGCTCTTGATTGTTGAATTTGTAGCTACTTGATGTGAAATATACTTTTTGATGTGTTTGGATCTTTTCGTGGATTGGGGAAATTTGAGGGTTTACTTTAGTGTTGAACATGAAGAGTTTTGTACTCAAATTCGAATGTTCTTGGAGCCACTTTTCGATTTTTTCCCCAAATTTTGTACATGCGATCTCCCGAATTTCCGATTTTGTTTAAGCCCGGCTGCGCCCATTCTTGCGGATATGGTGGCGGTTCCAACCCCAATTCACGTCCGATCAAAGCGAAGCCGTTCCTCGAAGGCCCGGCTACTTTAGTTATGGTAATGGAACTGGCCTGCGTTAACAGATTATACAGCTGCGTGGAGTGCGAGTTTACCTATTAGCGACTTAAAATTTTCCAAGGACCATGATCCTTTTGCTAACATAGCGATTCCTCAGGGTGTGGCTCGGGAAGTGGCGAGTCGGCAATGATGTGAGCGTGGGAGAAACCCGCCAAATCTGAAAGCATATTTGTCTCTGTGAGCCCCTATCAGTTTGTCCTCCCTCTTCTTACTTATTTGAATCGTCCTATTTCGTACTACTCCTAGGCCTCTCAGCCATTGAACACATTGATTCTTGACTTGTGAAGTCAAGTAATGTTCCCAGTATTATCATGACTCTTTATAGTAGAATTCTTAAATGAGGGATTTAGAATTAATTTTAGGCAATAGATTTTCATCCGCCCGTTTGTTTCCGCTTAGAAGGGGAGGCGGGTTAGCGAGGCAGTAGTGGACCCGTCCGTGATGGTCCATGGCCCACTAGATGGACCGCCATTGTGTACATAGAGTCTACACTCACAGACTGACTTTCCTTTAAATGCGTTTATAGATGAACTATTAATATCAGTTAATGTCGTGCCCTGGGCAAATCCCACCACAATGGGTGGCTAGCCTGTCGCCGTCATAGTAGGCAGCTGGATAGGTGAAATAAACAACACATCCATTTTTCTTTAATATCTTGACGCGCCAGCTCACAGGATGCTACATGCTCACTTCCGTCCGAGGCTATGACATTTTTCGGCGAAGATTGAGAAAATCTACAGTCGAGGTGGCGCTGAAATGGTGCTTCATGAAAGGTGGCATGGGTGACGCGGTCCCCAAGAGGTGGACCTCCTTGGAGGAAGCAGAACATCCTAAGTTTAAGAAAGCTACTTTGTCAAGCGAAGTGGTTAAAAGGCTTCCCAAGAACCACCGATCACGGTATCTCGGCCGATGAGTGGTTCCATAATCCTCTCTTTGCTCGGGGAAATGGCACGCTCTTGGCTTCGACCCGCTTTGTTTTGGTAATCCATTAACGCGTAAGGGCGCAGAAGTGCGAGATATTGGATTTGGCGAAGGCGCGCATACTACGCTCTCGATTACAAAGTACCGCAGAGAGAGCTACAGTCTCGTCCGTCCACCTTAGACTCGACCGTGAGGAGGGTGCCGATTCGAGGCTCAAAAAGTTAAAGGCAGGGTATTCATGAAATTTTTGGGCCCTTATGCGAACCGGCGGATTCGTATTAAAGGCGTACCTTGTGGAGGAAGCAGAATGTTTCCGCCTCTATTGTTGGGCCCAGGAGGGACTCACATGCCGATCCATTGATCGCACAGAGATTCACGGGGTTGTAACAAGCCACTCGATTAAAGTAATTTTTCTGCTCTCAGCTTGTCTTGTTGTATATGTATTCCCTACTTGTTCTTGTGGGCTTTGAATGTATTGTGCCTTAGCGTAGGGCCTGGAGCGATCTTGCGTCTGAAGCCAAGGAGAAAGAGCTTCTGACTCTGAAGTCGGCTGAGGCATGAAGACAGAAGGCTGAGAGTCGGCTTTGGTATGCAAAGATAAGAAGAAGCGTACTCGAGCGCATAGGCGAAATCAAGCATGATCTCCGTCGAAGCTCGATTTACTTGTACGGAGGTGAGCATTTTGATACCATCAAAAGCTAGAAACGACTTGATTGGTCCATGTCAGACACGACCAAGAAGGTGGGCGGCGTGAAATAGGTGAAATCCGTTGAAGGCTCTTCATAGCGAGTCGAGGCTATTTTCGAGTATCGGCGATTTGCGAGTTCGTTGGCGGGAAAAGCGGCTTCTTTGTCTTTTGCCCGGCTTTTACGAGACACATAGAATGTTAACCGCTTCATTTGCCAGCAAACTATAGGGGACTTCGTTGAATTATCACGAAGAGTGGTTTCTTTCATTTAGATGTTCGGCCTTTAACTCCCTTTGCCGGACGAAGAAGCAACAGAGAGGACCGCTTCAACAACCATGATACCCCCGCTTTTAATGCATGTCGACTTGTTGCCGTATACTTTGTATTTCTGGCAACTTTTATGACCTTTTGTAACCAATTATTTTCGCCGCACAGACATTTATCCAATATACTCGACACTTTCCATTTTTAACCTTTTTAAGCAAAAGGTTAAACTAGTCACATTATTTATAGATGTATCCGCATTCCTAAATATTTAGCTTCGTTTATTGCGATATCTTATAGAAACTGCGAACATGCACTTATGCGCTTTTGCCTACATAGATTATGCTGCTTATTACAGTCAAGAGGGTTGGTACACTCATGGAACGCCGCTGGTTCTACGATTAACCAACGGTTATACATATAAAATTTTATTTCCCTGTTATTAATCGATTTAATGAGTGATTATGGGGCTTTTATTTTATGACCCACGAATGATCGATTCGGAATTTTGAGTGCTATACGTATAGATGCGTATAATTATGCTTATGGATTTGCATGTCAACAGGTTCTTTATGGCGTTTTCCGTATAATTTTAAGTCATATAAAAGATAAAACAACCTTAAACTGATTACGCCAGGCGCGCTTCCATACTTTGGGCGATTCACGCTGACCACTTTTGGGTGGTTACGCATAATATTTGCATAGTTTAAATGCATGCGAGTTAAGAGACAAATTTTTTGCCATCTAAGTCTTCTAGCTAAATATGTCTTGGTCCCTTGACTCTTTTCTGATATGGCCCTGTACGTTTAGGGCTCAGCTTTAATACGCTCTTTAGGTTATTTCGTTGAGAATAGCGAAGTAATCTTAATCTCCCGTAATGAAATTGGCAATTTTTGACCCTTCGGTTGTATGACCTAGCCATAAGTGGTTTGTATTTGAGAGAGTCTTATATGGGGTTTCGTCTCTTAACTAAATCCCTTGAGTTGAGATATTCCTTGAGCCGGCGGCGTTTCTTTTCTTGAATCGATCCTCTTTGTATGTGGAGTAAACTGACCTCTGGGGTAAAAGCGCACGTTTCCATGGTAGGCGAAGGTGCCTCGCTCGTTTGCTTGATTAGGTGTGGAATGGGCGACCGTAATACCCGTTGGAGCTTTTTACATCCGCCTCCCTCCTCACTTTCGCTCGGGAGTATGTTGCTTCGTACTGCGGTTGTGACACCCTTTTCTACCCGTTTGCTTAGGGGATATTAGACTAGAGCCGAATCGGTGCTCAATTCCAAATTTCTCCACGAAATCACTAATACTTGCCCTCAATTGAGGACGTTATCGCAATATTTTTGGGATTCCCAGGCAGCGTGAGGAGATGTTCTTCTCTGAGCGAACATCTGCCATTCCCTGTCTTCTTGAGAGTCTTTGCCTACACTACTTCTTTGAAATAATCGGCCCTTACAATAATGAACACAGTCCTCCTTGGGCTCTTGTTGTTTTCCTGCAGTGGTTCCCAACAGAGGCAAATGGGACTTACTTTGGTGTGAGGGATGAAGTGGAGTGAAACTTCCCGTCCGATGGCGAAGCGTCATGACTTCGTCACATATTCGGTCGCATCCTTTTGATGTTGACGATAATATCCAGCTCGGTGATCTTAATAGCTAAAGGCCATACAATGTGACTCCCGGCGTCTAAATTGTATCTCTGCTAATAATTTGGGAACATCCTCGGTTAACACGCTTGAGTTAATGAATTCACGATCACTTTTTAGCCTACATCTTTATCCTTGGGAGGATTCCTTACATTGGGGTACTTATTTATTTGGTTCCCTCGGAGTCCATGGTGTTGGAGCCCATTACACTCTTGCTTGAGCACCCTCTTTTGTAGCGGGTTGTTTCGCAGTTGACATATCGCATACATTGCTTGAGCAGCAGCAGTGTACGCCACTTTTAAACTGGTATTTGTAGTGCCATTAGGGTTTCATTTTTTACTCCATGATACCCACAGACCGATCTCTTAACTTTGAATCTCTACTTACACTTGAGTGCTTCCACTCAGGGGGACTTGACCATATCTTTAGCGAGAATCGCTGGCTTTATATTACTGCATTGTTATTAGTAGCGGGGAAAAGCGAGCAGTAGGGCATACTCTATTGTTTCCTCTCTGATCCAGAGTGGCATCTGTACTGTCCACTTGGTCATTGGAGCCATGCACAAATAATGTCAATCGAGTTATTTTGATTGGCTCTCGGTGTCGGACCTTGTATGGAGGTGCTCGGCGATGCATTACATTGTAAATCCGCCCGATGCTTGTGCTCGCACTGCTCTAGAATTATAAAATAATATTAAACTTGCTGATTCTATAGCCCATTGTAATTGATACATACGATAGGCGAGGACGGATAGTACAGCTTCTTGGTTGATACATAACTTCGAGCAGCATTAGGGTATTTCGAAATAAGCTTTTCAATTTTCTTGTTGAAATTACCAAGGAAAGGCTTTATCTATGGGATATCTCTCGCTTTGCGTCTCTTGGCACTTGGCTAACACATGTCTGTAGTTTTTGTACCGCCTAACCACCGTGTGTGTGTCTGGCGCTTATTCTTACATCGAGAATGTGGGGCGACTGCTGACTATTCTCTTGGCTAGGGGTGGAGAAAGTAGAGGCCCAAATGTTTCTTCAATTCCTAAAGGCTTTATGATCTTAAATCCAGCTTTTCCTTTGACATGGTCTTAAATTCTTGAAAAAGCGATTAATTTCTTCACTTGACTTGGATATGGCGGTTAAGGGCATGAACACCACATTGTTAGCTTTTTACTTGGCATCCTTACCTTCTTAGATTTGGTTTCATCCCCAATAATTTCTATCTTATTCAGTTGGCTCAATTCCTAGCGATCATATATCCCGAAATTTCTGACACGACTCAGCATTTCTCGGAGTGCTTTAATCACTTTTAGCCGTAGCTGATTAAAGGTTTCCTAAATTCGCTGGTGATCCGCTTTTGTGCACTTGCTCTTAACGGCATATCATCCACATAAATCTCCATGTCGCCAATTTGAGAAGCCAATGCGTACCATCGGTAAATGGCGCGTCGTTAACCCCGGCCGAATGGCGTAGCTTTTTCAGCAGTATAATGCGTATTTATTTATGAATGTTGTTTTCTCTCACCGTCTCACGGGGCCATGCCGGATTTGATGATATCCTCGGGGCATCCATGAAGTCAGCTTCGTAGCTAATTTCCCGTCAACCGATGATCTGGAAGCGGCGTGGATAGAAATCATTGGGCGTGTTTTGTTCGGATTAATAAAATATGTACTCGTACAGCGCTTGTTATTAGGCTTTCTTGACGACACTACATTTGCTGCGGTGAGGAAATTTTAACTGGCGGATTGCCTACTTTTCGACAAAGTTTGTACCTGCCACTTTATGGTTTGTGTTCTTTTTCATCGTTAAGCAACATTTTCTTTTTCTTGATAGGTAGAAGAGTTGGATCGATACTCTGGCTTTTTGTCTTCTGGCCATTAGGTCTATATCGCCATATCCTGGGGCCCCCGAGCAAAGCGCTTCTTGAACTCTCTTTGTAAGCTATCAGCAGATTGTTGATGATCTTTCCCAACTTGGTACCGATCACGAAGGTTATAACGTTTTCCTTGTGTGAAAGACACGTTGCTCAGCGTCCTCGTGGCGTGGCTCTTTTTCACTCTTTTTTTTTTCTTTCGAGTTATCTTATGTACTCTTTGCAGAGTTTATCTCCAAATGACTTTCCACACTCCTTTTCTCTCATAGCTTGTTGGGCACTTATGTTCGGTGGTGGTACGATGTCGATAACACGTTCTTGCTTTCTTTGTTCACCTTTGCCTAACATACTGGCGTAGAAACTCATTTGAGATGAGCAGAGTGACCTCTTAAATGTGGTAATATGGGGCCCTATTAGTCCGTTGTATGAGTGGTCTGATAATAGGCCAGCACAATAAGGGAATTGAGCTCGATTGTCGTCACCTTTGAATCTACCCAGCAGTCCATTGCATTTATAGAATGGCATAAACCGATTAATGGTATATGGAGGCGATTGTATAAGGCTTTAATGACGGTGTAGCTTATCAAATGTGCTCACATATAAGATGTCCATTAGGCTACGTATCGCTGGCGATCGCTCTTTGTAAAGTTGGCGATTGTGGGAGCTATGACCACGGTCGTCGTGTAGCGATTCAATCCTACTGATTCTTTGGCCGGAGAAAAGCTAATTGGCTACTGAGGTTTAGTTGATTAAGATAGACCTCTGACCGTGCGTAATTTTTGCAGGGGTTCGTGAATCGCTTCCCTCTGTGATAAGCCGAATGGTATATATTTTCCCCGGTGAGCACAAGGCACATATTGGCTTCTAGTTTAACACGTGGTAGGGGTGGGCTCTACGTTTTGACGTGTATTGTCCCGAGTTGCCTTGCCTGTTGAATTCACCCAAATATCCTCTTTTTATCAAGCACCGCCGATTTAGCGTTAAGGATTACGCTTTCGTTGTATCGTACCCGTATTCGCGATGATACTCGATAGCAGTTTTTTATCCACATGTGGTCAAACTTTCTCATCGCTAACTTAGGAGCATGTTTTTCCTTCTGTTGAACATAGACCTCGACTATAGACACCATGGTAGGTTAACCGCCGTTCACAGGTGCTTCATTACCTTTGGGACAACCTTTTTGGGAGTAGCGGTTCATAATTCCTTCTTTTTTAAATTAGATAGTTGTCATTTAATTCTATCCCGTACTGGCGCTGTGGGCGCTTTGGATCTTCACTGCTTTTCACGATTGTATGTAAAGATTCACGGTTCTTTTTGCATTCTTTAGTTTTAATTTATTTGACTCTACATCTTGTCTAACTTAGTAATGTAGTTTATCTTGAACATGAGGAGTTTCCAAACTAGAACTGCCCGGTTTCCCGTATAAACCCTCGGTAAAATGCCATATATGATACCTTATTGTTAACTTGCTAAGTATGGTTAGCAATAATAATGAATTTCTCTTCTAACAACTCTTTAGGGTTTATTTGGGCCTTGTTGAATGTCCATTAAGCCACTTTCATCACTGATATTTTTGGCCTTGATGGTCAAACTTGCGATGAATCAAATCCGTTCATGCGTTGTGCAGATCTGGATTTGGGGGGAGGACGTATACCCCGATCAGCCTTGCGATCATTTAAAATTTGTTTTGAAAAGGATTTGGCATATATATCGGATCATTGGATGTGTGTCATTATAGCGAGAATTCTTACAAATGCTTTATGGGATTTTCGTTAAATTGGGGCAAAATGATCTTGTGAGCATTTCGTTTTGCATATTTTTATGGATGGTTGGCATGAATTCTTTCATCATTTCTTTAATATCGGCCCAATTCTTGGTGTAACTTTTGGTAGATCATGCAGGCTTCTGAGCACGTAGATATGCTGGGCGCGTTGGGCGCCTCACCGTGATTATCTAAGTCGCCAGAATTGTACTTACTACTCTCGGCGGAAATCACCGTACCTAGTATTTATAGTAATATAGCGAGAGATGACTCTGGCTGTCTTTCTCATTTCATGTTTAATTGCTGTTGACCCGCGCCGTATTTCGGCTACATATCCTTTGGGTATTGGGCGGGGTTGTTTGTTGTGAATCGTGAGCAGACTAGCGTTTGTATTATTCGTACAACTCTTCAATCTTTTTAGGATGGCGCCACTTGATAAAATGTGATCCGTTAAATTAGCGGATTACAAATGTCAGCAGGGACTTCTACATTATAGGACTTGTGATTACAATGGGAATTTCTACATAATGCAAGATTCGCGCGCAGTTTGAAATAGTCATAACTTTGGTGGAAAACTTGAGCCGATCCCTCTTAGAACCGTTGGAAGGTGCTTAGGGTGGTGTAATCAAAGTGCAGTGAAAACGTCTGGTAATTGCACGAAATCGTATTTGCGGGTGCAGTCGCTGAGGCAGCTCCCAAACGATCAGTGAGTATTGCTATTTTAGCGAGGAAATGTGCTATAAAGTAGTAAATTGGAGTTAATCGTAAGAATGCTTATGAGTAAGTTATTTATAGAGCAAGTCTGAGGTGAGTCGTAGTCATAAACTTTTTGGTCATTCGCGGCCTTTATTAAATAAATGCTAGCGGTACTTAGCCTCATGGGCCATATATTATATATATATATATATATATATATATATATATATATATATATATATATATATATATATATATATATATACTCCTCTCTCTTCTCTTTCTATATATATATCACTAAATATAAATGTAATCATGAAACTAATTTAGTTACATTTTATATTTTAATAAATCGATTACTCAATGTTGACAAATCCAAACTTTATCTATCTATTTTCAAAGAGTTGTATCATAAGATGTTACATTTGTTTTTACATAAAAAGGACAATTGCTGGTACCTTGATGCTTAAATATTGATGTGGAACCAAAATTTATATATAGAGTGGCGAAAGATTGAACACAACACAAACGAACTTGCTACATGCCAGTTTGAATGAAGGGAGAGCATACCGATCTACTCATAGAAGGAGGCAAGCCTTTTATACAAGCGAAGAGTTCAAGGTGCTCTAAACCAGTAAGCTTAGACCATAGAGTATCAAACTGTGAGATATTCAGCAGAAATAATAAGAAAAACAAGACAAATAGGATGTTGCAAATTAATTGAAATGATTAAATTTTGAGAAATAAGATATATACTTGGGAACAAACTCCAGTCATCCTTCGGATATTTGCCATGCTTGCAGGACTTCGAACAGAGTTTCCAAAGACTATTGCTGTAATAAATCATCATGTTTTCGTAAATTAACTAAATTAAAACATAATGCATCAATTAATAATAATAATAATAATAATAATAATAATAAAACTTGCCTTAAAAATGGCATACGATGTAATGGTAAAACGTTCACTTACAAAAAAAAGATCAAATAGTTTAAGCTAATTTATCACATGAATATTCGGACGACCACTATTGACCCTTTTTGAAAAATACATTTATAATTATTCACAAAAATATTAAGATCAATAGTTGACTTTGATTAAATCGAATATGAGGTAATTATAGTAATTAGTGTTACAATAAATTAAAATAATGTAAACTAGAGATTGTGTTACAAATAGTAACATAAAAATATCATTTTGAAAATAAAACAGGTATAGACAAATATGATACCATCGCCACGAGTAACTGGTAACATTCCAGTCAAGCAACCAATGGCAGTAGTCTTTCCAGCTCCATTACTTCCAAGCATACAAAACAGTTGATCCTTAGCAAAATTTATCCACATACCCTGAGATCATACATCATCCCAACATAATTCATTGTCAAATTGTCAATAGATTTTGTTATCTGGAAAAAGGGGTTAATTGATGGTAGGGGATGTAATAGATAAACCTTAAAATTTATTAAATGTCTATGAGACTATGATTGTATGTTAAGATCAATATTTATATTAGTTGTGAGTAATGTTGCATTGTTGAATGAATAACAATAAGTGCATTAAGAATGGCAATAAATAAGTAACGTTTGTTCTAGACATAAGCATGGATGCGCGAATAACGGACTAATGTCAAATCGAATAATGACAAATTGTTTATGGCTAAATACTAACCAATGGTATTTTCCGTGTACAAATTTTGAGCTTGTGCAAAATAACCAAACTCGTTAAGTGAACATAATATGTATGTTTACATAAAGTTTTGTGCACATCAAAAAATTATGAGTGAGTGAGTGGCGGTTCTAGACATGTAAAAGAACCTGAAAGTTCGAATCGACTTGAAAAGTTCGGCTCGACGTCATTCGAGCCGAGTTCGAACCTCATATTCAGCTCGAGCTTGGCCAAACCATATAAATTTATACTTTTTTATTTTTCATATTTTATCATTAAAATTCGAATGTTCCGGTTGAACTTCGAATCAACCTCGAACCGTTCCAATCGAACCTTTAAACTTTTCGAACCAAATTGAACCTTGATTTTTCCGATTCATTCGAATCTCGAGCCTAGCCGAACCGTACCTCGAATCCTTCTATTCGAACCGAGCCGAACCCTGTTCAGGTTCTGTAGGGTTCGGCTTGTTTAGAGGCATTTGTATGATATACTCCTTTTAACAGAAATATATGATGAAGTTACCTTGAGAGCTTTAAACTTTGCTAGTTTAGGTGGTATAATCTTGAATGAAGTATATGTCTTAGCAAGTCCTCTCAATTGAACTGCAACATTTTCATCAACATTGCCTTGCTCTACTTGTCTCCTAACTGTGTACTTCTCCTCAACAACGCTCTCATCCTCTCCGTATGTCGAACTAGCAGGCGCCTCTAAAAATCAAGAAGCACAGTGTATAATTGTATATGAAAATAACTTAAAATTTGTTAATTATCTAAGTTTTGGATGTAAATCAAGACTTTAAAATTTGTTAATAATCTTTGGATATGAAAATACAATCTAGAAAATCTTTTTAGGGATGAAAGGAGTATATAATATTCGATCAAATACATATATACCTTTCTCCAAGTTCTGGACTTCACGTTCTACCCCGGTCCAGTAACTAGGCTTGAGAAAGTAATGTAATGGTTTCCCCACTCCACAAGAATTAGGGAGAATGTTGTCAAAGTAGAGTGCCAGCATTAAGTATGCAAAGAATGAAGCTGGCAACCATTTTATATAGCCCATCTGAGTGGACATCAAGGCAAAATCTAAGTTAACTAGTAGCTTTTTTGGCTACATCAAATTAACTTGGTAAAATTACGACAACATTTTCACTTTCAGAATCATACTATAATATTTATGCTACTTTCAAAAACTAATCTGCAATAATATAACTAAAATATAATTTAGTCTCACTATCTAGGACTAAATCGACAATTACATCCATACAAGATTGTTTATAGATGGAGGAAGTATAATCTAATTTATGCATAATGAAAAGAGAATTGAAATTCAAATAATTATAGAGAAACTACTAACTACTCTGTATTTTTTTTTTGTGTGTTTTAAAAAAAGTATGAAATAATTATTGTTCAGCAAGAGTTGAACCCGAAACCTCCTAATTAAAGCTTGAGTTACATACCACCAGACTATTAACTCATTGTTAACTAACGACTCTGTATTATTCAAATCTTAATCCACTATGCATCACAATCAGTTACTCAATATCAAACTCTACATCGTCTAAACAACATTACAACGTAAACTACCATAAAACATGATTCATCAAGTTATTTAATTTGTTAAATACTCCATGCTTAAAAATTGGGAGACCATAAGTGTCCAATTATAGTATATTAAACCATCTTTCCTTTCCAACTTAAGTTGCCATATTTTGACTTTAGTAGTGGTAAACTCCAAAAATTTAGACACAACCTCTTCAACATATAATAAAACATAAAGTGTAAGATGTAATTGTTGATGACTGAATAGTCTATGGTATCTGATTCAAGTTTATATATGGAGGTTTCAGATTTTACTATTCTTAGAGACATATTCTATTCAGAACGGTTATGATTCATTAATGATTTGGTTCATTAATCTTCATATCTACCCAATTTCAATGTAAAAATAGTACATGCTACTAAAATGTACCATTCTAAGATGATACAATTGAAAAAATTCAAAAAAAAATGTATTAAAATTATTCTATGCACTTAATTAGAATATGTATCAAAATTCGTCTAACAAATTAGTATAGATTACCTAAAAGTTAAAATAAGTTTATATAATTGGCATTAATAATTTTTTTATTTAGAAAATTGTACGTATTACCAAAAATGTATCAAAAGAAAAAAGAAAATATATTATAAAATGGTATAATTTGTATGTTTTATCATTAATGAATAAAAAGCTTAATGAATCGTAAATTTCCACATTTGTAATACTTACTCTAACTGTCTTTATTTAGAAATTTATGTATTCGTTATTTGATGATTTGTTGAATAAAAATACGTATTAAATCAAAAATCGGTAATCAAATAAAATAGTTAGGAGTAATAAATAACTTGAGGGTATGCCTTACCATGGAAATACAAGAGGCCAAGATAGCAGCATATGGAAAATCAGAATCTTGTCCGCACTTGGTGGCCTTAAATACATCGCTCCATCTTATTCCACCTATCTTAATTGCCTCTTTAAGTAAATTAATCCCTCCACCAAGAGGTAACGGTGGAAGCAGTATCGAAAACAGAATTACATATTTAGGTGGTGTAGTTTTCATGTAGAAACTAGAACTCAACATCTACATAAAAAATATGTATGTAAGTTCAAATAAAAGCTGATGCACTTAATCACTTTAATTATTTTCTGGTAATTTACTCAAAAAATTAAGTTAGTCCGACATTGAATTAATTGCAAAAATGGTCCCAACAATTGAGGGACAATTGCAGTTTGGTCCTTGTAAGTAGCATCGATGCGCAAATGGTCCCCGTAAATTTATATCGTGTGCGCAGATGGTCACCAAATTAACTATTTCGTTAAATTTTAACAGAGAAAAAAATTTGGTCTATTTTTGGGTAAAAAATATAATTTAATGAATATCTTAACGAAAAAACTTTAATTCTACCCAAAATGAACTTAATCAATAAGAAACTAATTTAGTTCAATAATTTTAATTTTGTTAAATTTTACTCCCTCCTCTCACAATGTTTTATCATTTAGCCTAATGCACATAAATTAAGGTGGGATGAATTTTACAATGTTTACCCTTTATCTAGCCTAATTAATAAGGTAAAAAGAGAAAAATAACGAGAAATAGTGTAATAATCAATGACCCCACCTAAAAAGAGAAATTAAAAAGTAGGGTTATAAAGGGAAAAAATAGCATTGAAAATGTAAAAAAATCAAATATTTTGATATAATCACAAAAATCTAGATGATCAAATATTGTGAAACGAAGGGAGTATTAATTTTATGTTTTTTCCCAAAATATTATCTAAATTATCAATTTTGGGCCAAAAATTTACCTAAATTTTCTTTCGTTAACATTTACTTGAAGATGTTAATTTAAGGAATGAATTTGCGCACATGATCTGTGATGCATAGGGATCGTTTAAACGTCGATGCCAGGCAGGATCCCGATATACACACGCCCCAAATAGTGTTTTATAAGCCAAGTGGTATTTTACCCACGAGCACCAATTTACGTAACTACCGCCCACAAATAGGGGGGCAAAATAGTCATTTAACCTGAAAATATTCTTGTTTTTTGGTATTATTATAGCAATGCATCATCTCTTGAAACTTCACGGAGGCCAGCTATATTTCATCTCGATTATTAGGCCCATTCGTGATTAGGCACCGACATTGCATTGAGTTAATCATCAAGTTAAAACAAATTTCCAAAAGAACAGGTCTAGTGTTAAAATAATAATTTCGTAAACCTAGAAAATTTCTACATACGGTAAATCTAAAAGAAAAATTGAAGAAAAAGGCACTGACCGATAACATAGCGCATACGACATAAATTAGATAGCCCACAGTTGTTGTTGAAGATACCCTCTGGAAGAAGCTTGAAATAAAAAAGATAAAAGAAAGCTGCAGGAAATCATATAATTTCTTTATTGTTAATTGAATAATTCTATTAGAGGTAAGTTATTCAAAAATAATGACATACTTTCCTTTTCTTAATAATAATTTTGATATTTTAAGAAAAAACTACATACAACTAGAATATTACAAATCCTCCATCCAAAAAAAAAGATTCGTTTCAACTTTTATGCTTAACATTTTAAATTTTAAATTTAAATATATTGAGATGGATCGGAAAATTTCAAAAGATATTATTAGTATTAATTATTATTATTACCATAATAGTTTTACTAATAGCGAGTACCAAGATTTACTATTATTATCATAAGTATTTGATATTGCTATAAATATAGACTCGTTTGCCCATATATTTGATTTGTTAATATAATTTACATTCTTCTGTCATTCTTGCTCGTAGTATTGGCTTCAAGATCTTGAGAGTTTTTTCCCGGTTGCGTTGGCGAATTAGCGGCCAATGCATGATTAGCCGCTGAAGCGATTCATATATATTAAGTTAACTTTTTTACGTTGCGTTGTTACGAGATTACTTTTCAACTTTATGATTTTCTTAATTAAGAGTTTTTACATTTTTTAATTGAGTGTTGTTATCGAAATGCGTGTTATTGATGAAAATGCTTTGGCGATTACGTTAAATGTGTGGTTGATAAGCCTTGCAAATAACGTTAATTGAAAGAGGTTTGATTTTGGTTATCTTATGATTGACTTTTCATGTTGGAGAAGATTATTTTTAGTCTCTTGAGTAGGAGTAGGAATTTGTTTATGATGTATGTTGTGCTTGATTAAATCGCAACCTTGACTATTATTGAGTTCGAAAATAATGGGGCGTTCCACATGTGATATATTTTGGTCCTTTGGCGATGTTCTCTCGTCAATGTTTTTGGTGTTTGGTTTTTACCACATGATGTTACGCGATGTTTTGGTGTTTTGATTTTACGGTTCATCGACTTATTTAGACTGGCGATGGTCAGGTGATGTAAATCTGCTTGGGTATTTTCTTATTGTTGCAAACACATGGCAATTCTATCAAATTGTCATGAGTTTGAGGAGAATGATAGAGTAGCGGATGAGAGAAGTTTTATGAAGATTTAGAAGATTTTTTATCAGAGCTTGAAGTCTTTATTTTCAAGTTGGACGTCTGATGTTCATGCTCGACTTGAGGAGGGTATTGAGATGGATCCGGAAAATTCCAGAAGATATTATTAGTATTAATTATTATTACCATATTAGTTTTAGTAATAACTTGAGTACCAAGTTACTATTATTACCATAAGTATTTGATATTGTACCTATAAATATGGAGCTAGTTTGTCCATATATTTCGGGATTTATTGATATAATTTACGTTACTACATCATTCTTATCAAAATATTTATGTATATGATATACTACTTATAATATTCATTGATAAATTAAATATATTAAAATATATTCCGTAGTATTTACACCTTAATTTATAATTAACATGATAATCATGATTCAAATCAAAATTATATGTATAAATCAAGATATTTCGGCACTTTTTCACATTTGTTCGAGGGTATTTTTGACTTTTCATCATTTATATGTATAAATCAATACCGCTTCCCCTAATATCTTGCCCGCGCCGTCCTACCTCCACCCCGAACCCGGCCCGCCCGCTGACAACCGATATACATATAAATGATTCACTATTTTGTTTATTTTGTTGTATTTTGGATGATTTTTGGATAAACTAATTATTTGAATAATTTATCCGATGTATAAACCAAACAATAACAAGTCTGATACGACTCGAAACTACAAACTCGAAACCCGACCGCTACAAATTCGAAGCCTTTGCTGAGAGGAACACCGTTCGAAATGGTGCGGTTTATTGAGCTTACAAAGTATTAGTAGGCATTTTTGCTTATAGTGTTTGAACCGTTGGATAGATGCGGTTATGTAGTGTCCGATTTGGCCAGTATTAGCGTTTGGTTTATTATTAATTGAATAAAGTTCACTAATTTTAACTAAAATATTTTAATCAATTTACATCATATTAACTAACCCCAAAACTGATGCATAATTAAAACATTAGGTCGTTTACCCGACCCGATGTTTACACTTATTTTTTACAAAATGCTTAGTTTCGTAAAAGCAGAATCATTACATGCATTTACAACAATTTGTCATTTATTTTATCCAAAGCTATGCTCTAAACTGCAAATTTACCAAATTCAACTACTTAGTGGAAGCTATCCTCACAACCATAAAGCTTCATAGATTTTTATTTTAGAGCCTAAAAGATGCATGTTTGATTTACACACAGAGCTAATAATCATATCATGCATGTATATCTGATATTAAATGAAGTACCCTCTTGAGTTCTTGGACTCGTCTCCATTTTTATGAGTTCTTTTTTTTTGCGTGGTTATTTTCATGCTTAATAACCTTTCTTGTTTTCATTTTGTAGTTGTTGTTGTTTCATAATATAAAAGAGTTGGGTTAAATTTTGCAGTTTATTTTGCCTATTTTCAAGCGTTGACTATAATGGTGGGAGTGGGAGTGGGAGAGTTGAGATCAGTTTCAATTAATGATGGTTATTACACTTAATGTAATTAAATTCTGGAATCTCTCTAATAAGATTGTGAGAGTGGGGAAGTGGGAGTTGGAGTTGATTAGGGGAGTGTTGGTTGTTTCTAAATTGGGTTATTTTTATTATTTTTTTAATCCGATTTTTGTTTGATTTGTGTGAAATTATTTTTTTATCCTTATGTAAGCAAGGTGCTAACTATTTATGTATAAGCTCCTAAATTATTTTGTCATCGAATGGTGTGAACCTCGGAACTTGCATCTCAGAATTTAACCAAGTCGACACGAATCCTCAGCGGATTGACCTCATTAGAACAAAGTCAGCAATCTCACTTTCCGCCGAATGCAAGTCAACCTGACCATCGCCGCCGTCATCAGTGAGCAAGTCAGGCGACCTCGATTTAAATTTACTAAATCACTTTAGGAGTAATTTGTATGGGAAGTTTCGGTTTGCCGTAACCCATCACGATGATTCGCGGAGGATAATGTCCTTGTTACACTTCTCTGGTATGCTTCCTCTGGGGCTAATTTAATTTATTATGTCGCAAAGATTGTGCAGTTTGATTTTGATTTTTTTTTACTTTTGAGGCGAAGTATTTGTGTATGTTGTGTATTTTGTTAGGTGGGTGGGGCATAAATTGCTGACCCCATATTCTTAAAAGTTGTATCGTAACTCCACATAATATATTAGTAAATTAGCACCCACGTATTCTTTAAATGTGCCTTACGTCGCCGAATGTCAATCTCGCGTCAAAATTGATGTAGTTGTACTACACTCTCTGTTGTGTGTGTTTTGAGGTGTGAAATAATTATTTCTCTCCAAAAGGTATGTAATGTTGTATACCATTTAACTCCATTGATATTTACTCTCGTTACTTTAACACTTTTAATGTTATTTATTTTTTACATGCTCCCTCAGTTAAAAATGATATTTTTGGCTTTTACAATTAAGCTTTAACCATTAATTATTTTTTATTTTAATACATATAAAATTGATACTATTGGATTCTTTTTTTAAATATTTTAATAGTATTATTTTTTTATAATATTCATGATCAAAGTGTGACACATAAAAAATAAAAATATCAATTAAATTGAGTTGGAAATAGTATATAATAAGCACATGTCACCACCGAAGTCTTAATTTAAAAGGTTTAGCATTCATAAATTGCAAGAAAGTATTATTATGAAAAAATACACATAAATAATATTATGAAAATATTTTTAACAATATATAAAACGATACTAATATTGTTTTAGAATAATAAGAAATATAAAGTAATTTTTGGTCAATGTAATATTGTATTTTTTATGTTCTACTAAATTATTCAAACGGAAGTTAATAATGGGGAGAGTGTGTAACATTTAAAATAACACGGGGGGTACGGTGCTAATTAAATAATGCAGGGGGTACGGTGCAACTTTTAAACAACACAGGGAGTGGGATGCAAATTACCCCATAGGTGGGGGGCTAAAGGTTTGGGGTGGAGGTGGGATGGTTTGTGGAAGATAATAGGGGAGGGGTATTGATTTATACATATAAATGATGAAAAGATAAAAATGCCTTCGAAAAAATGTGAAAAGTCTTTGAAATACTTTGTTTATTTTTGAATCTCACAATGATTCTTAGCTTTGTCATACATAAGGAGCTTACATTAATCAATAGCTAGAGTGAAGCGGGTGGTCGAATTAGAATTTTGGCAAATGTAAATGTCTGCAAGTCATTCGTCCTATAATCAAAGTAGTATATGATCATTCTGATGCGAAATTGCAAAATCACCAATGTAAAGCGTGAATTATTTCAGTTTTGATATTTACATGTAAAGTTCATCAAGTATTAATCGTTGTATTGTAAGTAATAATTGTAATAATCAATTGCATGCAAACACTCCTTGATATGAAATAAAGCCCCAAAATCGAATTAGACCGTCGTTGTCATATGATTCAAATGGGATATAACCATTCGGGTTAATCTTTAATTTATTAATCATAAATATTATTGGTAATGATAAGATTATAAGATTTAAATTCAAATCTAAGATGCTTACCATGGAGACCTGGAAAATGATAAAGAGTAGAAAAATTATGGAAATGTCGTTCTTGATGAAAAAATCAATACGGAAGATGCATCCAAAGAAGATAAGGAAGATAGTTGAGCAGAATGACATAATTGATTCCCATATGAGCCATGACATCCAGTAGGCAGTGTCATAAAGTCCCATCATAGTCATAGACTATGTAAAAAAAAACAAGAAATAAATTAATTAATCAATAAGTAATCAATCTACTTTTAGATAATTTTTAATAACATTCTTGTTAATATACATACATACTTGTTAATATACTTACTATCAAGCATTTAGAGGTAATTGTCGATTTGATGCGAATAGTAAGAGTTAAATATTAGATTTGATCGCCCGATAATTAAAGTTACGTATTAGTGCTTGAAATTATCTGAAAGTTACGCGTTGATTTTAAATTTGATGGAGCAAATTATAAGTTAGCGGAAATGCAATATTGTGCTGCGTGATTTTCCGTTAAGCTTTAGCAGGTCCGTCGGTTTAGACCAATTTAATTTTATTGTAATTTTGGAACAATGCGGCACGAGCTGAAAGACCAGAAAGTAAACAATCTCACTATAATGTTACTACGTATACGGTATGTCTCCATTACCTCCAAGCATTTACATTAAACTTCTTAATGTTACTCTATTCATTCCAAATTTTAGGGGTTAATTTCCTTTTTTGAAAATATCAAAATTGATTTTTGTTTAGTTTAAAAAAATGAAGGAAAAAAAAATTATAAGACAAAATGTGAATTTCCTAAAACTTTGTTAAGAAACAAACCTCCCTCGGAAAATAAAATGCATATAGTAGAAAAATAATGTGAATCATATTAATTTAAAGTTGAAATTGAGTTTTTTTAAATGTCCAACATAAACAATTTGAAGGGTAGGGAGAAATAAAGTTGTAATTTTGAAAATGTATTTTCAATGTCCAAAATGATATTTTTTTCGTTTCATAATAGATGATTGTTTAGATTAAAAATGATTTATTAAGTGATTGTGACAAGGTACATTGAGATTGTAAAAAATTACATTGAAAATGTAAAAAATTATATTAAAATTGTAAAAATATATATTAAAATTGTAAATAATTAACTATTATGAAAAAATAATTTTATTTTAGATAATTATCCATTATAAAACAGAGGGAATAGTAATTACTTGGCGAAGCTTGAGCTCTTTGTCCTGAACCACATCAGCCAATTGAAACATAACACCAAAACCAACACAACCAACTATGAATAATGTGTCGAATAGTTCTGCAAAATTTGCTGCACGGTCTTGTTTCACTTGAGGATGTGCATAATCTGAGACACTGATATCCCAACCAAAATTTGGATCTGAAGTTGATTCAACAATGTTTTTATTTAGTTTCCGTTATACAATATTTATTCAAATAAAGAATAAATAGATCACAAATTATCATACATTTAATTTTTACAAGTTATAAATATATATGATTAATGATTTTGGATACTACTAACGTTTCAAAAATAAAAACATTTTTATCATTCATCTTTAAAAATTTGATGTTTCGATTACTGATGTTCTTAGACCGTCTCATTTTGATATTGTCTATCAAAATAATGAGACTAATTTAATCACTTCAATATTTAAATATTCTTAATAATCCATGACATTTGACTTATAATATTTGACATCCTATATATTTCTTTCCTCAGTTACATTCTTGCCTCAATTTCTTTCCCAATTTATCTTTGTCTTAATTCAATTTCTTTCCCAATTTATCTTTCACCTCATAGCCACCGTTGCTACCATTCTGGTCCACCACCATCAACTCAACTACAACCCACTCTCACCACCACCAACTCAACCCCAAAATTTATTTTTTATTAAATTATTATTATAAAAATATTTAATAAAGAAATGGTGGAATTTGATTTCCCCCAAGTGTGTGTTATGTTAAAGCATTCCTACTCCCTTCCCTACAAGCACCATGCGGCGCAACTGCATTGACAACTTTCTTGTTCTTTTTTAATTTTTTTTGTTATGGGTTCCACTTAGCATGAATTATCTACCTGTATGTTGCACCTAATAACATCCTAATTGACTATTTGTTGTATTTAGTCTACGTAACAAAAAATTACTTAAAAAACTATTTTGTTAATGCAAGGAAAGAATAATAATGAGTTCAATTTAGATGTCCAATAAATATACTTAAAATCGATATTGTGTATTTATGAGCCGAAGATACTGGACATAATAGATGTATCTTGAAGGGTAAAATTATTATAAAAAACAAAAATCAAAATAATTGTATACATGACATATTAATAGATTGAGTCTATTCTGGCTTTGCAAAACAGTAAAAATAGAAAGTAGTAAAATAGTAGTCACGATCACAAATAAAACCTTGAACATTCTGATTACAAATGGGGGGGGAGGGGGAGGGGTTGGGTTTAGAAAAGTAGTTTCACACCTTTTTTTTCACTGTTTCGGATGTGGTTATTAGCAGCCGTGATTATGGATAGGAAATCAAATAAAATCGGACGTAAGCACCCTAACTACTTAAATATCATCCTTAAACAGGTAAATCGAAGCTAATAATAACTATATTTGTGATTCAAATGAAAGTGAAATAGTTCATCTAGTATAGCTTGCAACTTGTAAGAAGCACAGTGAAATAATACCGTATTAACAATAATACAATACAAAATTCTAAAGGACAGTAAAGAATGTCTGATAGTAGCAGGATTAGTTTTAGTGTATTGCTGGAGTGCAGGGCGAGGCACTGAGGAAAATCAGCTATGATGGCTTAATTATAAATAGAACTACGCGAATGTTCGCGTCTACGCGCTATCTGACTTGCTTGACTCGACTTGTCTGGGGATTAAGCACAACTACAATTCTCGCGTCGATACTCTCGGGTGTTCGACTTAAAAAAGATTCACGGTTTAAAATGTTCTCAATGATTGTTATAACGTGTTATTAACAATCGTAAATAAGTTAGAAGATTAGAGATTACTCACCTTAATTTAAGCTACACTAAACACGTGCTTGATCACGAGAATCTTTATAGATAAATAAACAATAGTTGTGGTAATCTTCAAATTCTTGAGCTTGAGATCTTTATATAGTGTGGCGTGCATAGGCCGATTAACTGTAGACAATAAGGACTTCCACTTGAGTAAAAGGAGTCTCATCTGACTTCGACCTTGCTATCACTCTTTGTCCCAGCTATACAAGGTTTAGCCGTATCTTGAAAATGCTTTTGGATAAATTAGAATCAATCAGCGTCTCGCACAAGTGTAACACCGCTTAAAGCCATACGGTTTAACTTGGGCGAAAGAAAAGTAAAGTACCGCCCGGGATGTAGCCGCCAGCAGGTTATATGGCCGGTACTCACCCAAGAGAAAAAGCTTACATCCGACGCGCCGCATTAACAAACTCCCCCACTTGGTCAAGTTTTTTATGACAAATCCCCGATCTCCGAGCGAGAGTCATCTGGCGTTAAAGCGTTAGTCAATAAAGCGTATTGTCGGCCCGGCAGTCGAACGGTTAGATTTGAGAGAAAGCAAAACAAACCAAATTGTATCCAACCATAGAGAAAATAAGCAAAAAATTCCCAAAGTACTCCCACATTTGTCCTAAAAACTTGTCCAAAAGATGAAAAAATTATATAGGAAGCCAGCCCGATGCAGTGCTTGATTCAATTGCACTAGGATTAGCGAGCAAAGTAGCGAGGATCGTTAACCGATTGGAAAGACAGTCTCTTGAGCTAAATTTTGCTTGTAATTCTAACACTCGACTTTCTTGGCTTTGAATTTTGGCTTCCGGCTTTAGTTGCTTTCTTTCCCTCGTAGGCTTTGATGGCTTGCTCTGCAGCTTCTCCCGCCGGGAGCAGACCGGTCTGATCAGGCTTCATTGAACTACACATCAATCGCGTCTTTCCGCTTTCATGGCTTTGTCGCATGGTGGTGACTTAGCATCCTCAGGCGTCTCACATGCTTGAACATGTGGATCTTGAGTATTAAAACTTTATCTTGTAAATCCAAACTTGGAAACCCGATTGGCCCGACTTAGCGCGGATACGGAATGGTCTGAATTTGGTCAAAAGATTACGCTTGTCGATGTTGAGTGTTGGTGATTTCATCAGCATCTGAAGACCACACCCGCAGTTTACTCGCATTAGTGTTGGTGAGGTAGGCACCACGATTAATGGCAGGCCACAGCCGTAACGCTGCATCTCTTCAAGCTTCATGCCCGAGGCCTGATTTGCCGCTTTTGAAGGCCAAACGGTGAATACTTACGTTAACTCCCCAAAATATCTGACTTTAGAGTAGCTCCGATTGATTTTCTCATCACATTCCCATAGTGCTTGTTGATTAGGACATGGTGAATTTGAACACATATCCTCGTGGCTTTACCTTGTGAAACATGGAGCTGCGAGGATCATGATCTCCTGATACATTTCCACACAAACTCACCAACTAGTTGAGGCCCGATGGGATCAATGTCGGGCAAAATACTCGGTAGCCTGCGTCTTGTAGTAATAGGTGTATACCGATTGTTGTAAGTGACCTCAAATAGGTACCTCTCGGCAAGATGTTCCTAGCACCACGTACTTCACAGCCTCGTATTCTTGGGCAATCTACCCCGTCAGTCGAACCTCTTTCGCATCCTTAGCGGTCTCCACATTGTGTTCCTCTTATCGTTGATCTTGGTTTGTCCTTGAACCTGCAGCCAGTGATTTTGCAATACTTCCTGTTGGGTCTGCTTGTCATCCCACTTCTGAAATCACATGCCATTCTACGGGGCTCTTAGGGTGGAATATCACTACCCCTCTCCTTTTTTTTTGGAAACAACTGACTGACATGAACCTCTTTAGGCCTTTTTCTTAACCCTTTTTCTCCTCTGCGCTTCCTTTCAGTTTCCTCTGTCAGTAGCCTCGCTAGGTTCAGCGATATTATCAGCATCTTCTCCCCCCCAAACCTAGTGTAGTCTTCTTTTCTCCAAACCAACGGCGCATGACTGATCCTTACGTGACTAGCGATCGATGATACTATCACTACGTCATCATCAGCTCACTGATTCTCACTACTAGAATCGACTACTTCTCGACACTATTGACTACATATGGTACCCCTGTTTTCTTAGTATTTTTTAAACTAACTCATTTCTCGATCCTGACCCCAATCTTTTTATTGACCAAAACCTAAACAGCAGTGGAACTCAATGGGCCTATAAGTCCTACTTGGACTTGTAGCTTCATTTCTGAAAGTGTCCTTGATACTTGAAATTACGAATACTCTCGCTTACCAGCGTTCTCTAGATTCACCATCTTTCTTTTCTCCTACTTCATTCTCAGCCTCTAAAGGTTGAGAATCTACATGTACCCCCTCCTTATCACCCCCAGTAGGGTTGATAAGAGTCTCAGTGCTTTCTACCCTTTCGACAAAATCAATTTTAGGATTAGGGGTTACTTTGCAGTGAAATGCTACCGGTGGGAGGGGCATGCGTATCATTCCTCCACTTGTATCGGCTGTGTTTTAGGTGGAGTGGCTCCATATGCTCACGGATTGAGCTCTTCCAGTATCTACATTCTCCTTCCAAGGAAATTGTCCCGAAGAAGCTGTAGGTTAAGCTGTTGGAGGAGAGATGCTTTGGAGGCGGGATGGGTTGACCCGTCCCCGAAGTTTGACCCACACGTGCAGTTCTGCGGCGGTGCTTCCACCTCTTGTTTTCACCATGGTGGAGTAATTGATGAAGATTCTGAACAAATGGTGGTGATTAGAGGATGTAGCTTGTGGGAGGTGTTTGTAGAAATTCACCTCTAAATATGAAAGGTTTGAGTGATGAAAAGTGAGCCTGATTTGCGTATTTGAGTACTTATAAGCATGGTGAGGTAATTCACTGCGCGATCCCAAAAAGCTGCATGCATTAAATGCCTTGATAACCGCCAATTTCCATATAATAACCGTTGAGCCAACAATCTTCTAGTTGTTATAACACTTGGCTCTCTGAAGAGTGTTATAACAACTTGGTAATTGCTATTTCTCGAGACACATAACTTAGTGATAGAGTAGATATACAAGTGATTCGCATCCAACCGTTTAGTAAAAATGTACACCACACATGGCCGGTACTCACATGTTCCAAGTCCTGATTTTATTCTCTCAACTTGACTCACGGATGAGTGATATACAATGTCGATGTGCTTGAAGTTTACGCTATGTTGAATAGGATTCTTTTAATATCGCGATTGCACTTTCATATTGTCACGGTATAGAGATTCGTAACACCAGTTGACTTCATACTCCTCTGACATTTGTTTCATCTATAGTAGTTGAGTGCAACTGCTCTCTGACAATATATTCGACTTTAGGCTGTAAGAAAGGGACTTAGAATCTACCTTAACTTGCCCCAAACTAAAGACACAAGATTGTTTCCCGAAAAACACCCTTTAAAGTGCTTTTCTATCTCGGTGTTTCGGGCGGTCGGCATCCTGATAACCAATAAGTGAACATTAGTATCAAACATATAAAAGTATACCATAGTAAAATGTACCTTGCACATACTTGATTAGATGACTCTCCTTGGGATCGACTTGATATCGACAGCGTTCCTCTGAGAATAAGCTACTTTCGTACCAACGGTTGTCGAGACCAATTTGTTGATCGCCGTAATAGCAATGTCTGTCTGAAAGTCTAAAAGGGCGATAAAGTAAAGAACACGAAATTATAGCAGTTCGGTGACAATGTGACACCTAGATCGGGCGAGCATACCGGGAGAAATCCACTATAACGATGAAGCAATTACAGTAGGGGCTTGCGAATGCTCACGCGTCCCTCTGCGGCTCTATCCCAGCTTACGTCGGCTACAACTACAGTACAGGATCACCTAACTTCCACAGATGCCACGTCCAGCGAGTCTCCAGGTGTTCGACTTACAAAAGATTCACGGTTTATAATGCTACCAGTGATTGTTATAGCAGTGTTATTAACAATAAATACGTTAGATAGAAGATTAAATTATACAACACCTTGTTGCTTCGCTAAACACCGTGCTTGATCCGCAAGAATGCTCTATGGATGAATAAACAATAGTTGTAGTAATCTTTCAATTCTTGAGCTTGAGATCTTTATATAGTGTAGGCATGCATAGGCTTCGGTGGCTGCTTAGATGATAGGCTTCGCGAGGTAAAAGGAGTCTCATGCGAGCTTGGCCGCTTACTATCGATCTTTATCCACTTTCATACAAGGTTTATCATATCTTCCAAAAGCGCTTTGTCACGTATAAGTTCGAATGATAGTACGTCTCGCTACAAGTACCTTAATACTTGGGAAGCCAATAGAGTTTTATGACTTGAGCAGAAAGCAAAGTAAAGAGTACCTTTAGTGTAACCCGCCCAGCAAGTTATAACGAGGAAACAACTGTAGTAGAAAAGCTTCGTAAACCTTTCCACATTAACACAGAAATAGTATCAATTTATTACCTTTAAGTAGAGATCTAGCAATTTCACGAGTTGCAGCAAGCTGAAGAGGAAGCTGATGCATGAAAGCATAATCTTCTACTATTTGTCCAATTTTTAAATAAGAGGAAGTATTTGTCACCACTCCATACGAAAGCTTAAGTTTCTTTGTCTGTCTGAAATGCAAAGCTCCAGGGGTGGTTAATGGGTTTTTCACCAGCCATTCGTTCAATTCCTCTTTTGTTCTGAAAGATTTGACCTGCAAACGGGAACATCTTTTAATAATACGTCTGTATGATTTTGTCTACATGAATGGATAAGTTGTTTGCTGACATCCCAAGTCCCACATTGGTGTTCGATGTATGTACTTACATCTGCGGCTGCATATATAAAGTCTTGAATTACTACTCATTCTATTATAGTTGGTTTTTGGGTGGAATCTCATGGTCTCATGAACTCTTATTATTATTGTAGGGATATTGAGTTAATTGATAATTTGGTCATAATATATGAAATCAAGTTGTGATTTGATCCTGCTTCATAGATGGCTCATGATGAGAACGAAGAGTTCAATTTCTTTCTTCTAAGTTCAGTCTCAAGGCAGTTACTTCTATGAAATTTTGGCCATTTCCCTCACTTTCTTCTGTCTGAGTCTGAATTTAATACAATAATTTGTGTGACACTTTTTATTATATTTCGTTAACATCATAACACATAACAATATGAAAATCTGGAAGGGGCCGGGAGGAGCTGAGAGCTAAGGGTGGCGATGGTGGTAATTCAAACTTCACACATACACGTGTTCTTCTTTTGACAAAAGTTATACTAAAATGTAATATTAACATGTAACAGACAATTCTAACTCCAAATAAATGTAATACCTTATCAGGTGGGATAGGCCTACCAGGGTTGGCCTCCATTATTCTTTTTACAATGCCCTCAATTCTTGGATTCCCACTTCCACTCCATGCAAAATCATAACATGGGTTTCTGATCAACAACTTATCCTCACATGGAGGAATGGCAAAATCAGTTATACGTTTGGGATCACGAACTGCATTTCCTAATCCAGGCAAGTTAGATAGGAAAGTACTTGATTTCCTCATCCCATAAAGCATACCCATGAAGATAAACGGAATAGTGATCTGAATCAATGCGATTCGCTTGTTTCGCATTGTCAGGATGAAGTTTTTCCTCACCAAGGTTTTGGTTTGTTGCATTATCAAGGGAAAACCTGTTAAAAAATCCATCGTGCCACCAGGTTAATTCGTCTTCGTCAACCTCTCTACCGCTCCAATTGGCTTTCTATAACTTGTCCTGTTTCTTGCATTTTCGTCGGAAACAATTGGAACAAAAAGAAAAGAAAAGTCTTCACTCCTAAATTTTCTCTTTTTTGGACATGACTACCTCGAATTACCAAGAGTTCGGAGTTCAAGTGATAAATAAAACATATAGGATCATATGTAACAACTTATGTATTAATATCCGACACAAATACATGCGATATCAAAGAAAATACAAATTAGGAATACCCAACAAGCAAGCCAAGTGGTTGTAATTTCAAACACTTAATCACCTAAACTTCCGCTATAAGTATAACATAGAACATTATGTTACAACTTTGAAACCTTCAATTTTATTCAAGGAGACGTCATCTATTATCTTAATTGTAATAAAAACAAAAGAAAAAAAGCTACGTAGGTGAAACGAAATGTTTCTAAATCAGGCTGGCGCCCTCTTACGTAAAAATTTTACGTATCAGGTACTCATTTTCCTTCAAGACTATGGTTTTATTTTTACATGTAATGAAAAAACATGTAGTATTTTTTATTAATTAGGGTAATTTATTTTCAAGATCATAAAAAAAATTGCATGTACTATAATCATGAAGGGGGCTAGACGCGGAGAATGGGAAGCACGGGCTGAGAGGTAGTGCCCTCTTATATTTTGAAAATGTCAATTGCGGTGTGATCCCAATTAGTGGAAATTTTCACAGATTTGGTCTCTGACAAGTGACAATGTAAGCCATGTAATTTAGTCTCAAATGGACAGAACAGTTAATTACTCACATAGCGAGTTTATACGGAAATAATTAACGGATCCGTACATTTGTAGACCAAAATGCTACAATATGAATATCATTAGAGACTAAATTTACAACACTATTACTAACTAGGGATGTTGGTGGGCCAGAATGATCAGCCAGGTCGGAGCCGGCGTCGGCCCAGGTCCAGTCCCCATCAGAAAATGGGCTTAGGATCCGGTAATTTTAAAAAAATAAAATAAAATAAAGCACTATTCTCTTCAGCGAAGTGTGGTGTTATCTTTTGTATTTTCGGTGTTATTTTTTTTGTGTAAAATGAGTTTAATTCATGTAAATGAGTTTGATTTTGTGTGTATTTTCGATTTTTTTTGTATTACGTTTAATTTTTTTGTATTTTCGAATTGTTATTTTTGTATTTTAGGATCTTGTGGATCAAGTTTAGGATATCGGATCTTTGGCCGGGCAGGATGCTCGGATCGGACGGTCGGTCGATTCTGAACCGAAACTTCGTTTGATCAGATCCAGTCGGGCCAGACACGGAACGGTCCGGACCAGACAACTAACAGCACTATCACTAACTCTGACCGTAATTTAATAAGTTGATAATTTGATTTTGGCCATATACATGATTGTTATAACTGATGCATTGCTAGATTGAAGGAAATAACACTTATATTTCACAATAAACTATTATAAGAGATCTACTACAATATAATTGACTAAACACTACAAGAAACTACAACAAGCCTTGAATCACAAATGAATATTTTCTAAATACAATACTTTGGAATATATTCAAATGTTGTATTAGTGGATAAGACAAGACTAAAGATGTATATAAATGGAGTGAGGATATCTTGATATGAGTTTCAAAGAGAGTAAAAACGAAATGAAATTTCTCAGATTTTTCTAAGTGTTGAAATAACTCTTAAACTCTCTTTTTAATTGCACAAAATCTCTTCAACTATTAATAGAATAGTTGCATCACTTGAATCATGTCCCTTATCTATAAATATGAGTTGTCATCATAGGAAATGTCCACATAAACTTTGTTTAAGTTACAATCCTTGAGGCAAATAAATAGAACCTTTTCATATTTTTTTAAGCATTATAAAAACTACTCGGAAAATCGTAAGACAGGACTTGGAGCAGGCTTAACTCCCGTTCAGTCAATGCTTCATTTAGATTCTCCTCGACCCGAAGCGCTAGTGTAAATAGGACCAGTCCGCTTGGCGGTCCACACCGCCCGGCCCCAGAAGGAACTTTGAAGCAGTTTAGAATCACTTTAGGTCCACTTCCATGTAGGTTTTCGGGAGATAATGTGCTTTTGTTTTTGTTCTTACGTCAGCATGCTCAATTATGTCGATATAACGCAACTTTTCTATGATCACATGGTTGTGTTCACGTTATCTCGTGAGCCAGGCATAAGTATGGGATGTTAAAACATTGGACCCATACATAATGTAAACACCTCAATCTTGGCAATTAAATGCCATCTTAAAGAGTTGCGCATTCGACTCTATCTTGAAGATTGAGGCATCCTTTTATCTCGTTATATTCTCCCTCGTGCGCCTCACACTAATCGAGTGGCCCGCTTACATGTATCTGAGTTAGTCAACTGCGTCGATTTACCTTGGATGTGTTAAACCGATAGCATTTGATGAACCATTAGTTTTCAAACTAGATATTCCGTTAAGATCTTAGATCGTCCTCGGTGTGTAGTCAAGCTTAAACTTAATGACGAAGTTAAGCTCCGCAGGACACGTAACTAGTGACTTGTTATTACCCATTGGTCTCATGTAGAATCAATTTTCTAAACAAAATTAGTTTCCGTCGTGGTGCAATCTGATATACTTTTTAGACCGTGTCATTACGTGTTCTTTTCACTAGCTCTTTGGAGAGAGGTTTAGTTAAGCGGATTTGCTAAGTTTTCTGTTACCACAAAGTTAAGGTGATCGCCCCGTTTGTTATAAATACCACCTCACGTAAAGTATGTCTCGTCTTTATGCAGGCTTTCCATTATAACGTCACTATAAGCTCGAGACAACGCGTCACTACTATCGCAATGCAAAAGTAAGCTATGCGTCGATTGTGGCCACAACTCATATTCACATAGATTTCCTTAACCATTTCTTCGTTGGACGTTACCTGGTATAAACTCGACTCCATGGTAGAATGTACTATGCAAGTTTGCTTCTTAGAAGCCAATGAATCGCACCGCCGCCTATAGTAAAAATCCACCACGAGGTAGCACTACGATCATCATTCAAGTTAACCAACTCCGTCACAATATCCTTCTAATACTATTTGAAAGTCACTATACAGTAGGCTATAGTCATATATTTTCTTGAGATAATCAAGTACTCTTTTCTATAGTCTTCCAATGTTCTTCACTTGGACAACTAGTATCTTGACAACTTATTCCTTGCATATGCTTTATATCGGTCCTAGTCACGATGTTTGCATATATTAGACTCCCTATCACTTTTGCATAGTCTAACTGAGCAATGGCTCTACCCTCATTCAATAATGTGTGCTATTCTTTTATTTTGGCGCTTCATCACATATCAATTATATCAATATAACACGACTTTTTCTAACAATGAATTCATCTTTTATCTTACAGAAACGACGTCGTTGGGAGACAATCCAAGTCTTTGTGTTTCCATTAGTGTTCTTTCTTATTTTGTGGAGACTTAAAGCATATGAGGCGAGTGTTGCAGAGAGGGCTAAGAAAGCAGAACAAAAGGCGACAATGGAAATGGATTCTGATGAAGCCCGACCCGTATTCATGGTTCCCGACCCGCAATTTCGTGCTGTTAAAAATGATGATCTTGCATTCATGGACTTTCCTGCCCCATCATGTAGGGCGGACGGTTCTTGCCCTACAATCATACTCGTCTCTGGCAACGATCAAACTTTTGCCCAAAGTATGGTCTCCAACGATATTAGTTTTGCCTTATGTTTTTTTCCTCTTCGGATCATTTACTCCTTTGGTACTTTCTTAAATGGCATCTTCTGATGTATATGTTTGTATATTATGTAATGTATGTTTATATATATTATGACCAGGTGCGAAGTCCAGAATGGATAATATTTGAGTGGGCAGCCATGTTATCATAGTTAAAACTATTTTAATAAAATGGAAGGAGTATTATCAATACATGCATGTAAAATTGTTATGCATCCTAATTTGTAATTCTGTCTTCACCTTTACTGATGAAACTCTTCAGGAGTTGCTGAAAAATTCTTCCCAAACTCATCATCCATGCAAGAACCTATTATGGTAAGTATATTCGTATAATAATTAAATTAAACCATTCATGATTCATATTATTTCCGGATACTCTAGTTATCTCCAATAATATGTGGAAATTTTACAGGGGACTAGTTTATATAGAAATAGAAGATATTCTATTCAATCTGATAAATGCCCTGTAAAGAAAACAGTTCAACCGAAAAATATGGAAGAAGGTACTTGTTACTCCTATAGATCCTGAACATGTGAGAATGAAATTAAAAGTTGAGACAGTTTTTCATGGTCAAATTTGACATTTTGTTTTGCTAAATAATCTTACTTATGCTTAAGAATGTCATGTACCATATTGATAATGCAAGTAAGGAGTAATTCTTTTTTATATCATTTCATTTACGTACATGTAGTAGTGGCAATGCATTCAAATATTGTATGCTTTTGATGAGTTTGTACTTTCACCGTTTTTTAGTCATCATTTTATTAGACATTTACATATAAATTAAAGAAAATAAAAAATAGTAAAAAGTGTTTTAAAAATATGAACTCATAATCAATTGAAAGCAATGTCATTCTTTAGATTATTAATTTTAATAAGAAAAATAGTCGAAAAGTATATTAAAAATATAAAAAAAACTATTTATTATGCTAAAATAATAATTATTTTTAAATAAATTTCTTTGATTAAAACAATAATTAAAAAAACTGAAGGAGTATTATTTTGGAGAAATAATGGAGGATATATGTTCTCTGTGCCACTCATTTTGAAAGTTCCATCATAAAGATTAAAGTGTTAGTAGTCTCAGTTTTTGTTCTTTCAATTTAGGGAATATTACTACGGAATGTGTCCAAGTGTTATCCTTGTTGCGAAAGAACAAAGCAGAAATTAATGACGTGCTGTTCAAAGGCTTCGTTAAGTCGAACAAGGATGGAAAAATTAATGAGATAATGACAGGTTACTCGATTTAACGGTTCCATCAATTATCTACAAAACAATTTAAAATGTTTAAGCTCCAATATTCTTGATTAATGTGCATATTACTCATCATACCAAAGGTTATGATGTAAGGAGTAGTAATGTGGAAGTAGGTCAACATTTTTATCGCGAATAGAGTGTCTTCCATCCACATTACTCATCCGAACAATGAACTTTTGTTTTTACTCATCCTAACTTATGCATCTAATTCACCCTAAAACATGAGAGGTCCTAAGGTCCTATCTCCTTGATGCATCTAATAAATTAGTTTATACGGAGTAATTTTTATTGGAGATAATTGCACGAATACTTTCTATAGTTTATTAAAGTCAAGACTTAGTCTCTAAAGTTTGAATTGATGTATTAAAAGCCTCTGAAATTACGTAATTATTGCACAAACAGTCCTTATCTTTGCGAGGATTATATATAACGATAATTTAACGTAGTCCGTCTTTTTTTATTTTTTTAAGAATAAATTTAAGTTTTAATAATTAACTTAATCAAATTTTAGGAATAATTTAATCAAGATTAATCACAAAGACAAGAATTATTTGTGCAATAATTATATAACTCCAAAAACTGTTACGGTAACAATTTAAATTACAAGAATTAAGTCTTCACTTTTGACAAACTCTATTGATCATTTGTACAATTATCTCATTATTATTGTTTATTTTGTGGTTTCTTCCACAGCCTTCGATTTAGGAGACTCAAGTTCCAAGAGTTTCAAAGTAAACATCTGGTTCAATGAGACGATGAAAACTTCTTTATCAAAATATGAAGAGCCTTCGGTACCACCTGCAAGATCTCTAAGAGAATCCTTAGCACAATCCCAGAGCTTGGTATTTCTCCTTCTAAACTAAAACTATATACTCCCTTAGTTTTAATTTATAATCATATAAAAAATACTTTATTAAGAGATTGAGCGAATAATATTACTAATATATCTTAAAAAATATTTTATCAAAAAACACTTTAGTTAATCAAGAAAATAAAATATAATTTATTAAGGAATAAAAATGAAAAACTCAAAATAAAATTTCATTGAATCTTATATGAATTGGAACGGAGGGAGTATTACATTGGGCAAATGGATTTGCAGACATTACTAAAGTTTCATTTACATGTCACTTCGATCACCCAAAATCATTTTCGATCCATTTTGATCAAGTACCAAAATCGACTCAATTCCCTACTTCCGTCCATTTTTCTCTTAAGGCAGGTTATCCGTTAGATTTAACCAATTAAATGAAGGGTAATTCGGTGGATCAAAATCTATTTAATTTAACAATTAAAAAATAAAGGGAAAAAAATTCATCAATTCTTCCCTCCATCCATCTTTATCATATCTTCAACCCCCTTCCCACCCCTACTTTCCTGCTTGAGACCACCACTGCTGCAATATTTTATGAGAGCCTCATCTTGAACAAACCTAATTCCATTCTCCCATTTTCCTGTATGTAAATACACCCTCAAGGTCACGTTTGCTGAACATATATCCTCATTCAAACCTCAATCTATTGCACACACATTGACCATTTTTATTCTTTTTATTCAACATCATTTGATTTTTTTGTGGATTTGAATATCAAGATTTATCCCTTGCTATACAAATATCGGAACTTTTCTGGGTTTTGAATTGTTGGCATTTGCAATCTTGGAATATTTTTGAACATTTGAAACAAAAGGAAGAAATGGAGGTGGCGGTGAAATGAAATGGTGTGAGCTTGTCGAAGTAGATGATGTTGATGTTTTGAGTATGTTTTACGGATTTGTCAATTTAATGGAGAAAATTGATGAAAGTAGTCGATTTGATTGATTTGATCGAAATAGATTGAAAGTGGATTGTCTAAAGTCATTTTAGGGGATCAAAATGTTATATAAATAAAACTTGAGTGATGTTTAAAGTCATTTAATATTATTAGATTCAATACATCTTAATTTATGTTAAATTTGATTAATCATTTAAATATTTTAAACTCTAAATAAAGTTATTTCTTTCAAATAAAAAGTACTCTTCAAAGATTTGACGAACAAGTGGTTGATGCGTATTAAATGATATTATAGTTGTTCCAAACACAAAAGTATATGAATGAAGTATTGTTTCAAAACCGAATTGCCAATCTTAGTTTTAGAAAAAAATTATATTTAAAAGAATTCAGGCCGTTTGTTAGATTTTGTGTAACATTAATCTTACTTAATATTTTGATAACTGACAAGTATCCACTTTTTAATTTTTAAATTAACTTTAATTATTTATATGATCCCATTAAGTGAAGTCAAAAAATACTTTAGTCGCAATAAATTGTAGTATAGTACATTTGGTTCTTGAAAGTGTCACATGAGTGCACTTTGACAAATATTACATATTCATCTCTGTTTTTCAAAACAGAGATCAATGTGCAACATTAATCATTTTGAAGATAAAATATTTATATGACTTTCAGGGACCAAATGTAATACACTATCATTTTACTAGGATCAAAGTACAACTTGACCACATTTACTAGGATCATATCTACAATTAACTCTTTGACATGATCCTAGTCAAATATAACATGATATCACATAAGCATCACAAATTATCCAAATTCATTAACTAGATGGATCGAGTAAATATTTCAATGTCAAAAAGATCGTTTTTTGTTTTGAAAAAACAACAATAATATGCATTTAGAAAATACTTGTTAATGAGTAGTTATCCATGCACGATATTAATAGGTCTCAAACGCTTACATAAAGTCTCTTCTTGGAGATACTGCTGATATTATTCTGGACTTTCTTGGAGAAATGCCCCAAAATAACGATATGGCATTTGCCGGAATGGCTTCGGATTGGCTTGAAAGGATCTTGTCGGAGGTTTCTCCAATTATGTTTTGGCTAATGTTCCTTCAACTTCTCCCTGTAAGTATCCAGAAAAGGTTGAGCTATTGAAGTTTCATTTCATTACTTTGGGTGCTCGTCCTCTACCTTTTTATTACATGTCATAAGTTTATATGTTTATACCTCATACTTTACTTTGTAAGGTATAATAACTACAACATAATGTTCATGATACATAATGATCCAAGAACGGCCATGGTCAAATTGGTTTTTAACATACTATTCAAGATAATAGCACAACTAGTCTCCTTATGATTTGTCAAAAAAATCGAGACGTAATTCTTGGAATTTTAGCAAGTAAAATTAGAACATCCGAGATACACAATTATTGCATATATATGTGGTCCATATAGTTAGCGAAAGCTAAAACTTGGTCGCCAAAATGATTATTAATGTTAAAGATTGAATACGACCATATGTGTAATAATTAATTAACTTCAATGATTAATTTGCACATCTATAACTTCAGGAGTAGGTCTTGCAGCTTTTGGCAAACTCGAAGTACTAGTTGTTCAATCATCTCTATACCATTCTTTTTTTTTTTTTTGGTTAACTATTAATAATTTT
Organism: Lithospermum erythrorhizon; assembly: GCA_019722365.1. Classification (NCBI taxonomy): domain Eukaryota; kingdom Viridiplantae; phylum Streptophyta; class Magnoliopsida; order Boraginales; family Boraginaceae; genus Lithospermum; species Lithospermum erythrorhizon. The sequence goes on from JADFUC010002401.1 coordinate 586,598, forward strand.
TTTTTAGAAACCAAGCTTACAAATTGAATAAGATATAATCATTTTAAATGATTTGAACCTATAACCTCTTTTAAAGAAAGTCCTGATACATTTATTGAGCTAGATATATTTGATATCTTTATACCATTCTTGTAAACTAGTATAGTAATATTTCATGCAAGAATATGTTTGAGCAAAATATATATATATATATAAAATATAGTTTAAAACTAAAACAATATGTTATGCTTAAAGTAGCATATAATATGATATATCCTAACATGAGATTATCCTCTATTTTCCCTTTCAATAATGACAGATAAAACTGAAAACTGTGGTCTACGACAAACAGCAAAGATTACGCATCATGATGAAGATGCATGGCCTAGGGGACGCAGCATATTGGGCGATCTCATACTTGTATGCTCTTCTAATAAGTACAATCTACATTGCTCTCGTCGTTGTTTGTTGTATCAATCTTGGTAAGTCCAAACCTCACTACTAGAATACAGGATAATAGGCATTCAGAAGCTAGTCGTCGCATCGGTAGCTAAAGTTATTTTAGCGTCGATGGCAGGAACAAACTCAGCGTCATTTTGGCGTCTCTAATTCCTTACCCGACGCCACTCCGTCTCCATAAGAGCGCGTATAAGTTGAGAACACACCCAGAGAGAATCGCCGTCTCAGCTGAGCTTTGGTAAAAAGTTAAGTACAAACGGATGCCAATATTTAATTACTTTTTCTTTTTATTTAATTTTACCGGCGTCATGTGTCAAAACTTAATTAATTTCATTTGATTTATTTTATAAGCGGCGATGCCAAACAGACTCTCGCGCTATTTAAATTCTTTTTAATTTAGACACAGCCACCATCCGTCGCCCGGCTATTAATTAATTTCTTTTTACATTTATTAAAATCAGAAATGACACCCGGCCTTGAAACCTTGACAATTATTTGTGAAATTCGACTCCTTAACACCCTTTGTCAGTTTTGAAAAAAAGCAGCTGACACAGTTCTTTGTAATATATGAAACAACGGGCATCATTTTTTCCATTTTCAATTCATCTAAATCATACAAACAAATATAAAAACATCAAAGACCCAATTCATATTTCAAAAACATACATACAATTCATAAACATCAAACATTAATTCATATAAACATCAAACATATTATTAAACATCCAATTCATATAAACATCAAACATTAATTAATATAAACATCAAACATGCAAAAATATTAAATAAAAACAAATTACCGATTCAAAACTTCAATCTATTATTTCCCTACAACAAAAGTAACAAAAAAAAATTACATACATTTATCAAACTACATTATTAAAAATAAAAAATAAAATTAATAATTACCTTTTTGAAGTTTTTGATTAAACCACTTTCTACAAAAACAACATAAAAAAATATTAGAAATTACCTACAAAATAAAGAAAGTCAAGAAGTTATTAATAATTACATATTTCAATTGAACTCTTTGAATTCACCTACAAAATAAAATCAAATTAGAAATTGGTACACAATACGTGTAATGTGAGAAAGAGGATATTATGTCGATGATTTTTGGGAGAAATAATGTTAGAATGAACTAATACATGTAATGTGAGATATATATATATTAGAATATGAAATGGAAACACGGCTAGTCGCCGCCCCAGCGCCATTGAAATTAAAAAATTTGAATTTCCGCACTCACGAACTTTAGCGAGAAAATTTTGAAGCGTAAGCGGCGGGGTGGCATCGATTTCTAAACGGTATATTTAATATAATACAAGATAATGGCGTCGGTACCGACGCCAAAGTTTTGATATGAAATCTTATTTTGTTGTTCGTTTCATTTATGATTCAAGATTCTTATAGGATATACAATATTTATAAATAAATTTATATCTAGTGAATTAGTGAAAATTGAGATTGATTATTATGAAATGTTACGTTTTACGACATATCATATAAGTATAAGTTACAAACTCTAAATACATATTAACGATGCGCTAATTCAATATGAGTGAATATACAATCAACCTATAATATATGATTAATGTATATAATGTAACTAATTGTCCGATTTGCCTTGGGGAGGCGCTTCAAGTGGACGGTCATTTCCTCATACGGGACGTGTGTCACTAGCGTCGTCGCCAACAGTGTCCGACTCCGACCCCGTAGCCTTACCCTCTGAGTCATCCGAATCGCTCCGATGAGTGGGAATAGGGGATGTATGTAAGCCCGCAGGAGTCTCTAGAAATACTACCACCACCAGTCGTAGTAGGATCCCTCGATGTCGACCGAGTGGGTGGGGACGCTGAACCGCTGCTTGCCCCTGAGTGTAACAAACTCACATCAGATGGGGGGAAAGAGGCTGCTGGCGCCTATAGGAGGAGCACGGGGACTATACGGCTCTATGCTAATACCGGAGATCGTAACCTGCTTTTTGTGGCGAGGTGCCACGACCATTCGTCGGGGTCTTCCTCTCGATTTACGCCCTTGAGTCATCTTAGCGATCAAATTAGAAAAATTTATCAAACATACAAAACATTCATAACAACATTTAAATGAAGACATAATCCAAACTAAAGTACAGTTCAAACTCAATCACTAAAGCCTATAACTAATCCGGAAATTAAAGGAAATTGAGATAACCTTATTTATCGATGAGACTATAAGAACTTAAGAAGTGATAATAATTTACATATTTTAAATTCTTAGTCAATAAAACAAGCAAACAAGGGGGCGAGTAATTACTACACGATGACACAATAATATATATATACATTAGATTTAGTATTTTGATATATATAACTCAATCTTAAGTGACCTAATATATATTATGACATGAGTCTATAAGTAATTCAAATTATCAATTCAAACACAATCAATTAAACCCAATTCAATTCAATTAAAGTCAATACATTTCAATTAAACATCAATTCAATTCAATTACACTCAATACAATTCAATTTCAAATTTTCAATTATAATTGAAAATCAATACAATTCTAATCAATTTCAATTAAAAACAAAGTTAATTCATCTAATTAAACACCCCAATTCAAATTATGTAACAAACCAAATTTGATTATAAAAAAATATAAATTTAGAACCCTAATTTAATACACAGTTCTAATTAAGATGAAAAAATAAATTTAGAATAAGCAATATTAAATAAAATATTGAAACAAACAATTAATTAAATAATACTAACTAAATTGAAATAATTAAATTGAATAAACAATAATATTTAAATTAAAATACACAAATTGCACAAACAATTAAATGTAGCCAAAACACGACATTAATTAAGTAATTAAGTATGAACTTAAATAGATAAAATTAAACACAATTGACAGACAATAACCTCGAAAGAGCGAGTTAGAGTGGTTGGGTTCAAATGGGCGGGAGTTGGGATTATGGCGGTTTAGAGTCGGGGAAGACGAGGGATGCCGCCCGTCGGAGTTTTGGGGGTAGGGTTTACATAAAAAAGCGACTTTTTCATATATATATATTAACTTATTCACATCGGATTGGTGTTGGTATGGCTACAGTATATATATTTTTTAATTTTACAATTATTTTTTAACAAGTAATATATTAAAACTACCCAACATTAAACCGAAGCACAAAGTCAAAGGTAATCAAATTTTGGCTTCGGTTTGGCGTCAGGGTATATTTTATTTTATATTTCAATTTACTTTTTAAAAATTTATTTATCACGACGCTATACCGTGTCGGTCGCTATTTACGGCCTAATTTAAACAATTCGGGCTGAGTACTACCCGACACATGGCGACGGTTTCTGAATCACGACCTTATAGGAAACTGTAAAATCTCGAGTTATTTCTCCTATCACCAAGTGATTTTATTAGGATAGATATCGATAAATCTTACCAAAATAAATCGCTACCTTGGACTTCCTTCTCAACCTGCAAGAAGTAGTAAGTGAACAATCCTTCATTCCTTCTGATCCATTCATGTGGTTTACTTTCAGAAATAAGCACCGTTTCAAAGAATTCTCGCGTTATCGTGGTCGGGTTTTTCTTCATATTCGTAAACATGCAAATATCAATGGCCTTTTTATTTTCTGTATTCTTTTCAGAAGTGAAGACAGTTACAGGTATGATTTGAGTTACACAATAAATACTGGAAAGCAATAAGAATAGAAAGACGAATGTCTTAATGTATTTATTATCTTCTCCTTATTTGATTACTATTGCAGTTGTACTGAATACACTACTAGTCATGGCTGCAGCACTTAACTTGACGCTTGTGACCGCTATGATTACTCAACAACAAACCCCAGGTATGACTCAGAACAACATTCTTGAGAAACACTATATAACATTTTATGTACATTTTACTGGTACTAACAACTTAGTTCACAACATATTTGGTTCACAGCAAAATGGATTTTTTTCTTGGACCTAAACCCGTGGTTCTCGTTTTTCCACGGGTTAATGGTGCTTAAAGAATTTGGAGAAGCAGCCATGAAGCAAGGGACTCAAGGAATGACTTTGTACAACTTCACTCAAAGTAATAGTGGAGTTAGAGGAGTTTGTACCATCATGCTGGTGGAATGGTTGATTTTCCTCATACTTGCTGTCTACTTGGATCAAGTTGTACCATCAGGAAGTGGTGTAAAAAAACCTCCTCTGTTTTTCTTGAGAAGTGCTACGAAACGAGGACATCCTGAAATTGCAGATTTTCTGAAATCCGAGGAATCGAAGGTTCAGAATATCGAAATTGGCAAAGATGATGTTGCTAGAGAGGTCAGCATAATCTCCACATGATTTCTAAAACATAAATACATAAAATACATGCATGACATTCAGTAATTTAACAATGTATGACGATGGTCATAACTTATGTTATTGATCACTTTCTATATTTTGCAACAGAAAGAGACAGTGGAGCATTTGCTAAGAGATCCTCAAAATTTGAAGTGTAGTGCTATTTGCTACAATCTCAAAAAGGTCTATCCAGGAGAAGATGGAAATCCACCAACATTAGCAGTAAAAGGATTGTCTCTTGCATTTAACACAGGAGAATGTTTCGGTATGCTTGGTCCTAGTGGATCAGGCAAAACCTCTTTCATTAATGTGGTTAGTTCATGAACTTGCATTTATAACACTTCCATACCCACTAGTTCCAAATTCAAATCCATGTTACTTCTGCGATAGGTACAATCCGCAAGATAGTAAAAATAGTTTTTCTACAATTCATGTCAGAACTGAGTAATAACTGTCACTTGGTATTAAAAACACTACAAATAGTTTTTCTACAATTCATGTCAGCACTGAGTAATAACTGTCACTTGGTATTAAAAACACTACAATCATATAAAAGTTCGAAATAAAACATGCGTAATTAACTCTACAATCATGTAAACTAGTTTCTTTTAGTATTTGCTTGGATGACTTATTTCTTCTAAAAACAAGAACGACAGATGACAGGACTCACAGAGCCAACCTCAGGAGATGCATATGTTGCAGGGCTGGATCTGCATACTCAAATGGATGAGATATATAACAACATGGGCATATGCCCACAACACGAGTAAGTCGTGTTTTGTGTCTAGGTATTTTAATACCATGTATGTATAGGATGTTTTTGCAATATGATTGTTGAACTTCGCATTATACTTTGTTCCATTCATGATAACTATGTAGTATATATTTTCAGCCTACTCTGGGACATCCTTACAGGACGAGAACACCTACTTTTCTATGGGAGACTTAAAAACCTCAAAGGAAAAATATTGGATGATGTAAGTTGAAAAAAGCTTATCTGTCTGTATACAAAACAAACTACATCACTAAAAGATAGTCTAGTTTGTTTTTTCAATTATCAAACTTCATAAATTTTGCTGTCTTAATTTCACAATTTTGATTTTAATAAAAAATATTATATTAATAGTAATGTAAGTTGAAAATACAACATTTTGATATATTTTTCTCCAAGTATCATACAACATATTTAAAAATATCTGAGTTCAAACTATAAAAATGCAATTCGTCAAAATTCAAAACTAGACAATTTTTTAGCGATGGAGGGAGTAGTTAGATAACTTCAAAGCTTAACTCCAAAGAAGAACACATAGAGACAGCACATGTAATTGCTGTTAAAGCTATGTAATTGATTGCGTACCGGCTAAAAGGAGTTTGAATGTTCCATTGATCATGTTTACAGGCAGTAGAAGAAGCATTGAAAAGTGTCAAGCTCTTTGATAAGGGAGTTCCTGACAAATTTGCAGGACAATACAGTGGAGGCATGAAAAGGAGGCTCAGTGTTGCCATCTCCTTGATCGGAAATCCGAAAGTATGTTCTGATATGTGCATATCATAGTTGTAAATAGCAGCGCGATCGCAGTATCAGCCTTTGACAGCGTAAGCATTAAGCTGAAAATAGCGTGAATAGCGGTGAATAAGCGATTGAAATAGTGGATTTTGGAGTTTCGCGCTATTGACCGCTTGAAAAGCGGCTATTCAGTGCATATCCATATTTCCATAAGCTAAACAAAACACTTTTCAGATGTCAGCTTAGTCCGTTGCTTCTTGCCAACGACGTAGTATTAGTTTCTTAGTAAAGAAAGCTTTCGCGTTAGGCACTCACCTTCGTGTAACATGTACTTTTGATCTTTTTCATCTTAAGTTTTAAATCCTAATTCTAGGATGCTTTCAGATTGTCTATCTGGATGAGCCCAGCACTGGGTTGGATCCAGCTTCAAGGATTACTCTCTGGGGTGTCGACATTTACTCCATGTTGCAATTTCTGTAAGCTCAATGAACTAACCCAAATTTTACAGACTAACTTACATAATGATATAAAATACCTAAGATAGCCTAAAAATTCGAAGTTCGGTTTTCCTTTCTACTTAGACTAAAAGATCAAATTATGCACCTGTGACTAACTGTTTTTCTATGGAAATCATTTTGATCGACAGCTCAAGGGTCGATATGGGGATACATTTGTGTTCAGCATGACCTCAGAGCCCTCTCATGATACTGATGTGTTCGACTTTGTGAAGCAATTCTGTCCAAATGCAGAAAGAGTGTACCATATTTCTGGAACACAGAAATTTGAGCTTCCTAAAATGGACATTAAACTCTCAGATGTATTCCGGGTTGTCAAACAAGCCAAACAGATGTTCCCTATTCAGGCCTGGGGTGTTTCTGATACAAGCTTGGAGGATGTCTTTATTAAGGTGGCAACTGAAGCTCAGGCGGCGTCCCTAGATTAGGTGAATTTTCTATGCATCGTCATGTACCTCTAACCTCTCGTGCCTAGCCATCAAATACAAGTTATTAAGTCAATAGTCGTAGAGCTAAGGTTGGACGACGTCTTTGTTAAGGTGGAAACTGAGGCTCAGGCCGCATCACTAGATAAGTAAATTTTATATGCATTCTCATGGACCTCTACTCCTCTAGCCTCTCATGGCCTAATCTCTCTTCCTCCCTATCGCCTCTCTCTGTCTCTATTGTTCTCCATTTATATTTCATTCGCCATAAGCCATCAGAGCCGAGTTTTACATAGGTAGAGCAGTAGAGGCGAAGAGATGGGGGGAGACTTACTAGAGGAAAGTACTCTAGCTTTTTCATCTTATTGATGGATCAAATTGCTTCGAAATTTTGCTCCTTCAAATAGTTAGTGCATCTTTTGCTAAATCATTAATTAACATATTTTTGTGTAATGTATTTTGATAACTCTGATTCTCAATTTTAGTACATTGGCACCCTCACATCAAGCTACTTGTCTCCTCATTTTAATTTGAATCGGTTATTAGTTTTCTAGAAGTGGTTTCTTCACTGCAATGCTATTTGTCTAATCTAAAATTTGAACTTTTTATTTTTTCCTAAGCTGTTTTCTATTTTTTTGAGAAATTGACAATTGAACTTGTGTGATCATATTAGTCCACCTCATTAACTACTCAAAACATGTGTATATCTTGAATGTACAAATCAAAGTTACTACATACTAGAGTAACAAATTTGGGCTATATGTTCATTGAACTGCAAGCTTTGCCACTTTATGCTTCTTGTTAAAGCTATAACCCTTTTTTTCTTTGGATCCAAAAAAGCTATAACCCTCTGAATTAATGGGAAGAGGATGATCAAATTTGTTGATCACTAAGGAGAAAACATTACATGGAGTGTAATCACATCAATATCACCCTTGTTCATGATTGAAATGACTTGGCCAAAATTAGAAAGGGCCTAGTACTTTTATGCTTTGCAATGCCATGTCAATACATGTGACAGATAAATAATATACAGAAGCGGCGTAGAGAGATGAAGTGGAGTTCATGCTACCAAATATAGGACCAACAGCTACAATTAAATAAAAATAAAAAGGCGCGTCTTTGAACAAGAAACAGTGTTGAGTTTTCAGAGTAGCAAAACATTACTTGAAACAGTGATTTCAATCTAAATGGAGATTCAGACTACAGAAGAGTAGTCAGTCAGCAGTCCAGCTCTGCTCCACAATTTCTCTAACTTTTCGGTTATAATCGCGCTTATTCTCACTGAATAAACGAGCAGCTTCAGAATTCGCAGGAGAATTCGGGTTTGGGTCGCATAACAGTGACTGAAACAAAACATGAAAGATTAAAAGTATCAGCAATATTACTCCGTACATAATACCTCTATTTGATTCTCACATTTAAATCCTTCTTAGACCCGTTTTTTGAGTCAATTACCCAACAGCATGTTGAAAAGAATAGGAACAGAAACAAAACTAGATTTATATTTCATGCCATGACCGATAAGACCATATGTAACACACGTTGATCGAGAAGGAGCATCACCGACAGGAACAGAACCAAATATTGCTCATGTTAGTATGTTACATTAAACATGTGCTAAGTTATCCAAGTATCTATGCACAAGTAGGAACTTTGTTCTACGTTGTAACAGACCGGAGTCAAGGAACCTAGACTGTTGCAAGGTACCAATTTAACCACAGTCCCACATCATAAAACCGTAATACACAAATTAAGAGAAGCAAACTTATTCTTGTATTATATAAAATTATAAATGATCGATAATGGCCATTCACACTCAAAAAGAAACATGTTGATGCCACTTTTATGAGGTTTGTCATCTTTCTGAGAGAAGAAGGTAGATAACCAAAACTTGAAAGGCATTTTTTCGAAACATATCAACATTGTCTTAAAAAGTGGGACGTCCATGGATGCCTTTAATATCTTAGTATGCACATTGTCGAGTATGATCACAAATTTTATTTAACATACTATATGAAAGACGAAAGTTGTGAGTACGTGTTTAGAAAGACGAGAGTATATTTCATTTGACGAAGGCAATTGATCATTAAGTCCTTTATATTCATAACACCGCTATTTAAGAATGGTAATTTTGTTTGTTATATGCTGTGAAGGAAAGGATAGCTACTCTTCTGATGATGCAACACTCCCCTCAGCTGATAAGTCAGGTATCGAAATAAAAGGTTCAAGTTTAAGCTTCTTTCTGTAAGAGGTAAGTAAGGAGAAATCACATGCTACAAGATGTACAGCACTAGAAATGATTATAAGGTACCTGGATGGATGTCAGTATGGCAGCAACATCATATATTGGACTCCATTGATTTTGTAGAATGTCCAGGCATATACTTCCATCAGCATAAACTAATGCAAAAAGGAAATCAAATTCACAGATGCAAAAAGGTAATCAAATTCATGATTAATTTATTAACAACATCGCGGATTAAATATTTTGAAGGTGAAAATGACTTTTATTCAACTTACTGTTAGGATGGAACATTCTAGAAACAAATCTCACTGTTGGTGGCTTATTGGGATAATCCTCTGAAAACTGAAGAGACAACTTGAACGTACCTGATGTATTTGAAAGTAATATCATATTTATAAATATTTTTTGGGGAAAAAATGAAAAGCATTTTTCATACATATATTCAAGAATAACAATCACATTTGCAAAATTTGAGCAATGGCTACAAGCAGAAAGTCACTAGCAATCCTGTTCTACCAACATCAAGAACTAAACAATCAGGCATTTGCAAAGCGTAGAAGCGGAGCGTTTGAAATTAGTGATCGACGAACAGGACGGTTCGAAAAAGTTAAACCGGTCCATTTAAGCCAAACACCTTATAAATGAACCCCCTCCCCCCAATTACATAATAACATAAACGAACCCCCCTCCCTCCCATTTACACATAAATGGACACCCTCCCCCTCCCTTCCTCCCATTTACATAAACAGAGACATTCCTCCCCAACTCAATTAAGCTAAACCATAAAAGCTTCCCCCCACCCCCAAAACTCAATCGGTAAGAAATACCATTGACAGGTACCGTAAACACTGTGAACGAAGAAAGTAGTAGAATTCACTCCCTTTCACATAAAGAGTTAAGAGAATGCATGCATGCCGCACAAGTCATCCAAGGGCTTAATACATGTACTTCCATTCACTATTGTTGTCTTATCACTCGATCCCAAATTGATAGGAATCACTTACACAATTTATTTCTTTTAAATGATCAGGTATAACTTCAAATATCACCCTTATTCTCTCCGACCGTTCATACTAATACAATAAACCAACTTTACACCTTATGTGAGACTTGTAGGTTTAACATTAACATTCATATCTTACTTTAAACCAATATGACATGTAAGCTTAATCAACCACTTACTCCCTCCATCCAATAAAAATTGTCTACTTTCACTTTTTTCAATTTCTCATATCTTGTCCCATTTGACAAATTTTTACATGCATTTTAGAAAATATGTCAACTTTAGCTACCATTAAAATCGACTCTATTCAATTTTGAAGAAAGAAACTAGAGAATCCTCATGGAATGGAGGGAGTATATTAGAGTGTGTTTGTTTTTGGATGGAATCGGAGGAAATTCTATACAAAGTTCTCAAAAATTATATAGAGTTTCCTCCAATTCCACAAAAAAACAAACGCACCCTTAGTATTCTTACGAAGACAAAATGGATCATATAATTTTAAAACGAAGCAACAACAATTCACAAGAGATTTTAATCAGAATACTCGTCAAACAGCAGATATAGCATGGAGATATTGTTTCCAGATGTCTCAATTATATATGACTAACATATAGATTATAGACTTTAGTATAGCTAAGCAGAAAGTAACGATCAAAGGACCATGTCTGCAAGTGGTGTCAGATTCTTTCTAGTTCAAGTTTCATTAAAGTAATTCAATCAGAAAAAAAAACAAAATTGTTTAGTTCTTGCTACATTACACTTTAGCATCTGTGTAATTTACATCTAGTCAGTAGCTTGTAAAGGAGTAAAAATAGGTTACACATGTGGCGAAACATGAAAGATTAACTGACCTCCATCCCAGGGTGTATCATCAGGACTGCAATCCACATGAAAACGATACAATAAAATGTTAATCCAAAGATACGAAGTTAAAAAAAGGCAGATTTCAGTAAATTAGAATAAATATCAAAGTCATCAAAAGATGAGTTGAATAGCTACACTAACCCGAATATCACAGCGTTCCAAAGCATTATGTTATTGTCTTGAGGGGCGCCACTGATCCCTGCTGGAGGGTCCTGATGCAGCCGTTTAAAATCTCTCATCAGCCTCTTCCTGGATGGAGTCGACATTTGATATGCTATGCAGGTCCCCCTCAAAAAAAAATCCAACGACTGTTATATGTTTTGAAAAACGTAACAAGTTCACGCCTTAATTCACTATAGCTTAATTTACTATAGCAAAAGGAACAACATAAACATTTGCTACAGCTAGTGGCATCGAGGCAAAACTATTCAGTCACGAGATGTCCGAATCAGCTCAGCAATCAGAATTAACAAACATAAACACTACCCATAGTCCATCAGAAGTTCAGAACCAATTATTAATTCAATTGCAGAATTCAAATAAGCTCAAATATAGTGAACAACTGAGTCAATTACCGCAGATTTCACCAATCGATTGAGCCAATAGGTTATTTGTAGATACAATCACCAAAGCTGCAATCTTTTCACCAAAAATTAAACTCAAGATACAATTAAAACCCCCTACCAATCACCAAATTTAGTGAAAACTGAGTAAATTATTATAGATTTCACCAATAAATTTGACCCTATTATTTATTTTTAAATAAGATCACAAAAGATGAAAACTTTTTCCAAAAACTAAACTCAAGCTACAAATTTTGAATATCCTAACAATCACCATAATATCAAATTTAGTGAAAACTAAGTCAATTACCAGAGATTTCATAAATCAAATTGAGCCCACTAATTATTTTTAAATAAAACCACAAAAGATGCAAAAAAAAATTCCAAAAACTAAACTGAATATACAATTTTAATATCCAAATAATCAGCAAATTAACAAATATTTAACAAGATTTACAAAATCTAAGACATACTGAAATTAAACAATACTAAAATAACAAAAACCCAAAATTCAAAATTCCAAATATGCAATTATATGAATATATATTTGGTCATACCTCAAAAAAAGTCAACGTTTAAGGAAAGTTGAAGAGGGCAGAGATGGTGTGGAGAAGAGCTAATATGGTGCCACTATTATTTCATTTTGGTTTAACTATTTAATTTTTTAATTTTGATCATTAAACTAATTATCATTTTAATTTATCCACCAATTGGATGCATATGGTTTGGTTCGATCGATTTTTGAGTACGGAATGGAACCAAATTGGATGTATTAATGTATATGGTTCGTTCGGATCGGTTTTTGAGGAGCGAATGGAACGATTTCCCCCACATGCAAATCGAAATTGAAATTTTAGAGGGAACCGAGTCCAATTCAACTCGATTTTGGTGTGGCACGGACCATTTACTATTTTAAAACTAAACCATTTATAATTTCGGTTATTGCAATTAAAGAAGTTGATTGTACATTAAAGATTTATTGATGTACACGTGAGTTTTATAAGGTCATATATCAATACTCCTATGACCAATTTGTTTTGAGTATGAAAGTTGATAAAGTCTATCCTAGTAGTCCCCAACATAAATAAAATAAAAATGAAAAATTGAAATTTAATCAAAGAAAAAAAATTGGATTTTCACATGGGACATGAAACATTATTTGGTACTACATACAAATATAATTCACATTTTTCTCGGTTCATATTATTAGCTTCTATAAAAGGAATTGAGCCCAAATCACTCTTGTTAAGATGCTATTCCAATTTGTTGAATATATAATACTTGGATACAGATCATGAGGAATCATATGTGAGATGACTCTTTTTTAACAGAAATCTGGAAAGATCAAACATTAGTTCTGATCTGTACAACAGACGGAGCGAACTTACTATGACTAATAACATCAGTACATTAACATTAACATGCCCCAATGCATTTGCCTGTCACAACAAACTCAGTATCTGCCACCCTCATCATAGTACGAGTAACCGGTATGATTGTCATT